>WNWK01000105.1:385000-820706 GCA_009830355.1 Cherax destructor | reverse complement strand
CAGTTTTTACATCTACGTTCGACTCAATAAAAATGGTCTTCAAACAGACAGCATAATGTTACATTTGAGTTCTGTGTAATGATGAAGTGTGCCAGCATCCAGTGATGACATTTATATCCTGGAGATGAAATATGACTGCAGTGACTACAATAAATCACAGCGGTGGATCTTACAAGCGAGGCATCACTGAGAGAGCCCTGAGGGCACGCCTCCAACTCGCGAGGCATCACTGAGAGAGCCCTGAGGGCCCTCCAACTCGCTTGACAGCTGAGGCGGTAAAAGACTCTACGGGGGACTAGTTCCCTCTCATCTTGAATTTGTACCGTGTAAGGGCGCCCCCATCTCCATCCCTCACCTCCAAACAGCGGGGATCGAAACGTCACTTCAGCAGCGTCGTCTTCCACGCCGGAGATCTCCCTCGTCTTGATGAGGAAAACGCTAAGCCTGTATGGGTCGGGCAGCGCCTGGGAAAAAGTGGGAAAATGGGGTTGGGGAGGAAGGGGTTAATCACGTTTCCCCCGAGGAAGGAAAGCTCCAGTTCTTCGGATCAAAAACCTTTCATCGGTTTCGAGGCACTTCTCTTCCCCAGTCCTCACAGCTGGACCAACATTGTAAACAAAAGAGAACAGCATCAGATACTATCATTTTATCAAATTCAAAGACATTAGTCCATCAGTCATAACTACTCCAGTAGTAGTAGTAGTAGTAGTAGTAGTAGTAGTAGTAGTGGTATTTACAGGTCAATCAGCGCTCATAGCTAAATAAAAATTATATACAGCACTCCCAGTATTAACAAGTGGAGTGACGGTACTAGGAGTGACGGAACTAGGAGTGTCGGCACTAGGAGCAGATACCACAAAGACGTGAAAGACGTCAAGTGACGTGACTCAGTGAACAACTCTGCCTCACAGCTGACTCCAGCTGTGGATTACAAAATGAAATCATAACCTATATATGATATGATATCATATCATATGTAGGTCATGACATGATAACTCGCAGCTTGTGAAATAAACACAAGAACTGTAACTTACCTTTGGAGAGAGAGAGAGAGATAGAGAGAGAGAGTATTTCACAATCAGTCATGTTTACGTCTGCGTAAATGCATTAAAACTTTTAATTTAGCTGCATAGCACGCAATGCGTCTCGCAACACAGTCCTTAATCCTAGAATATTACGTAACGCCGTAACATAAAGTCACCAGTTTTAATAACCGCTGGCAGCCGCTAATCGCTAAACAAACCTGCTAACGAGTCAAACTAATTCCTGTCACGACGTGGGAATTATCAGAGTGACGTCACTGCTAACGCTGTCACACTGCCAACATAACACACTGCCTACGTCACTGCAAAAGGAAGATAATATCTGAGATTTTGTCACCAATTGTATCGTCTCTCTCTCTCTCTCTCTCTTCTCTCTCTCTCTCTCTCTCTCTCTACACCTGGTCTTTGACTCAGGAACGATCTAGTGACTGTTTCGTGACATAATATCACTGTGTTATCTCGTTGTATGAAGACTGGTACACACTTGTGGACGGCTACAAGGAAGGGGAAGGGGAGGTAGAGAGAGAGAGAGAGAGAGAGAGAGAGAGAGAGAGAGAGAGAGAGAGAGAGAGAAGAGAGGAGTGTGTGTTTTTGCCGTAGAGGCTAGTTTATTGTGCATTCTTATCCATCTCGTGGATGTTAGTACAAGAGCATATGGATACACTAAGGCTTAGGAACCAGGACATCATGGATATATAAATTTGCAGTTTATTTTTCATATGTTTACAGACAAATTTAAAATATTTCCTTAGAATATCTGCTATCTTATTTTCATTCATAAGATACCTTGACATATCAAATAGGTTACTACACTGTCCGTCTTTACATTCCTTAATAAATTAACCATAAGACTGGTCACATACTTTGCATTTACTCTGACCCTCATCTGTGTGTCTGACAAACTGACTGAAGTTCTTGCAACCAAGCCTAAGCCTGTCTACTACAACGTCAGTCAGTCTGGCTACAGTGTAGGTTCCTTCAAAAATATTTTTGAAACTTTTGACTGCATTCGTATGGTATATAGTTTCATTATTTACTTTCCACCTAATGTTTTTTTTCCTAATGCTTCACATCACAAAGGTGATGGAACCCATAAGAACTATACATTAATTCCCTCTGATTTTATCTTTTTCTTTCTGGCTTTACCAATCAACATGCTGATGCGGCCTTATCAGTGGACTCCTGTACAGGTCCTGTTGTGATATTATTGAGTAGATGAGAAGTTGGCTATCCTGGGAGAGAGGTGTCTGGAGGAGTCCTGGGAGAGGTATGCCTGGGAGAGGAGTGCCTGGGAGAAGGTGCCTGGGTGCCATGGTCAAAGATGGAAAGAAGTTCTTTCATTATGTTCGATCAGAAAATTCCAGAAACGATAATATTAAATTCCGCCACGTCACACTAAGCCAGTCCTGACCTTAATGACTCCTAGGTGACGGGAATGTGACGGGCGAGTGACGGGAGGATGACGGGAGGGAAGGAAATTTAGAGAGTTGAAGAGTTCTTTGACCCGGCAGATTACTCAGCGATCTTGGCAAATAAAAAGTAGATAGAAAACACGAATGAAAAAAAAATGCAAGGTAAAAATTAAGTGACAAAATATAAACTGTTGAAACGAACAAAATAACACTAAGAGACCAAGTTAAAATGACCAACATCGGTTTAAAAAACTTATAAACACCCCAACAATTCTAAAAAAACACCACTTGAGTGAAAAGGCCGAAGGGGTGGGCAAGAGTTAAATGTGTTCCACACTCAGCTGCACGCCACGAGTCACACAGAGAGGGACAGGAGTACCTGTAAACAGGTGACTAGGGGCAAAAAACACCTGCAAACATGTGGCTAGGGGCAGGAGCACCTGCAGTCAGGTGGCCAGGGATAGGAGTACCTGTAAGCAGGTGGCTAGGGGCAGGAACACCTACAAACAGGTGGCTAGAGGCAGGAGCACCTGCAAGCAAGTTTGTAGGGACAGGAGCACCTACAAGAAGGTGGCTAAGGGACAGGAGGACCTACAAAAGGTGGTACGACCCACAATCTAAGGGTAACCGATATTATGGAACTATCACCTTATTGTTTAATTGGATAATATCGGGGCAATCAGGTTTCATCCAGAGGAGAAAACAGGTAAAAATATTTGGATCAAGAGCTCTTCACCAGCATCAAGAAACCTCCCTTAAGGAGGTTGTTCCTGCGTTCTTCTTGTGACCAGTTTCGAGAATTCTTATGCCCCTTTGCAGCATTGCCTGACGTCAGCCTTCCATAGAAAAAAAAAGACAAATGCAAATGCGAGCCTTTATTGACAACGTTTCGCCCACACAGTGAGCTTTATCAAGTCACAAACAGACCTGAGGAGACAAGGCTGAGAAGAGGTTGATTTTGAGATTGGATCTGTTTAAAATATACCAGCAAAGCCTGCTGCAATGATCCTCCATGCAGGATAACGATGAAGAAGGTATCTGGCAACAGGCTCAGATATGCTTCTACAAGCGGCCGCAGGAGTACATAGCCATTACAACCTGTTTGATTCAAGACCTATAGTACCTGACAGTCCAGTTTCCTATTAAAACATTTCAACTTTCGCCCCACCAATAATTTTTTTTATATCTTCTGGTAGCAGGTAGAAGTCGTGACCACGGATGTTGACACTGTGCTCTCTTATTGCACCTAGGATATACTTGCCTAACTTTGGGCTTGTTCTATCCCTTGTAATCCACTTAAACTTAATTCCCACCTTTCAGAAAACTATAAGTAAATTTATTGAAAATTTTCTTTCGAAAGAAGAAACATGATATTAAATACATGCGCTTCAGTCAGGAAATTAAAAATATTTTCAACCTCATAAACCCAAATTAAATAAGCTCAAAAGAAAACTGAACAAAAACACACTTGAGAAATCCATTTGATCGTTAAGAAAATTTCAGAGTAAACTCAGTGGTTCTTTGAATGCCGTACGTCCTTTAACCATCCTCAGACAATGGCACATTAATGTATCAAGCGAAAACACGACAGCTGTTCCATCGTTTTTATGAAGACAAAACAATGGAAGGAGGTGCAGGGGACGTGGGAGGAAGGGTTGGACAGAGGGTTTGGATGATGGTATTAAGAGGCAGGGGCTAGAGCATCCCTTAGGGACCCGAGTGTGTTAGATCGAAGTGAAGGTGAGTGCTCGCTGTGGCTGGACGTCTTCTTCAGTACCGTTTTGACTGACATGTAATAGAGCATTCAGGAAAAGCACACCAGGAATGGTACGGAGTGCTGATCTCACTGTTGCTGTGGTCTGTTCTGCTGATCTCACAGTTGCTGTGGTCTCTCCTGCTGATCTCACAGTTGCTGTGGTCTCTCCTGCTGATCTTACAGTTGCTATGGTCTCTCCTGCTGATCTCACTGTTGCTGTAATCTCTCCTGCTGATCTCACTGTTGCTGTGGTCTCTCCTGCTGATCTCACTGTTACTGTAATCTCTCCTGCTGATCTCACTGTTGCTATGGTCTCTCTTGCTGATCTCACTGTTGCTATAGTCTCTTCTACTGATCTCAGTGTTGCTGTAAGCTCTCCTGCTGATCTCACTGTTACTATGGACTCTCCTGCTGATCTCACTGTTGATATGGTCTCTCCTGCTGATCTTACTGTTGTTATGGTCTCTCCTGCTGATCTCACTGTTGCTGTAATCTCTCCTGCTGATTTCACTGTTGCTATGGTCTCTCCTACTGATCTCACTGTTACTATGGTCTCTCCTGCTGATCTCACTGTTGCTATGGTCTCTCCTGCTGATCTCACTGTTGCTGTAACCTCTCCTGCTGACCTCACTGTTGATATCGTCTCTCCTGCTGATCTCACTGTTGCTGTGGTCTCTCCTGCTGATCTCACTGTTGCTATTGTCTCTCCTGCTGATCTCACTTTTGCTATGGTCTCTCCTGCTGATCTCATTGTTGCTATGGTCTCTCCTGCTGATCTCACAGTTGCTGTGGCCTCTCCTGCTGATCTCACTGTTACTATGGTCTCTCCTGCTGATCTCACTGTTACTATGGTCTCTAGTGCTGATCTCACTGTTGCTGTGGACATCTCCTGCTGATCTCACTGTTACTATGGTCTCTCCTGCTGATCTCACTGTTACTATGGTCTCTAGTGCTGATCTCACTGTTGCTGTGGTCTCTCCTCCTGATCTCACTGTTACTATAGTCTCTCCTCCTGATCTCACTGTTACTATGGTCTCTCCTGCTGATCTCACTGTTACTGTGGTCTCTCCTGCTGATCTCACTGTTGCTGTGGTCTCTCCTCCTGATCTCACTGTTACTATGGTCTATCCTGCTGATCTCACTGTTACTATGGTCTCTAGTGCTGATCTCACTGTTACTATGGTCTATCCTGCTGATCTCACTGTTACTATGGTCTCTAGTGCTGATCTCACTGTTACTATGGTCTATCCTGCTGATCTCACTGTTACTATGGTCTCTAGTGCTGATCTCACTGTTACTATGGTCTTTCCTGCTGATCTCACTGTTACTATGGTCTTTCCTGCTGATCTCACTGTTATTATGGTCTTTCCTGCTGATCTCACTGTTACTATGGTCTTTCCTGCTGATCTCACTGTTACTATGGTCTTTCCTGCTGATCTCACTGTTACTATGGTCTTTCCTGCTGATCTCACTGTTACTATGGTCTTTCCTGCTGATCTCACTGTTGCTGTGGTTTCTCCTGCTGATGTAAATAAGACGCAAACTACCGAGTAAGGTTATTTATTGTAAAGATGTTTCTATCAGGGACTATGCTAATTCAATTGTGAAGTCATGATATTCCTGGTGAGCGAAACGTCTCCATACGATTTGCACACACGTAACACTGGATGTGTAACCCACCTCACGTAGCACTGGATGTTAACCCACCTCACGTAGCACTGGATGTGTAACCCACCTCACGTAACACTGGATGTGTAACCCACCTCACGTAGCACTGGATGTGTAACCCACCTCACGTAACACTGGATGTGTAACCCACCTCACGTAACACTGGATGTGTAACCCACCTCACGTAACACTGGATGTGTAACCCACCTCACGTAGCACTGGATGTGTAACCCACCTCACGTAACACTGGATGTGTAACCCACCTCACGTAACACTGGATGTGTAACCCACCTCACGTAACACTGGATGTGTAACCCACCTCACGTAACACTGGATGTTTAACCCACCTCACGTAACACTGGATGTGTAACCCACCTCACGTAACACTGGATGTTAACCCACCTCACGTAACACTGGATGTGTAACCCAACCTCACGTAACACTGGATGTGTAACCCACCTCACGTAACACTGGATGTGTAACCCACCTCACGTAACACTGGATGTGTAACCCACCTCACGTAGCACTGGATGTGTAACCCACCTCACGTAACACTGGATGTTTAACCCACCTCACGTAGCACTGGATGTTTAACCCACCTCACGTAACACTGGATGTTTAACCCACCTCACGTAGCACTGGATGTTAACCCACCTCACGTAACACTGGATGTTTAACCCACCTCACGTACTGCCTAGGAAGAACACCATGTCGGGCGTAACAGAGGAAGGTTGGTACGGAAAATAAAAAGAGAAAGACTCTCTCTCTCCAGAGTTTCGATACCATAGAACAGAATTAAATAATTAAATATCAGTAAACGGTGTTTCGTTTTAGCGAGCTGAGCCAAATAACAACACGAAAAGGTCCAACCAATCGTGTATCTCTTCCACTTAACCTTCCTTCCCTGTTCCTGCTGTTGTAACCTAAGACGTCAGTTTGAATTCCATCGACTCATTACAGTGCCTTCTAGGGTACAATGTCTGTAACGAAATCAGTGAATACGTCGAGCTTTTTATAATATATACAAGTGTCTGTCGTTATCCTTGACCTTAAATATATTAGTGTGTGTATGTGTGTGTGTGTGTGTGTGTAGTCACCTAATTGTACTCACCTAATTGTGGTTACAGGGGTCGAGACTCAGCTCCTGGCCCCGCCTCTTCACTGATCGCTACTAGGTTCTCTCTCTCCTTGCTCCATGAGCCTTATCATACCTCGTCTTAAAACTATGTATGGTTCCTGCCTCCACTACATCACTTGCCAGACTATTCCACTTCCTGACTACTCTATGACTGAAGAAATACTTCCTAACATCCCTTTGTGTGTGTGTGTGTGTGTGTGTGTGTGTATTCCTGTGCGTATTTCCAAACACGCATAAAACATGATGTTAATCATATCACGTGGTTGTGTTATTATTATACGCATTTTAATGAACTGCGTATACAATGCTTGCTAATTACGCCATGATCCTCTGCATGTCGCGGTAATTGCCTTTTGATATCAATTTTTTTTTTTGAGTTTTCCGTTAGGCTTCATTGTTCAATCATTGAAAATTAAAACGAATCCTTTACCCCCGCCAAAGTTTTTAATTAGTGCTATTGTTAGCTAACAGACTAGTTGTGAACACTGTCAGTGTTACGAATGTAGCTAGGACTAACACCGACTGATAGAGCTTCAGCTAGCACTCATTCTGACTGTTTAAGCTTCAACTAGCACTCAGTCTGACTGGTAGAGCTTCAACAAGCACTCACACTGATGGGAAGTGCTTCGACTAGCACTCAGTCTGACTGGTAGAGCTTCAACAAGCACTCACACTGATGGGAAGTGCTTCAACTAGCTCTCATTTTAACTGGTACATCTTCAGTGAACACTCATTCTGAGTAGAACTTAATCAACACTCTTACTAACAGAGCTTTAACTAGCAGTCATACTGACCGCTAGTGCTTCGACTAGCCCTTATACAATATAGCTAAGTTCAGGCTGTGGCAAATATTTGCTGGTTAGGCTTTCATGTGAATAGATGGGAGAGAGTGAAGGCGAGGCCCCGTGGATTCATGAATAAAACATGTACAGCACCTGGGTATCTTTATTGGAAAAACTTCTCGGCTGCCCAGCAGGCTTTATCAACCTCGCACAGAGGCATGTGAATGGAGTCTTGTGTACCGGAGGCAGAAGAGAGGTGCAGCAGATGAAGATATCGTCACATGTGGGAGCAGTGCCAACTAGTGGAGGCAGATCAGGTTTAGCAAAAAACGTTGTGGTGTCAGACAAGTATCATTGCATCAGAGGTATACAGTAACGACAAACTGATTAATTAGACACGAATGGGAGACCTGAGTATGATTACTGGAGAAACTCTTCGCCTGCACAGCAGGCTTTGCCAGTCTCACACCAAGAGGTGTGATCGCAGTTGGTAGCAGGAAAAAATCAGCTCTTAGAATAATTACTCATATCCCAGGTAACACACACACACACACACACACACACACACACTTAACTCTACTCACCACACCGTTCAATCCACAAAACACACATTTTCCTTACATCACACAACACACACACAACAACACACAATCACCCTAGCAAAAGTACTAAACATGCTAACACACACAATTTTTAAGTATACTGTAAAATACTCAGTTCACCCAGACATCTCAGTTACAAATATTAACCCCGGAGTTTAATTTTTTCACTATATCTTACACAGTTACAGAAACTTATAGTCTTGCAAACACTCTATGATGCCTGACATCTAGCGGACCGTTCTTCCAGTCTCTGTGAAACACGATGGCAAAGGAGACACAAATGCCCTATAATGCTATCCTGTATTGACAACGTCTCGCCCACACAATGGCCTTTCTTACGTCACCAACGGATCTACCTGGGAACTTGATAAACCCGCTGTGTGGGTGAAACGTTGGCAATAGACACTCGCATTACACTGCATGTGTGTATTTTCCATTGCGTCGATGCTACGCATCGCTTCCCTCCTCCGACCAACACTACGTATTGTTGCAAGCGTTCATTACGCTATATACTGCTGCACAGTAACTTTGGATCTTCATAACACTATTTGGAATATCGAAGCTGATTATTAATATAACAATACTACGGAGGCTGTGACCAGATGCGTCACCGACCTCACATTAGATTGTTATCAGTGTCCAGAACAAGGTCAAGAACAAGGTCAAGAATGCTTTCGCCTGCTGCTGGAGCCATGAAGCTGAGAGTGCAAGGTGATATTAATCACGCTAATTTAGTCTGTTATAGAGACTTAAGTATCTATCAGGAAATCTGGCTTAGTGAATAGGATTGCATTAGTATTTGCAGACGGAGATTCGAGCCTCTTCCACTCCTTGAGATGAAGGGTCAACATTGTTTCAACACTTCACATAAATATAATTCTTGAATTTCTGATATATCAAGCGTGTTCCTTTCAAGTTTCTGTCAAAGCAATGAAGTTAATATTAACAATGTATTAGTGTGATTAATTCTTTTCCTTGTATACTTCTACTTACTTTAGCGTCTACCACATACAACTCAACCACTGACGAGCTTCATTTGACGTAAATAAGGAGCAGCTGAGCTTTAGTTAGGAGCCACAATAATCCAGCTCTCTCAGAGAAGAGAGCTTGTGGGTGTTAGCTTCGTCGTGGCCCAGTCATAGATAATGAGGCTTCCTCTGGTCTTATTGCAGCTTGTGGTAATTCTGCCCCAGTTTTACATAATAGGTCAGGACCATTCTTATCTTATGTTCCGGGTATCGCATCCATTATGTGTGCTGAATCCACTGTCATTTCATCCCACGCACTTGTCTAAGGCATACCCACCATCTAACCCACTTCCGACACTGAGGGATTTACAAGTTGGCTTCATTTAACCTCCAAGATGAGAGTCATACTCATGGTAACGCAATATAAAACTGCATGAACTATAAAATAAAACAGGGCTGTTCATTATCACGTTGGTTAATAACGCCCCAGCTTCATCATGGAGCCTGTAGGCTTCTCTAATAAACACCGGTTAATTACTACTAATAACAGGGCAAAAAATGGTTGCAGTGAATAAATACTTGTATACCGCTGCAAGAGAGACTTCGCTGCAGACCACAAACACGCGAAGAACGCAACCATTCGAAGACCCAACCATTCAGTGGGTTGCCTTTGCCCATTATGGTTGCCGGTGTTTACTTTTCACTGAGCAAAATGGGTTGACGACGAGTACATTGAGTACGGGGAATCGCTAAGCCCGTAAAAGGAAAGGGTAAGACAGCGCCCGGGAAATGGAAGGCAATGTGACTTTATGGTTTAAATATTGGTACCGACAAATTGGAAAACACTTGGACGTATTTATTAGAAAACGTTTCGCTTACTGGATCAAGGTCCCAGGACCGAAACGTTGTGTAATAAGTATGTCCTAGTGTTGGCTCACTTGTCTTTCTAAAGCAATCTGATTCCATCCAAGAAGGGATAGAGTAACTTCAATTACGCAGATCAAGAGCCCTTCAACTGCATCGGTACATCCCTCCTCTTTACCCCTTCCCCTTCCCTCCCTTCCCTCTGAAGGGGCCACTAAAGTTCACTGTCATCTTTAACGATAATTTTTACACGAAAATAATTATTTCTTAACGAAGTTAAATAGGTTTTATTACCCAAAAAAAATAAGTGATAATGTCAAGCGTCATTGTTTACATTTATTTACGAGTGTCAGCTTTCAACTTGGAACTGTGTCCGATGTTTACGTTACTTTTCTTTTTGATAAAAGAGATTTCTACTTCAGAAATTTAGTGGAGTGATATAAATTTTGTGGGTGTGTGTGTGTGTGTGTGTGTGTGTGTGTGTGTGTGTGTGGCATGTTGTGGGGTGTGTGTGTGTGTGTGTGAAATGTGTGAGTGGAGAGAAAGAGTGGCTGTTACTTCAGCTTTATCTTCTGTGAATGCTTTATGCTTCATTACCTGTATTCTTCCCCAACTTCTCTTGTTATTTGCATGCAGATCCCCATTCTTAAACAGGTGGTGACTTTGGTTCTTCCCTTTCATTTGTCTTTGGGTAACTATGAAATTTTTTATACCTCCTTTGTTAACGTCTCGTTGAGTTCTTAAATTATTCCAGCTAAGAAAGCTCGTTCCCTGGGAGAAACTTGTGCATACTTTCCTTTTCCACTAGTAGTACTTTTTACTAGGTTTTCGTGAGGCCTGGTCACAGACCGGGCCGCGGGGGCGTTGACCCCCGGAACTCTCTCCAGGTAAACTCCAGGTAAACTCCAGGTCAAGACACACTGATCTATGCTCCTTAATGTGATTACAAACTCTTATTTCCTTGATGTCTGATTCTCTGTGGATGGTTTGCTTCTGTCCACTCCCGAGCTAAATAACTATGAAATTACATAGATTTTCATGCACTGTAGAGGCGTTGGACCTCGGATATGAATGACCCTAAAACTCTTTTAGGTAAAGGCTTGTATTCAGATGATCCTATTTCTTTTTTCCTGAACTTTTGGCTCCCCATTATTATGGCTCTTGTTCGTCTTTCTCTGTCACATTACGGTATAAGTAATTACATTTATACGCCAGGCGTATCGGTTTCCTCATAATATTTCCCTCGCAGTATTGATTTGAAGCCTTAAAAATTCTCTACAGTAATCATAACTTCTATTAAGCTCAGTATTAGAGTGCGACATTATGTTTGGTCTAACACTAATATAATTCTCACGGCCTCAGACGTTAAATAGTTATTGGTCTCTAAATAAACTGAAATAGTTTCTTGCCTCGGAAAACCCTGTGTAAAACGAGGATAAAAATTACTGTCTTAGTCATGACTGCCACCACTACGATTGGCTTCAACACAACCGCAGGTTTTATTTAAAACACACGCGCACACTGGTCATACTGCGTCAGTAGATCATACCGGTACAGCAGTTGTTGGCTGTTTATAAACAGTGTGCTGGTGAGAGAGGATCTCAACTGATATCTCAGTTGATATCTCAGTTGAGATCCTTAGAGCCTCACAAGGATGCGAACTACATCAGTCGACTATTTAGTGCTGGAGGAACCAGAGCAGTAGGTGAAGGGATTTACCCACACGTCTCGCTCAAACTATATCCAGGTGTCTCTAATGAACTACAAGTCACCAGCAAAGGTGACGAGGTACCCACAAAAGGATACCAGCTACACTAAGTAATTGCCAAACATTCAGAAAGAGAGGACGTAGGGGAACCAGCTCAGGGCCACCCCAAATGCATCACTTGCATCATAGAAGGACAATTATTCCATGGTGTCCCTCAGACCCTGATTTTGACGAGCTTGAGCACACAAGGCTGAAGTAATGAGAACATTGGCCGGCCGACCAGCCTTATTATGAGGGAAGGTAATGGATCAAATAAAAGGTAACGGTGAGGGACTAAATTCTGATTAAGGAAGGCAGGCGCGATACTAATCTAGGTTATCTCACCTCAGAGGGTGAGGGAAGTTGAAGAAAGGGAGAAAGAAGAAGGTATGAAGGAGGAAGGAGGGGAGTGTAGAGGAAGACGTGAGAAGATGGAAGCAGAGGAGAAAGAAATGGGTTAAAAAGGAAGGATAAGAATGAGGTGCTGGAACGAGAGAATGATGGAAGAGAGAAATGAAGTCTAGATATAAAGGAGAAAAGGAAGTTTGTGAAGTGGAGTAGGGTGCAAGGAAGGAAAGTGAAGGCTGAAAGAAGGAAAGGAAGAAAAGTAGTGGGAAAAGGGACGATAAGAAAGATGGAAGTAGGAGGAGGAAAGGGAAGGTGATATTTAGACCTAGAAGTCCTGGCCTAGATCGTCGACCAGTCCGTGACCAGTAAGTTAAAAAAGTCATCTGGCCTGAGAGTTGTGTTGTCAGTTTAGTCGTCAGGAAAAAAAAATCACCTGAACATTTCGAAGTTACAGGATCCCTTCAGGTAGAACTATAGCTGCAGCGCCAGATATCTCACCTCTACTTCAGCAGAGACTTCCCAATCATCTTGTATGGATGAATAAGTGCAGTAACCTTATTGTTGTTTAGCTCATAATTACAAAAACTTAAGGTTTTACCCCATTCGTTAAATTTCCCATCTGCTTCCATCTGTATTTTTTTCTTTTCCTTTGGTCTTCGCTCTTTGCATTTACGCTCTTGTTCTTCATTTAATTCAAACACCTTAAGAGCTCTGTCCATAGGGTGCCAATTTTGTCTTCATTGTCTCCTCCCTCATGGTCTCGCAGGGGCCATACAGAACCAGGGAGAAGGGTCGCTTCAGTGCTATGGCACAGTCTCCCTCTATAAGCACCAAGGCTCCCTCCTGAAGGAACTCTCCTAAGAGGTAAGGATTTGATCGATTAGAACAGGTTCTTTCCTCAAGACAAACATTCCTGAGTTTTTCAGGACACGAATCTTCCTTGGTAACTAGTAAAGACCTCCAGGTAAAGCTCTAACACTTCTCCCACTATTGTTAGGTAAATGAACACAGATGCAACTAATGTGACATTTTATTGTGGCAATGTTTCGTTCTCCAAGAGCTTTGTCAAGCCGTAACGATTTGACAAAACTCCTGAAGAGCGAAACTTTGTCACAGTAAAATGTCACATTTTATCTGTGTCCATTTACTTAACATTTAGTCAGTAATTGTACATTCTTACTATTGTCATCACTCACAGGGTGAGACTAAATATCTTGCTAAGTAAAAAAAATCAGTAACCTCAAGGTTACTGTCACCTCTACTGTTCCTCATCTTCATATCATACATAGATAAAAAAAACTAGCAACAGCTTTCGTATTAACCTTTGTTTTATAAGGTAGACAAATTACAGATCTCAACAAAGTCTTTTAATGGACAAAGGACAATAACATAATGTTCAATGGTGAAAAATTCCGAGTGCTTAGAAATAGAAAAGAATTGAAGAACTCAAAACGAGCACACGGCACAGAACACAGACCATCTTCCAGAGCAAAAACCTGTAACTGGATTAGGAATAACTATTTTTGATTGCCTGTTGTTTAGAGAACTCAATAAGGCCAGAGACTTCTCTTATTTTGAAGGTTCTCAACCTTCAAAACAAGTCCCATTAATTATAGCAGTCAAATCAAGTGTGCTGTCGTGTGTAACACTGACCTGCTGGGAGAGAGAAGTCAAACCTTGAAAATATACAGAGAATGTATATTGCCTGCAAAGAATCAGTAAAATATCTAACCTACTAATTATTTCTTACATTATTTGGAATGTACTCTCTGGAGCGAGAAGAGAAGTGTACCTGATAATATATACATGGACAATATTTGAGGGATTATTCTCAAATCTGCACTCTGTGGTAACTTACTGGAGTGAGAGAAACAGGACCGAGTAGAACCCAGCGAACAGCAGGAGTCCAAGGGCATAATCAGAGAGCACTGTATCAACATCCATATTCTACTTCGCTGCCTGTTATCAGGCAGTGTTGCGTTGGTATAAGAACTAACGAAGCAAAGACTACCAACACAAACACAACACGACATAAATACTATCACACCAAGATAAAAACTCTGTATCAGTTAAAAAAAAAAATTATTGGCATTGTCGAAAGACTCGTCTACAAGGTTTCAGAGGTCCCTAAAGGCATCCTGGTAATTATAAAAAACACGACATGAGCAAATAAGGCCGAAGACCTCCGGTAAACAGTTAAAATGTTATCCACGGTCATCGGCAAGACACAAGTCACAGGAGGGTATTAGCGCCTGCAATCAGGTCGCTATGGGTAAAGTATGTGTATGCCGCAGCCTCTCTCAGAGAGAGCTGCGGCAGGTGACAGACCCGCACTGCGCTACTCTGAGAAAACTTTCCCTCTCTAATTCAGTTGCTGCCTTGCAACATTGCATAGCTCCTAATGACGCACTGTGAAAGTACTTGAGCTAAAGATTTCCAACCCCCTTTTCCTGTAGATGCGCTTGTTTCATTTTTAGAGTTAAGATCGCTCTGTCTGCTATTGTTTGCATATATATATATATATATATATATATATATATATATATATATATATATATATATATATATATATATATATATATATATATATAATTTTTACCAGAGCTGTAAGGAGACTAACGCGGCAGATTCACACACAAGACAGCAGCTCCACCACTGTACCATGAGGATCCAATAATGGAATCATCTACCATGCCTCATATTACAGACTTTGGATTGTTACTGGACAGATGCACCATTAGCAACGCTTAACAAATCCACTTTGAGCTAATATCTCATCACATTTGTTCTGTAGGACAGGGCTAAATGCAGTTATATGTTAGGAAGGAACACGTGGTAGTTTCATGGACACTGTATACTCTTCCTTCTGCTGGTTGGTAATGTACGAACTAACGAGCCTTTGTAGGTTATGTATGAAGAGACAAGCGAACGCGTGTAGGTAATGTAAGAACGTGTGTAGGTAGTGTAAGAACGTGTAGTAGTAAGAACGTGTGTAGGTAGTGTAAGAACGTGTGTAGGAGACATTCCTGCCATACTTTGGCTAGTGTCTGCGAGCAGCTACGCCCACCACCTGGGCGTGATGACCCCCTCAAGCTCACTCCCTTGTGATCACTCTATCGTCATCCACCCCTACCACCACTACACTCCTATCACCACTACTGCATCCCTGACACCACCACCACTACCACTACGCTCCCACTACCACATCACTAACCCCCACCACCATTACCACATCCCTAACTCCACCACCACTACATTCCTACCATCACTACACTCCCACCACCACTACTACATCCCAAACATCACCACGCCTCTAATCCCACCATCACACCCACTTCCTAACCCCCCACCACACACTGGACTACACTGATAATAACTCACACTGCTTGACTTATCTGGGATATCCTAAGATAAATTCTACTCAATTTCCTAAACGAGATCACTGTAAAAATTTCAAGTATAAATGCGGTCTAAAAAAAAACGTACCGATGGAGCAACAATCACACAGGAGGTCAGAAACGCATCACTGATACGGCCAGTTTCACGATAAAAATAAAGCAACAAGTGTGATTCACGGTGATATACGACACTGAGGCTCAGACTCTCGCCCATCCTGTGATAAATATCTTACTTTTATTAAAATTCGCATCACCACCAGGAGCAATATTTTTGCTCAGCACGGAATTCGGATTTAATCACACTTAGATATATCAAGTTGTGGAAAATCTAAGTTTTTGCATACGAGTATAAGAGTAAACCATGGCAAGTTAGTCCTAAAGCTGTCATGGGTTTAAACCCCATCTGTTGCGACCGTGTTATTACGATTTGGTGAGTCAGTATACAACTCTTGGGTTTACACATGTAAACTCGGGGTTTCTAATCCAATTCCACATAAGATACCAAGCGTACGTGAAGTAGACTTGGACTTCGTGAATTAAAGTTTGCTCAGGGTTTCTCGAGAGTTGGTCAATTATTCACAATATCCAGTGTATTGCGTCTCCAGTACTGCCACTGTTCTCAACCTCGTTCTTTCTCCTAAGAAGCGGCAGGAAATAAACCTTGGACCGTGACGACGAGAGAACCTCTTTGATCGTGGCGTGAAGAGCAGTAGCTTTCACTTGGGTAAACTTGGGAATGTGGCAGCCAGCGGGAATGCATGTGTTGCGGTCGCTGCTGCTAGCTAGCTAGCTAGCTGCTTGGCCGCCGCCGCCGACCAGGCTTGGCAGCAACTCACATCGTCGACACTGAGAGCGGCCGCAAGCGATACTCACAGTCTAAGTAAATAAAGCACAGGCTCGGAGGAAAGCACTTCTCTCGCTTCTCTGTATCATAGGTGACTGGGGCAACAAGCCGTCAAGTAGATATAAACGCACCTACACGCAATGTAGATTTAAGGAGAAGTTTTGATTGTTTTTCCTAATGTGTTATATATATATATATATATATATATATATTCTGTTCCAGCGACTCAGAGCTGCTGTTCAGAGGGGTAATGTATGCTGTATTATGGGCACGCGCCCCAGCTCGGAAGAGCTGGATGAGATTTTCGCATTATAATCAGTGACAAACATGTAACAATATGTACTAGACATGTATCTCTCACACCTCGTGTACTGTATAGGCCATCTTTATATCAACAATGTATCTCTTAAATATTTTGTACCATATTATGTAATAAAATATACCTATTGGTAAAAAAAAAGAAGATGGGGTGGTAGGGGAAGTTGAATATTCAAATGGCATCAGGAAGAAATCCAAATATTCTTCCTTGAAGCCTTATTATCCACTTCTCCGAGGCTATGGTTCCCACAATTTGTACCAGAGGTGGACCCCATCCTATATAATATATATATATATATATATATATATATATATATATATATATATATATATATATATATATATATATATATATATATATATTTTATATATATATATATAAAATATGAAAAATAGTTTATTTATTAGTTAGTAGAAAAGTGTCTCCCAGTGCATGTCTTTGACGGATGCCCCGAAGAGTGGTTAAGCCACCCCTGGCTTACCAGGGTTATGTTCCATTCGTTAAGCCACCCTGGCTTACCAGCGTTATGTACCAGTGGTTAAGTCACCCCTGGCTTACCAGTGTTATGTACCAGTGGTTAAGCCACTCCTGGCTTACCAGTGGTTAAGCCACCCCTGGCTTACCAGCGTTATGTACCAGTGGTTAAGTCACCCCTGGCTTACCAGTGGTATGTACCAGTGGTTAAGCCACCCCTGGCTTACCAGTGTTCTACCTCATTTAGAAAACGAAGAAATGCTTGATGGTGTCGTAGAGGAATACAACTGTTCCTTTTAGTGGTGTCTAGACGCTTACTTATACAATGTTACACAATACAAGCAACAGCACCACACTAATACACTCTTAACCTGTCCTCCTTATTGTTGTCTCGCATGCAATAACCTGAAAATGCATCTTCTGATCGGCTTCAAACTTCATCGGCTACTGCATCTGAATTAAAGGAAGAATAATAAATTTAGTCTACATAACTACAAATCTCCCAATTGACAAACAGGATAAAAAAAATAATTGGTGTTTCTTGTTCCCATGCAATAGCTAAAGAATGACTATTCCTATCAACTTCAAACTTCCAGTGAGGATAGAGGTTCACGTTGGTATTGGGCTGTGTAAGACCCGATTTACCACTTAATAAACAAATTGTGATACTGATTTCCGTGCTGTATCTAAAGAATGCTTCTTCCGATCAGCTTTAACCTTCAGTGTCGACACAGCTCACTAAAAGCAAGGTTTGGATTTTAAAAAAATCAGGGAACGGGTGGGGTTTGAACCCATGGCGACTAAGTCCTAAAACTCACCGGTCAGTTAATTGGCTTTCGGCTTTGTATGTGTCACTGGCTAATTTTGCTGCAGCAAACTGGGTTTATTGACTTCCATGCGATAACTTGAGAATCCCTCTTCCGATCGACATCAAACCCTCAGCGCTGATTTATCTCGCAAAATTAGGATATGTTATTGGACTGTATAGCTGCCAGTTGGTTCCAATTTTATTTAAACCCTCAGCTGTGGATACCTGACAGCTGCGCCAGGAAGGCTTCTGCCATCTATTAAAAATATGAAAATTCAGAATCCTTTCTTATTGTTTTTTAAAGAACAAAGCCGAAAATAGCGAAAATAATCCTGTTGGCGTTTTGAACTCACAGTTTATTGTAATATCTCCGCTCACTGTATTTCCAATAAATTTATTTTATATCTTCCATTGTTGTATCATTCTATTTGTGAATTTTGACTGATCGTCAGAGTTACAGTGATATGTTTCAGAGTCTGTTAGTCTTTGAAACAATGATACGTACCGTGTATCTTCTACCTGGAGTATTACGAACACGGGTAAAGACTGGCCTGTGAGACCTGGTCGTAATGGGAATTAAAGCAAACAAACTCAGCAGTAGACTATAATGAATATTTTTCCTTCACCACTATATACAGATACTATGTATACTATATACAATAAATACAGATAGAATAATAAGTGTACACCACGGTGACAAATGCAAAGCAGAAGCCAAAGAGAGTGCACCGTATTCAACCAGCAGGTAGGCAAGTCTGCCAGTGCTTACCACAAGTGAACCACGTTGCTTCAGCTTTGGCGGGCTTGCCTGTGATTGGTCAATGAACTAAGGTACTGATTTAACGACAGGTACCCTATTGATCGTTAAACCCTTAGCACCCGGTTCGCTGGTTGGGAGGCAGCCTATATGGGAGTGTGACATATGCCAAATAAACTGTAACATACTCTTTGCATGCCACATGGAGTCTACCTGCAGGGTGTTCTGGGGAGTCAACGCCCCCGCGGCTCAGTCCTTGACCAGGCGATGTTGCCAATTTGCCCAGTGTGTTACTGTATATACATATATATATATATATATATATATATATATATATATATATATATATATATATATATATATATATATATTACATTGTGTTGAGTTCCAGTTCCTGGTACTCTTAAAGGTGTTTGATCTTCACCTCCTGGATGTCTTGGGAAGGTTGAGTTGTAGTTCCTATGTCTTGTAAGGAGCTCACCTGCCCCTTGAGGGTTCAGTGTCTCCTGGGGTTCGCAACAAGCGTCTCAGGGGACGCATAATGAAATCCTCAACAAATATCATTGTAGACACAGAGGTATCGATATATTTTTTTAATAAATAAGCCAGACTAAGTGAGGAAAAGTCAAGCAGAATCATTCAGTGTTTCTCTCTCTCCCTCTTTCCTCTCTCTTTTTCTCTCTCTTTCTCTCTTTCCTCTCCCTGCTTTCAAACATTTCCTCATTTTCTTAGTGTGAGTTTATGTTTGTACATTTGTATATCGTATTCAGTCCCTATAGTGTATCACTCGCAAACGCGATTGCTTTGTGTATGCGTGTGTACTCACCTAATTGTACTCACCTAATTGTGGTTGCAGGGGTCGAGACTCAGCTCCTGGCCCCGCCTCTTCGCTGTCTGCTACTGGGTCTCTGCTCTCCCTGCTCCATGAGCTTTATCATACCTTGTCTTAAAACTATGTATGGTTCCTGCCTCCACTATATCTTTCTCTAGTCCATTCCACTTCCTGATGTGTATGTGTGAGTGTTAGTTACCATTTTGTCCTAGGCACATGTCGATTAGACACTAGGCCTGTTGTATATGTGTGTGTGTGTGTGTGTGTGTAACGAAACACTTCGAAATGTTTCGGCCCCGCCGGGAATTGAACCCGGGCCCTCCGTGCGTGAAGCAAGAGCGCTAGCCACCATGCCATCGGAGCGTGTGTGTGTGTGTGTGTGTGTCGTGTGTGTATGTGTGTGTATGTGCATGTATGTATGTGTGTGTGTGTGTGTGTGTATTTGTATGTGTGTGTGCGTGTGCGCGCGTGTGCGTGATCGCTAGTGTCAGATCACAGCACCGACCAACAGGTGGTGATGAGCGCGGGGGCTTATTTCCTCTTCACCTGCCTCGTCCATATTACGTGAAGAGTTAATATTGCTCCTTTACGGACATTTACTTGCGACATATATTACACCCACAACTACACATGTATCTCCCCCTGCGTTATATATATACGTCGTGGTAAGCTTCTCACTCCTGTGTCCGGGTTATTTGTATATTGTAACACAAGATTCAGCTCTTATCGTTCTTCTTCATTTAGCTTCTCTTCAGAGAGGAAGCTAAATGCCTGACCATTAGGCTTCAAACTATTAAAAAAAAAGTAATGTGGCTTTGGGACGTTCAGGAAACAGTAAGATTATGTCAGAAAAAAATTGGGGTTCACAAAATCCACTCTACGTCTTCGTTAGCTGGATACGAAGTCATTCACAATATCATACACCATTCTTAAGCCCCACAAACGAGGTTCAGGTGGGGAACCTCCTCTCTCTCTCTCTACTGAAGTCTCCCAGCTTAGGAAAAAACACATGCATTCGAAAATGAGCGAAACCTATAGGTAAACATACTTATGCACGGTTCAAAACATTGAGGAGACGTTTCTCCACGAGTGGCTCTTTTTGATTTTAGTCTTACTGGGGTATTTTTCAAGTCCATTAGGACCCCGTCAGTATCGCCACACCTGTGCTCCAGCCGAGGGTAACCTAACGTAGTAGGAAGAGAATCTATCGCATTTCGTAAGGCAGCACTACAGCTGTGCTTAACAAATATCATGTTTTACATACCAAAAAAATCATTAACAAATGAAGGATGGATAGTGCTCTTGTGAATGCATCCATCCCAACAATCATAAGTAAATAAGTAAATTTATTTAGGCACAGGTACACATAAGTACAGTCATCATACATAGTGTAAATATATACTAAATTATACTCTCATAAGTCATAAATAAAACATTCACTAAAGAAAAATCCTCTTTCCCCACACCATGGACAAAAAAAAAATAATCAAGAAAAATGCCAATGTGTCTCTTTCAGAAGAACGTTGGGGATAAAGAAGAGGGCGAAACTAAATATGGAGTTGGCGAAACAGGATTGCTATTCCAGAAGCTAGACCCATTCCAATTATGGGAATTCGGAAAGTTGGAGGAAGCAGACACAAGTTTTACAACCTTCCCTGGGTGAATGGAGTCGCTGGTGCACAAGTTAAAAGAGAGTAGCAGGACGGAGTTTAGTGACCTCAGGTAGCAGCAGGACGGAGTTTAGTGACCTCAGACAGCAGCAGGACGGAGTTTAGTGACCTCAGACAGCAGCAGGACGGAGTTTAGTGACCTCAGACAGCAGCAGGACGGAGTTTAGTGACCTCGACAGCAGCAAGACGGAGTTTAGTGACCTCGGACAGCAGCAAGGCGGAGTTTAGTAACCTCAGGTAGCAGCAAGGCGGTGTTTAGTGACCTCAGGTAGCAGCAAGACGGAGTTTGGTGACCTCAGACAGCAGCAAGACGGTGTTTAGTGACCTCAGACAGCAGCAGGACGGAGTTTAGTGACCTCAGCCCAATTTAATTTAGTCTAATCCAACTAAATATATTTTATATAAGATTACAATAATTTAATAATAAACAAACACAATGAAATATATTTCCTTCGTTAGGTTCAGAATTATATTTGCGAAATTATTGCATACACAAACTTTCCCTTGCCTTATTTGGCAAGAAGAGCATTCCATTTGCCAAAAATCACAAGTTTTACCTATTCCGCACCACACACACACACACAAACACACACACATACATATATATATATATATATATATATATATATATATATATATATATATATATATATATATACTATATATATATATATATATATATATATATATATATATATATATATATATATATATATATATATATATATATATTAACATATTAATAGAACTGGGGCTTGGCCAGGACTCGATCCTGCGTTCCCATGGTGATCTAGTGAATAGGATGCTTACTTTGTTCAGTTCCCACAGGACTGAGCATCGGAACGCAGGATCGAGTCCTGGCCAAGCGGCAGTTCTGTTAATGATTCAAAATCACTTGTTTCGTGACTTTATTGATGATGGTTGTGGTGACGGTAATGATGGTAATGGTAGTGAGTGGTGGTAATAGTGTTGGGTCGGAGTGGTGATGGCAATGGTGTTGGTGATGGTGGTCGAGATGTGGTGGTAGTGGTAGTGGTGGTGGTAGTGGTAGTGGTGGTGGTAGTGGTAGTGGTGGTGGTAGTGGTAGTGGTGGTGGTAGTGGTAGTGGTAGTGGTAGTGGTGGTGGTGGTGGTGGTAGTGGTAGTGGTAGTGGTGGTGGTAGTGGTGGTGGTAGTGGTAGTGGTAGTGGTGGTGGCGATGCAAGGCATCAGTGAACAACAAAAAACTAACAACCACTTTATTTTCGGCAACTGAAGGTTGTGCTGGGAGCCAGAAATGCAACCTCCAGTCATCTCTCTCTCTCTTGTCTTTCTGTCTGTCTCTCTCTCTCTTGTCTTTCTGTCTGTCTGTCTGTCTCTCTCTCTCTCTTGTCTTTCTGTCTGTCTGTCTGTCTCTCTCTCTCTCTCTCTCTCTCTCTCTCTCTCTCTCTCTCTCTCTCTCTCTCTCTCTCTCTCTCAGTTTACCCTCATTGTCCCTTGGTTGAAATTAATTATTTCAGACCTCTCCTCATCCACTTTATGTTTACTTTCGTCCCTACCTGTGTGTGTTCTCCGATCTATTTTTTTTCTCGTCTTCTCTTCAAAACCCATAATGAAACGCACACACACACACACACACACACATACACGCCCCGATGGCATAGTGGCTAGCGCCTTGCTTCACGCAGGAAGGCGAGGTTCAATTCCCGGCAGGGGCGAGACATTTAAAGTGTTTCGTTACACAACACACACACACACATATAACAGGCCTAGTGTCTAATTGACATGTGCCTAGGACAAAATGGTAACTAACTAACACACACACACACACACGATGGCATGGTGGCTAAGGCTCTCGCTTCACGCACGGAGAGCCTGGTTCAATTCCCAGGCAGGGGCAGAAATATTTCAAGTGTTTCCTTACACACACACACATATACATACAACAGGCCTAGTGTCTAATCGACATGTGCCTAGGACAAAATGGTAACTAACTAACACACACACACACACTAAACTACAGGCCAGTATCAACACCATAATTGAGAAGATAATTAGAGGAGTGGTGGGGTATTTAAAACGAGTTATTTCATTAACATTAACCAGCCCAGGCTGAGAGATGACCTATGTCTCACAAACTTGCTAGATTTTAATACCCAGGAAGCGGAAGTTAACCAGAGAAAAGCGGGGAAGGGATTAGTGACCTGCAGATCCTTGGATTACTAAAAGATAATTAACACTTCTTCTCAAGAGACTGGGCCAGAAGCTAGAGGAGCAATCAGGGATAACAGGAAAGGTACTACATTGTATCAAAAGAATACCCAAGGGAAAAGAAGACAGGATAATGGCTAGAGAAGCACTTAATGGATAAGTTTATTAAGTGGGGTTTCAAATTAATCGGTTCTGAGACCGGATTTGCCTAGGATAAATGCAAATGATTGCTTTGCAGATTATGTAAAATCAATGGGTGGAAAATATATGTATGACACGAAAAGGCTACGACATGGCTTAGAGACCTAGACAAACCGCAAGACTGACCAAGAAAGTGACTATTACAAAATAACCCAAGAAAATGCAAGGTGGTAGAAATTGTGATAGAGAAGCTCGGAAACTGGGTAAAGACTGAATGGGCAGAGGCTGCAAACCTCACACTGGAATATGGACCTAGGGATAAGTATCGACAGAGGTGAACATCAACCCAGGAACTGCTACAACGAATGTGCACTTGGCAGCTCTATAAACAAAGGTTTCTACGAATGTAAACAAAAGACGTTTTAAAGACTTTACACAACTTATGTCGTCTCATGAAGTAAACAACACTAGCCTGGAACCTGCACCTGGTACACCGTGGCAAGAAACCATACAAAGTACAGAGGTTTGCAACTAAACTAATCACGAAGATAAGAAGAATGAGATAGGAGGAATAACTAGGCTTATGAGCGAGACATTTCGAGAAAACCAAAAGTCAGTACCCGATCAACCGGGCTGTGGTTCGTATTGTGGATTGCGTGCGGCCAGCAGTAACAGCCTGGTTGCTTAGACGCTGATCCACCGGGAGGACAGGGCCGCGGGGGCGTTGACCCCTGGAACAGCCTCCAGGTAGGTAGGCTTACTCTCAATCATCCTCACTTACCTTCTAGGAACTCTCCCTCCAGTCACCCTCTCCCTCCAGTCACCCCTCAACCACCAGTCACCCCTCTCCCAACAGTCAACTTTCTCCCAACAGTCACCCCTCTCCCTCCAGTCACCCCTCCAGTCACTCTTGCTCTTGCCAGAGTATTAATGAAGCGAGAGTTTCCTGGGTTCAGTGTTGGAGACGCAGCAAACAATAGCCACACTGTTTTTTGGTAGGAATTTGTGTGTGTAAAATGTGTAGCGTTGTTCAAACGTTTATTTGCATTTCGTGCGTCTATGTAAAATTTAGGCAGTCTGAAGATATATATCCTGGGCTGGCATTGTAATGATGGACAAGATAAAATTGGGCTACGGTCGTGTCTGGGTTGTGGGTAACATGCGATCGTGTCTTCGGCTGTCCCAAACTTATTTAGGGTATCGGTGGCCGAGTGGGCTAAAGCAAAGTGGTATTGGTGCTCTGCCAAGCTCATGAGCGAGTACCTTGGGATCGAATCCTCAGTCTCGCTAAGATTAAATATTATAATTATTACTATCTCTCTGCGACTAGCCGGGGGATCGAACCTGTGTTGATTTAGCCCTCCTCATGGTGAGCGAAAATTCACGACGCTCTAACCCATTGACCATACAATCCTACAAAGATAACGCACCCAGCAGAGCTAGGTGTTGTACCGTGATCCGAGGACATACGATGGTGTGGGTCCTCAGAGCTAATTTCATTCTCCTCCCCGTTTGGTGTACTAGCCTCCACAAGCAGTATATATATAGTATTGTAACCACGAACAAGAGGTATTTAATCAATAACAACACTGCGACTAGACGGGGGATCGAACCCGTGTCGTTTTAGCCCGCCTCAGACCTCACACCAGGCATAAGGGAAATTTCCAATAGACTCTTGGCTGCCTTTAAGAGTGACCTGGACAGTTTGCTCAATAGTCGGTACCCGATCATCCGGACCGTGGTTCTTACGTTGGACTACGTGTGGCAGTAACAGACTGGTTGATAAGACCCTGATCCACCGGGAGGCATGGTCAAGGACTGGGCCGAGGGGGCGTTGACCCCCGGAACACTTTCCAGGTAGGTCAACCACGGGGTCGGTGATTTCAGTAACATGTAAGCGTTTCGTTGCACCGAGCTGAGAGTTTCTATTCTTGACAGTTACTATCTCTCAGAATGGTCTACCACAATGGATAAATAAAACTGATAAAAATATTTTTAGCAACAGAGGGACAAGAAAACAAAAAAAAAATGTATAAGTAATCTTTAAAGAATAATACTGATCTGCATTTATTAATCACTAAATGGATGCATATAAAGATTCGTTGCTGTGGTAACTTTGCGACACTTAGGTAGGAAAAACAAGAAACAAACGCAATATAAAGCACACACAGTGGGCTTTATCAAGTCACAAACATATCTACCCCAGAAGAGAGTATACATGAGTATATATAGTGAGCATAGTGACGTTGAGAGTCAGGTGGAGAATGCTGAGATGGTTGGATCTGAGAAGTACCTGGGCGGCATGGGCAAGTAGGTTCGTGGCAACGAACCAATAATAAAGGGTCGCATTATACTGCAAGGTCCACTTCGGCAGGGGACGCTCTAGTGTTGTACATAATAGTTGGTGAAATGCAAGACGATTTGCAGGACTGGGTATGGCCACTGAAGGACACTCATATCTGATAGGACATTTTATGACAGGTGTGCAAAGATCACAGTGTACCAGTGAGAGGTTCGGTAGTATCAAGCGCTTCCATTCCACTGCCACCCACACACTGAGCTAAGGCGTCAGGTCCTCACAGTCGTGAGAGACACGACGTGACCCTAGAGCACTTGACACAACACAGTGAACTAACACATTAAACACTCACCTGTGTGTGTAAGGTTCGATACTCTGGAGCACCTGCTACACCGCCTGAGACACCGCTAATGATCACTGGAACCATTATTGGATAACATTAGCCAGTTACGATATCAGAATTTGATGAAATTGCGGAGTTATTCTGTACATAACATTCCTTATGTTCTAATTGAAAATGTTCGTAAAATTCTCTCTGCGCCGCAGGAAATTCTAATTATGCCTTTGAAATGACATTTATCGATTTTCAGTAATAGAATGATTAATATGAAAACAAGAAAGATTTTATATATGCTAGATTTTATATATGCTAGATGAGTAGGTTACCTGTAGACGGTTGCGGGGGTCACCGCCCCCGCAGCCCGGTCCCAGACCAGGCCTTCCAAAACATGTAATATTTAGAGAACGTACGGCACAAAAACAAGAAAGGAAAGCCATCGTCTTTAACACTGATGAAATTCTTTCGGCGCGTCGGTAACGCGTTTGGTCGACGAGAGGGAATTCCCAAAACACATTTTTCATCTAATAAAAACGCTTTTGGCTATTATTGGACTGACAGTAACACAGAGCTCTGGATATTTTTCATAAATACCTGACGTGGGCATAAAATATCATTGCTTCCTGTTGTCGAGGACCAAGTTAATAACTCTGGCAGTTGACGTGCCGTAAACAGAAGGAGGATATTCGATACTGTGTTAAGATGCTAGTGACAGGGTCCAGGAGCGATGGTCCAGCTGACAAACACTGCAGACAGTCACTGTGTACAGAGTGACCAACTCGGTCAACACGATGTTTGTCACTCAACCAAGCCACCATCTCCTTTCTTAAAGCTAGTGAAAACTTTACTTTTTATAACTTATCTTTATGCATGTTGTGTATATATATATATATATATATATATATATATATATATATATATATATATATATATATATATATATGCTGAGGAGGTTGTATGTAGCAAGTCCATTGTCGAAAGAATTATATTATAAAAAAAATACTTTTGCAAATATTATGAATATTGCCTTTGGGTTATACAAATTGGATTCATTTTTAGTTAATAAAATCTGGAAAGAAATTAAGATACATTAGACAAATTAAAATTTAGGTAGTATTTAATATACATTGGACAATTTTTTGGGGGTAGAATAAAAGCTGTGTTTCACGGATCTCTGACTACCTACCCACATCATCATAAAAAGTCTGGTGTTGTGAGGTGGCAGCGAGGTGTAGTCTCGTCCTTATATGCCTTCCTGTTAACTTCTTATTTTTATAGTTCCTTGATAATGTGAGAAATCACGAAAGCGCTTGGAATTCTACTATTTTTTCACAGTGGTTATTCTACATATTTTCTCTTATACGTTTAAAGATATGTATTTCTCATTTATGTTAATGTAAACATTCATAATTTTGTACCAAAAGAACCTTAGAAAACTTACCTAACCTTATTATAACAAGTGCAATTTAATTTAGCCTAATCCAACTATATATATTTTAGATAATTTTACAGTAGTTTAGTGATAAACAAGCACAATTAAATATATATTTTTCGTTAGGTTCAGAATGATTTTTGCGAAATTATTGCATACACAAATTTTCGCTTGCCTTATTCAGCAAGAAGAGCGTTGCTATTTAAGCCAAAATCGCAAGTTTTACCTATTCCTATGTATATTTTTATATGTATATTTATATATAGGATACAATACTAGCAAACACGCAGGAGTACATGTATGCACACACACACACACACACACACACACACACACACACACACACACACACACACACACACACACACACACACACTTTACCCACTAGGCCGGTGGCCAAGTGGCTAAAGCTCTCGCTTCACGCACGGAGGGGCCGGGTTCAATTCCCGGTGGGGCAGAAACATTTCGAAGTGTTTCCTTACACACACACACACAATACATACAACAGGCCTAGTGTCTAATTAACATGTGCCTAGGACAAAATGGTAACAAACACACACACACACACACACATGAATAACCAAAATATTTTTACCAGTACTCTTCATATGCAACATGATGCAATGATTTAGTGTTTTGTCTGTGTAGGCATGCATGCCTCTGGCAGCAACATCCTGGTTAACCAAGCAGTCAGCAATGAAACCTGACCTGAGGCTAGGCTTCCAGACTAGAACTCTCGAAACCAGTCGCAAGTATATAAAGGGTATGTAAACTGTTAAATTTTGGGCATAAGTCATACTGGCTTATTTGTTGCCACTATCCAAAGTCTTATTTAGGAAAGAGACTTTGAATAACCTATTTACAAGTGACCTAAACAGGTAATAACATTTATTGTCCATCACTTGAGTTTAAGTGTAGTGGTAGAGGCAGGATCCATACATAGCATTAAGAAGAGGTACTATAAAGCTCTTAAAGCCAAGAGAGAGTGAACTTAGTGGCTACCAGAGAAGAGGCACGACCAGGAACTGCGACTCGACCCCTGCAAGAACCTATATGTGAGTACACATGTTTGTTTCTAGTTCTAACTACCTACACCATTTTTTGCAGTGAATACTATTACGACACTCACCCTCTATTACAGCGTGTATTTCCCCCTCTAGCTTTCTTTAATTACAGTAAGGTTCATCCTTGTTACGTGGCTAGACATCAATTAAATCTTTCAGTCTCTCCTCCACCTCCATCTCCTTCCATCTCCAACCTCTCCCGCCTCCCATCTCCATCTTCGTCTCCTCCTGCGCCTCCTCCAACAAAGGCCAGGTCTTGTTACCTTCAGGCAGCAGCAGGAGTCCCTTAGGTGCCACACGCCAATTACTGGACCGTAATCCAGCAATCTCCCGGAGACCATCGTTCCGTTCATATCCTACAGCCTCTCCAGTCTTCCTTACAAGCAGTCCTTCCAGCTGCTCTTGAAGTCAACCCTACATCAGTTCCAGCTGCTCTTGAAGTCAACCCTACATCAGTTCCAGCTGCTCTTGAAGTCAACCCTACATCAGTTCCAGCTGCTCTTGAAGTCAACCCTACAAGCAGTTCCAGTTGCTCTTGAAGTCAACACTATAAGCAGTTCCAGTTGCTCTTGAAGTCAACCCTACAAGCAGTTCCAGTTGCTCTTGAAGTCAACACTACAAGCAGTTCCAGTTGCTCTTAAAGTCAGCACTACAAGCAGTCCTTCCAGCTGCTCTTATAGACATGACTTTCCATCCCGTTCGTCCGGAAAGCCTCATTGTCAGTCCAATTAGTTAAACCGTACAGGATGCATGTAACCTTTCCACTCTGTCAGTCAAACGGCCCTTAAAACCATTCTTTCCAGTCAATCATTACTATCAATTTGTCCAGCCAATGATTCGAGCGAACCTCTTCAGTCAATCATTCCAACCAGCGTTTCCAGCCAGTCATTGTAACCAAACTTTCCGGCCTACCATTCAGACTAGATCAATATTCCATAAAGATGATTATGCCTGGTCATCACACCAGCAAATCTTTACAGCTAATCTTTGAATCGCATCCCTTTATTTCCATGTGGTAATCCGATGCTATTCACTTGAATCGTCTCTGCCGTATCCGCGGAGTGTTTATGCTTGAGGAGCCACGTATCGGATCCCAGGAGAGACGAATCTCTCCTGTAGCTATTTACCCGTGACCCGGAAAACGAAATGAAGATCGCCTTATGAGATGTTTTCATTACAGGCTACACAAGAGGTAGAACTGGATCAGAGAGACGGACGTCCGCCAGAAACCCAAATAACCTTGAAGATTAAGTCAGATCGTAAATAAGAAAATCAAAGAAAATATGACATACTAACGATTATGTTGTATCACTGATTAAGGTATTACAAACTTGAAGTCAGTTCGTGGAACAAATTATCCCAAAACATGGACCCTTTCCAGGTCACAGACGGACCAAGTCAGGTCACAGTCCAGGCCAAGTCACAGACCTGACCACATCACATACACGCACTTGGCAACACGAATCTAGCCGTGAAAACAGGCCATATCATCAGACAGGCGAGGCCGTGCCACGGACTGGACAAACCAATTAGCTGTTGCAGTTGGGCCTCCCGATCTTGTTTCTACAACATTGATCAGTTATGTCTCTGGTTGAGGCCCTTCGTCAACATGTCCGATTTTCCTTCGCCTTGCCTCATTTGGCTCAGTTGATTTTACTAAAAAAATTATTGCTTTATCTTGTGCAAGCTTCGAATCCACCTCTCTCTTGAGAGCTTCTAATCCACCTCTCACTTGAGAGCTTCCAATCCACCTCTCTCTTGAGAGCTTCCAATCCATCTCTCTCCAAAGAGCTTCCAATCCACCTCTCTCTCTCCTAAGAGCTTAGACTCCACCTTCCCTTCATTCCCCTTCATTACCCTTCATTACCCTTCATTACCCTTGCGCCTACTAACCACCCACTATCCACCACCTGACATTTACCCTCTCTCCACTTAACACTCTCTTGTGCACTATCATACAACTCTTGTGCACTATCATACAACTCTTGTGCACTATCATACAACTCTTGTGCACTATCACACAACTCTTGTGCACTATCACACAACTCTTGTGCACTATCATACAACTCTTGTGCACTATCATACAACTCTTGTGCACTATCATACAACTCTTGTGCACTATCACACAACTCTTGTGCACTATCACACAACTCTTGTGCACTATCACACAACTCTTGTGCACTATCACACAACTCTTGTGCACTATCACACAACTCTTGTGCACTATCATACAACTCTTGTGCACTATCATACAACTCTTGTGCACTATCACACAACTCTTGAGCACTATCACACAACTCTTGTGCACTATCACACAACTCTTGTGCACTATCACACAACTCTTGAGCACTATCACACAACTCTTGTGCACTATCATACAACTCGATACTTACGTTTTCAATAATTATATTATGCAATATATTATGAATGGGTGTTGTTTTGTTTACATACTTATTTTAGAAAGAATATAACAGGCCTTCAGCATCCTCCCTCCTTCCTCCCAGGACACGCTGATAATTTCCCTATGTCTTATTTTCCATACTTATGTATCCCAGGGTACAACTGCATTGCCACTCTCCTCATACTCCACAGAACACACTAACAGCATCCCCTCCCCTCATTCCTCACGTGGCACACCGACATCATTCCTAGCTCTTGTCCCTTCCAGGGCACAATATCAAAATTTTCGTTCCATTTTCTCGGGTATACTTACGACCACCCTCCTCCCATGTCCTCTTCCAGAGTACCTTGACATCACTCTTCCCCTTTTCTCATCCCTCTCAGAGCACCCTGGCATCATCCCCACAATCTCTCTCTCCCAGAGTACTTTGACATCATTCCCATCGTCTTCCTCCCAAAGCACCTTGACATCACCCACCACCTTCCTACCAGAGCACCTTCACATCACCCACCACCTTCCTACCAGAGCACCTTCACATCACCCCCCTTCCCTCTTCCCTCCACCTCCCCACTTCCTCAAAGAGCACCCTGAGATCTGGGAAAATTGGATTCCTAGCCTAATCGGCTGGATTCTCTTACTAACTTTTGTGAAAAATACGAAATGAAAAAAAAACAGCTTGAGATAAGCTCATCAGCTGTAAGAGCATTGTCAAGAAAGACTAACCTTGGCTAGGGATGACCTGAAATGCTGCAAAACAATCGCTAAGATGAACCAGTTTTAAACGTGTTTTTTACCTTATAGATGATTCTTCATGGCAAGATTATTTTAAACATTTTTCTGCCCTCGTTATGAACCGGGTGCTTCAGCTCCTTATGTGTTAATAGGGTTATCAAAGCTTATTCCTTTGGCAGAATTGAAGGTGGGTTAGGCAAATATTGTTATTAGTGGGTTTGGGTTTGAGGACTATCCTAGCTTCTGCTTGTAGGCCTGTTGCATTGTTTCCCTTGGCTGTGGAACAACCCTTGGCTGTGAAACAACCCTTGGCTGTGGAACAACCCTTGGCTAGGGAACAACCCTTGCCAGTGGAACAACCCTTGGCTGTGGAACAACCCTTGGCTGTGGAACAACCCTTTCTTTCTTTGAAACCTACGTAGGTATTGAACTCTCAGTGAAATACTTGACGGTATCCTAATTATGTACCTTATTGAAGTCCCTCAGCTCAAACTGAGAGATTTCATCCATTTAAATATTAAACTCATTCTGCGTGATGAACTATAAGAAGAAAGCATAGGTAGCTTGTGTTCCCTGTATGTAAATATCATAAACAGGGCAGCAGCACAATGTTCATGAATGAAAACGTGAAATACCGTTCAATAACCGCGTCAAATCACAATCAGCTAGTCCAGTGCCATTATGTAATCAAATTAGATGGCTGTTTCTCTAACACTCTAGTTAGTGTGGAACTTGGAACAACGTAAGAAGTGAATATTTCAGTTAGATTCAGGAATCTAACTAGTACAGTTAGATTCCTGAATGTTATAAGGGGCCCTCGATGTTTGTGTTGCTTGAAAACTTCGTGAAAGACGAGGTGATCAAAGGATACATCAGGTGAGGCATCCCTGCCAGCAAGGATGGATTCCAGATTATGTTTGAGCATTTCCAAGTATTTCTGATTTTGGGGGGGAATATTCTTGAGCATAATACCTGAAGATCCTGCTTCTCTATAGATAGTTATCAGTGTGGATCGACGGACTACTGAGAATTTTTTAGTTACTTATGAGTTTTTTTCCTATAACTATCTTGTCCATAATTACTCTCGCATTTGCTTTGTCTGGTTTCGTAATGTGAAGCCCAGAATCTTTCCTTAATTCATGGTATAACTTAACAAATCTTTGAAAACAATTGTCCTCAAAGATTTGTTAAGTTATACCATGAATTAAGGAAAGATTCTGGGCTTCATCTTACGAAACCAGACAAAGCAAATGCGATAGTAATTATGGACAAGATAGGTTATAGGGGAAAAGTAACATATTATTAGAAGACAGGGAGCTGACGTGTCCCTTAAGTTTTCATATCATTCTCTTGTGCTTTGTGTAAGGTTTAGAGCGGGGGTGTGGGTGTAGCTGCCCTGAGCCTCTCTTTCACATAATGGGCCATGTGCTAGACACACATTCCTACCTCGGATAGACTCTCACAACACTGCATAGCTCCTGAAGAAGCACGCAAGTGCGAAAGGCCTGAACGAGTGTTTTCAATCCAATAATAATTTGTTTTCCACATGTGCGCACACACACACGCACACACACACACACACATACACATACATACACACACACACACACACACACACACACACACACACACACACACACACACACACACACACACACACACAGTGAGTATAACGCCTAGCACGTCTCCGGAGGCACACATCAACCAGATAACTGCGGCAGCATATGGGCGTCTGGCAAACCTTAGATTAGCGTTCCGTTACCTTAACAAGGAATCGTTCAAGACACTGTATACCGTGTACGTCAGGCCCATACTAGAATATGCAGCACCAGTCTGGAACCCACACCTGGTCAAGCACGTAAGGAAACTAGAGAAAGTGCAAAGGTTTGCGACAAGGTTAGTTCCACAACTCAGGGGTCTGTCTTATGAAGAAAGGTTGAGGGAAATAGGACTAACAACACTGGAGGAAAGAAGGGTCAGAGGAGACATGATAACGACATACAAAATACTGCGGGGAATTGACAAGGTAGATAGTGACAGGTTGTTTCAGAGAGGGAACACAGAAACAAGGGGACACAACTGGAAGCTGAAGACTCAGATGAGTCAAAGGGATGTCAGGAAACATTTCTTCAGCCACAGAGTAGTCAGGAAGTGGAATGGACTAGAGAAAGATATAGTGGAGGCAGGAACCATACATAGTTTTAAGACAAGGTATGATAAAGCTCATGGAGCAGGGAGAGCAGAGACCCAGTAGCAGACAGCGAAGAGGCGGGGCCAGGAGCTGAGTCTCGACCCCTGCAACCACAATTAGGTGAGTACAATTAGGTGAGTACACACACACACACACACACGGTGGCCTAGTGGGTAAAGCTCTTGCTTCACACACGGAGGGGCCGGGTTCAATTCCCGGTGGGGCAGAAACATTTCGAAGTGTTTCCTTACATACACATACACACACACGTATATACAACAGGCCTAGTGTCTAATTGACATGTGCCTAGGACAAAATGGTAACTAACACACACACTGGGTTGCGGTGCTTAGTATTTGTGGGTGATAAGCAACACAGCTGTTAACGCTGACTTCTGCTTTCCAGATGAAGACAGTTATTGTGGACCTAAATTAAGTTGAAATAAGCAACTGTCAGTGAAAGGACAGAATGGTGGACGGCATGGTGACGGAGTGTCAATCTGCGGGCCGCGGTTCGCCTCCCTGTCCACCCCAATTATTATATTAAGGGGATCTACACAGTGCCTGGAGAATGACAGCCAGTGTTAGATGTAAAAGAAGAATAGTTCCAATTTCTCGGATCAAGAGTCCTTCACCGCCATCTTGCCACCTCATTTGAATATCAGAGAAATACAAGTTTTATTTAGGTTTAATATAAATTGCGTTTAAGAATTGTTATACATTTATACGATGGTTTATTTGTATTATGAATCAGTGAGCTTGGTGCTACACGAGTGAACTTGGTGCCTCACCTGCTGGCACTGGTGCTACAGCTGCTGGGACTAGTGCCACAGCTGCTGGCACTGGTACCACAGTTACTGGGACTAGTGCCACAGCTGCTGGCACTGGTGGCACAGCTACTGAGACTAGTGCCACAGCTGCTGTCACTGGTGCCACAGGTGCTGGGACTAGTGCCACATCTTCTGGCACTGTTGCCACAGCTGCTGGCACTGGTGCCACAGCTGCTGGCACTGGTGCCACAGTTGCTGGGACTAGTGCCACAGCTGCTGGCACTGGTACCACAGCTGCTAGAACTGGTGCTATAGCTGCTGGCAGTGGTGCCACATCTGCTAACACTGGTGCCTTGATGCGGCACTCATGTGTTAATATTCTTTATTAAATTCTCGAGGCAATCTAGACTTGATATACATGTACGGAGACCGTAATACAAGAGAGAGAGAGGGGGGGAAGAGATGATAGCGTGGAGGGAGTGTCTGAGTTCAACACTAACAGGAAACTAGTTCAAGCAAACAATATAGCTCATTGGGGCCAAGATACACATCTTTTCCATACCTCCGGAGCTTGCCAGGTTCTCTTCAGAGGTTATTCTCTTTCTAGCGGGGACTCTCCTTGTGAACATCTGCCCTAATGTTAATGTTGCACACACTGATGGGCCTGACGTGTGTCATATTTATTGCCATTGTGGGGACCCCACTTGTCACAAGTAGCAGCCAGGATTTAAATCTGGGTAAGCCAGGATTTCATTCTGGTTGATGCTGATGCTTACGAAAAAATCAAAGAAATTGTCTTTAAAAACATATGATTTTCAGTATTTAAGTGTAATTTCTTAAACTCTCGTGCTTACGTGGTCACTGGTTATTGTAATATAATGAAAATTAACCAGTAATTATAAAATAAGAGAAAATATTGGTATCTGGGGGATAAGTCTTCCCCCATCAGCCAACCTATGACTGATGCACTGCTTGTCAATAATAATAATAATGAAAATAATAATAATAATAATAAATTATAATAGCCCACCCCTACCGCACTCTACCCTTCAGCTGAGTTCCGTCTTTCCACGCAGTGATAGTGACTATCCTACCTTAAGAGACCTGATAATGACTATCCTTCCCAAAGAGACTGCGTCTACGTTCATTCCAATGAGTGGCAGCTCTCACTCTTCCCCTCTCCTGAGTGCTAGACTCACCTATTTCCCCTGAGTGCAAGTGATAATATCCCCTCCACCCCACCCATCCCTCCTATTTTCTGAGAATGTCAGTGATATTTTATCCCAGAGTGTCAGCGCCTCTTCTTCCAGAGGCAGTGCTGCCACTCAGAGTGTCAGGCGATACTTGACTACTAGTGATTTCTACCCTGACCACAAGTGCCACCTTCTATCACCAGTCCCCAAGCCCTTCTCCAATGCCAGTACTCACTAAACCCTGAGCACTCGTTTACTGCCAATACCTCTTTCCCCTTCCCTGAGCTGAATCTCCTTCTTAATTAAGCCAGTACTCCCTCCTCCTTGGGCCTCATTTTGCTGCCAGTACCATATGAACCCTGAGACTCAGAACCACCTTTCCCTGTGTCTCTTATTTAGAGCTAGTACCCCCTCCCCTTCACTTGAGCCTTCTTTTAGTACCGGTTCTTCCTTCCGCCTTGAGACTTCAATGAGACCACTTTCTGAGCACTTATGCTAGACTTGTACCCCCTCTGCTTCCTTTGAGCACCCTTCCAATGCTAGTACCTTCTCCCCTTTCGACTGAGCACCCCTTCTAATGCTAGTACCCCTTGTCCTGAGCACCCTTTCCAATGCTAGTACCCCTTGTCCTGAGCACCCTTCTAATGCTAGTACCCCTTGTCCTGAGACCTTCTAATGCTAGTACCCCTTGTCCTGACACCTTCAATGCTAGTACCCCTTGTCCTGAGCACCCCCTTCTAATGCTAGTACCCCCTTGTCCTGAGCACCCCTTCCAATGCTAGTACCCCTTGTCCTGAGCACCCCCTTCTAATGCTAGTACCCTCTTGTCCTGAGCACCCCTTCTAATGCAGTACCCCTTGTCCTGAGCACCCTTCAATGCTAGTACCCTGTCGAGCACCCTTCTAATGCTAGTACCCCCTTGTCCTGAGCACCTCCTTCTAATGCGAGTACTCACCCCTATAACTATGAGTACTCAAATTACGTTCCGTGGCTTGCTTGCAATTGGGTTATTAGTTATTACGATTTGGTCAGTCAGTATGATTACTCGTTTCCCCAGACCACCACAACTGCTCATCACAGCCTGTCTGTTTCTCGCTCCTCATAACAGCCTGTCTGTTTCTCGCCCCTCATAACAGACTGTCTGTTTCTCGCCCCTCATAACAGATTGTCTGTTTCTCGCCCCTCATAACAGATTGTCTGTTTCTCGCCCCTCATAACAGCCTGTCTGTTCCTCGCCCCTCATAACAGATTGTCTGTTTCTCGCCCCTCATAACAGATTGTCTGTTTCTCGCCCCTCATAACAGCCTGTCTGTTTCTCGCCCCTCATAACAGCTGTCTGTTTCTCGCCCCTCATAACAGCCTGTCTGTTTCTCGCCCCTCATAACAGATTGTCTGTTTCTCGCCCCTCATAACAGCCCTGTCTCTTCTCGCCCTCATAACAGATTGTCTGTTTCTCGCCCTCATAACAGATTTGTCTGTTTCTCGCCCTCATAACAGTCTGTCTGTTTCTCGCCCCTCATAACAGCTGTCTTTTCTCACCCCTCATAACAGACTGTCTGTTTCTCGCCCCTCATAACAGACTGTGTTTCTCGCCCCTCATAACAGATTGTCTATTTCTCGCCCCTCATAACAGCCTGTCTGTTTCTCGCCCCTCATAACAGACTATCTCTTTCTCGCCCCTCATAACAGCCTGTCTGTTTCTCGCCCCTCATAACAGACTGTCTGTTTCTCGACCCTCATAACAGATTGTCTGTTTCTCGCCCCTCATAACAGACTGTCTGTTTCTCGCCCCTCATAACAGTCTGTCTGTTTCTCGCCCCTCATAACAGCCTGTCTGTTTCTCGCCCCTCATAACAGATTGTCTGTTTCTCGCCCCTCATAACAGTCTGTCTGTTTCTCGCCCCTCATAACAGCCTGTCTCTTTCTCACCCCTCATAACAGACTGTCTGTTTCTCGCCCCTCATAACAGACTGTGTTTCTCGCCCCTCATAACAGCCTGTCTGTTTCTCGCCCCTCATAACAGCCTGTCTGTCTTCTCGCCCCAACGACTGTGGCAAGGTGAAAGGGAAGAAGAGAAAACAGAGAAGTGAAGAAGGGAAAACAGAGAAGGTGAAGAAGGCAAAACAGTGAAAGAAGGGGAAAGCAGGAGCAGAGAAGATGAAGGAAGGGACGACTAAGAGAAGGCAATATGATCGCATGATCCCTGGGGAGGCAGCTAAGCCTACAGGAGCCTGAGTAATAGGGCATAATCAGGCTTCATCCAAGGAAGAACGTAGCTCTAGCTCCTTGGATCAACAACTCTTCAATCACAGGAATCAATCCGCCATCTCCCTTATTCCCTGCACAGACGGGAAACTTAACTTTACTAATTAAGTTTATTCAGATGCAGATACACATAAATACAGTTATATAAATTATCATATATAGCAGCATAAGAAAGAAGGAGCACTGCAGCAGACCTACTGGCTCATGCTAGGCAGGTCCAAGTCGCCTACTGACTACTGACTCTTTCCCATCAATGGCCTTAGATTTCCTCCACATCCCAAAGTTCATATATAATCGTATTATTTTCGAAAGTAAACAGATTTTCCAAAAACTTGTAAAAATTAGGCATTTTTTAAGGAATTATTATTATTATTATTATTATTATTATTATTATTATTATTATTATTATAAGAACATAAGTGCATATTATCCAGGATAACCCAAAACAGTCAGACGAAATGACTAATTTCCACCTTAAACCTTAAACGTTAAAACAGGTAAGTAACTTAACTATCCGAAAAGCAGGTACAATAAGAGGAGATATACTATAAATAAGGTAAAATGAGCTATTTACTTTAACATTAAAGAGAGGATCAGATCACAGTAATAGGTACATGTATGTTAAGCTGTACAAGAAAACATTCTCCTCCCTTTCTGTAGCTACACTCATTAGGTAGCTTTTGGCTCTCTTCTTGAACTGGCTCATGCTATGACAGGCTTTGTAGAATTACCGTCAGCGTTGTAGTTCCCACAGTCAGTCCAGGCTTCAAACACATTTTATTGTACAGCAATAAAGCCGTAACGGCTTAGTCAAGCCGTAACGGCTTGACAAAGCTCCTAGGGGAGCGAAACGTTGCCACAATAAAATGTCACATTAGTTGCATTTGTGTCCTTTTACTTAACATATGACAGGCTTTGACATGTGCAGGCAGTCAGTTCCACTCCTTTATTGCTGTACAATAAAATGTGTTTGAAGCCTGGCCACTGACTGTGGCTACTACAAAGGTGTTACCTTCCCTTCTGCTTTGGTTCCCAGCCTTGACAAACTTGGCAGCAAGATATTCTGGACACTCTTTGTGAGCAATTTTACAAAACATGATTTAACTTCAGTTGTTTTACCCAGTCTTCAACATTTAGCATATCCATCTGTCGTGATTCATCCTGGCCTACTTGTTCTCTTGGACCCAGGTCCAGGATGAATCTTACCAATTTGTTCTGGGTGATTTGTATTCTGCCTTTCAGTTTTTTTGGTTAAGGTATCATGAAGAGCAAAGAGTAATGTATATGACATTGTACAAGAGCTAAACATAGGGTTCTGAGAGCCTCAGTTGGTAGACACTGTGCACTGTCAAATTTCCTCAGTAATTTGCAACTCACGAACACAGTTAATAATAATAATAATAATTCTATAAAAAAAATCCTAATTTTTACAAGTTTTAGGAAAAATTATTTACTTCTGAAAATATTACGACTATATATGAACTTTGGAATGTGGAGGCAATCTAAGGACAGTGAAGGGAAGGAGTGTACGTGAAAGTAATACTTCTGTCACTCACTCTCTCTGCGCTATGTTAAAGCTCCGTAAATTTAAGCCAGACGCCGAAGGTGGAATTCCACCAACTTGAGCCAAGGATATTGGGTCAAGAGTGTGGTGGAGGCGGCGGTGGTGGGAGGTGGTTGGGGTAGTGGCGGTGAGATTAGAGATGGTGGGGATGGTGATGGATGGGATAGGGTGGGTGTTGCTTGGGGTAAGAGGGTGGGGATGGTAGAGGTAGTGGTGGCCTGGATGGAGAGGAAATGGGATGATCCATTACCTCCAGTGCTCGTGTAATGCAAGAATGGGCCTACTTTTCCTTGTGTTGTGATGGGGCGGAGGTGAAGATGCGACTCTCGGGACCATCCCCAAGAGGGGCGGAATTAGGCAGTAGTGGTTCCAGCTTCTGGCAGTCATTCAGGACCCGTGAAATGGAAGTTAATCAGGTTCGACCCAAGGAATGGAAGAAAATGTCCAATTCCTTACATCAAGTTCTCACCGGTATTGAAGAAACATGGCCGGCCACCCGGTTGGTGTGGTCGAAGGCGTCAGACTGCAATCTCCTTACACTCGTGGAGAGCTGGGCTCGAATCCTGGCAGGCTGTGATATTTCTCAGTGTATACCTTTGCTTGTGTCCACGAAGTACATTGAAAATATACCTCGTCTTTTGTATATTGTTGTACAGTCTTCCCATTATGTACTTGAATTGGTATTAATAAAGCCACTGGAAGGCGAAACGTCTACAAATAAAAATACCCAGATATTGCACATGTCTAATTCTCCACAGTTGAAGGTGAAAAAGAATATGTCAGGTAATTTTCACTACAACATTAAAAGACATTATGATTCGCTGCTGAAGATTGAGACAATCGTGCATTTTTGGAAAATCTTTATTAAGGAAACGTTTCGCCAAACAGTGGCTTCATCAGTCCAAAGAGGAAGAGTTTGAGGTAATCAGTCCCCTCAGCCTGGAATCGATGTGTTCAGTCCATCAGTCTCGAATCTTTCTTCAAGACTCATCGACTGACAACATCGACTCCAGGTTGAGGGGACTGATTACCTCAAATTCCTCCTCTCTTTCCACCGTTTTCCTTTGGACTGATGAAGCCACTGTGTGGCGATTTTATAATCCATTCATCACACGTGATTTGCTGCAGTTTTACTAAATTTATATACAGTATACATGGAGGAAACAGTATACATGGAGGGAACACAGTATACATGGAGGAAACACAGTATACATGGAGGGAACACAGTATGCTGGAGGAAACACATTATACATGGAGGAAACACAGTATACATGGAGGAAACACAGTATACATGAAGGAAACACAGTATACATGGAGGAGACACAGTATACATGAAGGGAACACAGTATACTGGAGGAAACACAGTATACATGAAGGAAACACAGTATACATGAAGGAAACACTATACATGAAGAGAACACAGTATACATGGAGGAAACACAGTATACATGAAGGGAACACAGTATACATGGAGGAAACACAGTATACATGAAGGGAACACAGTATACATGAAGGGAACACAGTATACATGAAGGGAACACAGTATACATGAAGGGAACACAGTGTACATGAAGCAAGCACAGTATACATGGAGGAAGCACAGTATACATGAAGGAAACACAGTATACATGAAGGGAACACAGTATACATGGAGGGAACACAGTATGCATGAAAGAAACACAGTATACATGGAGGAAACACAGTATACATGGAGGAAACACAATATACATGGAGGAAACACAGTATACATGAAGAGAACACAGTATACATTGAGGAAACACAGTATACATGAAGGTGACACAGTATACATGTAGGAAACACAGTATACATGAAGGGAACACAGTATACATGGAGGGAACACAGTATACATGGAAGAAACATAGTATACATGGAGGAAACACAGTATACATGGAGGAAACACAGTATGCATGGAGGAAACACAGTATACATTTAGGAAACACAGTAATCATTGAAGAAACACAATATACATGGAGGGAACACAGTATACATGGAGGAGACACAATATACATGGAAGAAACACAGTATATATGGACGAAACAGTATACATGGAGGAAACACAGTATACATGGAGGAAACACAGTATACATGGAGGAAACACAGTATACATGGAGGAAACACAGTATACATTGAGGAAACACAGTATACATGGAGGAAACACAGTATACATGGAGGAAACACAGTATACATGGAGGAAACACAGTATACATGGAGGAAACACAGTATACATTGAGGAAACACAGTATACATTGAGGAAACACAGTATACATGGAGGGAACACAGTATACATGGAGGAAACACAGTATACATGGAGGGAACACAGTATACATGGAGGAAACACAGTATACATTGAGGAAACACAGTATACATGGAGGGAACACAGTATACATGGAGGAAACATAGTATACATGGAGGAAACACAGTATACCTGGAAGGAACACAGTATACATGGAGGAAACACAGTATACATGAAATAAACACAGTATACATGGAGGGAACACAGTATACATGGAGGGAACATACGTTTCATGTAAAGAAAGTAATTAATAAATTATAATTGTTGCAAGTAAGAATTATTTTTAAAAAAGTAGTGAATAGCAGCCGAGATAATTTCTAGCGGTTAGTATTATCATTTCCATAATAAAATAACCTCACGCTTCTGAAGTGTCTTTTTTTTGCGCAGTTATCCTCTTTTTTTTTTTATTCGTGTCTGTCTTTTGTCTCCTTTCGAAATGCCCTCTTTTGTTATTTCTACCATGTCCATTATCTTCCTCAAAATTATCGCTAATTTTGCTAAGCTCTGCGTTTTGTATTTCTTTTTCCAGGTTGTTAATTACCTCTTACTCTTTGTCTCTATTCCGACAATCGTCGCCGTCTTCTCACTTTCTTCACTTTGGTTACATTTCTTTTGCCACAATGTTTACGATTCCACTACAAAGATCACTCAGCCATTTTCAGTTATTTAGCGACGCCGGGAACCTGGTCGCTCCTTACTGTCACTTTGTAGGTAATTAGTGGCCCGGGTACCGTCGCTTAAATTCCTCTTGTACATCTCTGAATGTTGAACTCTCTCTCTCTCTCTCTCTCTCTCTCTCTCTCTCTCTCTCTCTCTCTCTCTCTCTCTCATAACCCCCAGAGCACATAATAACGACAATGACCCTTATGATAATGTTACCCAAGTAGAACTATTAACAGTTCAAGAACCGGGAGTATATAGAGCTGCCGAGTCCTTCCCACCTGCGTCTGTGGGTGATTTCACTGGGTTTAACGCCACAGCAACACGCAATGCATAAATGTCCCAGCTAGAACCTAAGTCAAGAACCGAGAGTTTCTGTCCGAGCCTAACAATTTGCCTATTGTGTTTCACGTGGTGTTTCAGAAACAATTAAGCCTCTATATTGTGTTTGTGACTGTGGTGTGAGGTGTCTTTGAATTCCGAATATGAAAACAGCAATCGCTGCCATTTTGTTGTCACGGTGCAATGAGAAAGCAGTCAAGTGCAAGCGTGCTATCATGCTGAGATCATTTCAGCTGCGTTCACGCAACAACATTGGATTAAAAATTATCTTTGATGAACAGGAAATCCACTCACGTGAAGGTGTCCAGCAGGGTGATCTTGCCCCGCTACTTTTCTGTTTAGCCATCAAAAAAAAAAGGTCGCCAAGGACCTGATCAGCGAGTTCAACATCTGTTTCTTGGATGCTGGCACACACCACAGAGCCCCTGCTAGAGGACAATAGAATTCTCAAAGAGCAGCAGGAAAAAAAAATCTGGGCCTCTCACTAAACCCTCGAAATGAGAACGAGTCTTCCCACCAACACACCTTTGAGCATTTTACAGCTGCAAGGAGTGCAAGTCATCAGTACCACTGATTACAATCTCCTTGGCGAACCACCTGGATCTTACGGAAATTGTGAGATTCTGGGAAAAAAATAGCTCCATTGTCAAAACGAAGGAAATCATGATAGCTAACATTGAGGCTCACGATGACCTACTTCTCTCTCTCTCTCTCTCTCTCTCTCTCTCTCTCTCTCTCTCTCTCTCTCTCTCTCTCTCTCTCTCTTACACAGGGTTTGACAAGGTTAGGTTAAGGATCCCTAGCTCTATTGACAAGCTATTTATAAGTTAAGGGTTCTCTCTCTTTATCCTCACCATTTGTTTATCCCTCCCTAACCTAGCCTACTTTCTTATTCTGCTCTACATCCTTCACCAGCTCCTAGCTGAGGTAGTACGACACTGCTGAAGTCAATACTAGAAAAAGTCCTAAACATTTTCCCTGGGAAAATCACAGTGGAAGCAAACTATCTTTTTAGTCAGATTAGGCGCATTGGACCTACGTAAAGCCTCTCAGATTGCCTTTGTAGTCTTTGTCCTCCTGCAATGGATCCAAAGAACTGGTGAAGGAAATTGCACCCCAAATATGTACGTAAGTTGACAGGAGTGGATGGTCCTTGCTATAGTACATTTCATCAAGCAAAAATCTCAGTTTGATTATATATTTAAATCATGCTTTGAAAAGAGCTCTTTGTTGGTGACCTGCTTCAGTGTCCTGGTAACCCGATATTCCCTAGTGAGTGACATTTAATGCCTGACCTGCCTGGTAACCTGATATTCTCTACTGGGTGGCATGACTGTCTTCTGGCCTAGTAATCCGATACTCCCTAGCGGGATGCCTGCCCAGGAGACGGCGTCAATTCCTAATTACGATCGAGGATGCCGTGTTAGTTTCTATTTCTAGATTGAGAGGTACACTATATTAATGGTTCCAATAAAAAGCACTTAAGAAAATGGCACTTAAGAAATGGGAAGTAATCAGTTTTGATCCGAAGAAAAGAAGGGTAGCTCCATTTCGTTAGATCAAGAGCCCTTCGCTATGATCAAGGCACTCACCCCGTCTCCCCCACTTCCGTCTTTCCCATGAAGGCATCACTAATATCATGAACAAGATCAGATAAGCATTGCTCCCATATTTACACTAAAACGAACCCCGGAACACATACATTTGCCTCTTCTTTGATTCGGTAACAAATACTAGGTGAAGAATTCTGCCCTCTATGGACAAGGCTGTGAAAATCTGCTTAGACTTGTATGTGCCTCTTGTCAAAGCGCACTGGTTAGTATGCCAGGAAGAGGAAGCCTCCAGATCCATACATGAATCACTCAGATATTTTTATTTCATCTATTTACATCTTCATTATTTCGTGAATGCGAAAAAACACTTAATAAATATTTACACCAAAGATCCCTGCGCTATATCCGACAGTTTTAACCAGACGAGGCCTTGAAACGTGGCACAATGATCCTGATTCACCCGGTAATCTAATTCAAGTACCGTCGGTTGTGAGGCGAGCATCTACCAATCTAAATTACCTCTAGGCGGCTTTGAGTTTGACCAGTCCTCCTGGTTGCTGACCTGATCGACCCAGCTGTTTGTGCTAACCACACGTAGACCACCAACATTTGCACAACGGCCCTGCTGGTAAGGAACACATGATCTTATCAAGTTATTTAGGACAGCTTAGGGTCGTGTTGGAATTTCCCCATATGCTTGAAGGTTGGGTGATGAAGAGTCTTGGCTCCTTTACACTTGTTTAGTTGTTTCAATATATTAAAAAAAAAAAACACTCTTAATACCACACACCTGGTACAATCTCATTATGGTGAAAGACATGTTTACCTTTTCATAATCTGGCTAATATTGTGTTAAGGCCATTTTGTCTGAAGAATTAACTGACTTGGGTTAATGATAGTCTGTTTCTTGCTTAAATGACAGCCAACTACGGAATGTTACATCTAATATACCGTAGCAGGAGGCCATTTAATTGGCTTCTTGACTTGGTGCCTCGAGGACTGGATGCCCCGATTGTAATAGGCCTGGTCACGGACCGGGCCGCGGGGGCGTTGACCCCTGGAATTCTCTCCAGGTAAACTCTCCAGATAAACCAAAAAGAGGTCTGGAAGCTAGGCTGCCACAATATAAATATTCGGTCCTTAAGACATGCACAGGACACTTAATTCCATTGCTGAAAGGACCGAATATTTATGTTGTGGCAGCCTAGCTTCCAGACTTCTTTTTGGTCTATCCAATGTACCTTCTATTACAATCTTCACTTGGAATTACATAACTTGCAGGCAATAGTCCCCCAAACGTTCTGCACGTAGGTGCAAAACGAAAGGTTAAATGTGCTGAAGTATGTGTCTAATGTGCAGATGTGTGCTACCGGTATATTGAAATAATGAAGATTTTTGTAGTTACCATTGCTATGTATGAAGAAACACAGTTGCAACTATAAAAAAGAATCTTAAAATACAAGCAACTCACTGATGATACTAAAGTCACTATCACTAAGAATGTGCGCAGCCTCCCGGTGTTGTGTGCGCAGCCTCCCGGTGTTGTGTGCGCAGCCTCCCGGTGTTGTGTGCGCAGCCTCCCGGTGTTGTGTGCGCAGCCTCCCGGTGTTGCGTGCGCAGCCTCCCGGTGTTGCGTGCGCGGCGCTAGGCTGCTTATTGAGAGGCGTCACAAGCACAACTTAGAAGGAAAAGTGCTTATAGATTACATAGGTTAATCATCGTTCTACATTTCATCCTATTAGTGATTTTATGTGGCACTAACACTGACAAGCTTAAATGTTTGAGTCTTTGAGAATTATAAATCTTATATTTATTTTAGTGAAGGCAATGTCTACCTACCTACGTTGGTACTGCAACCTGCCAGCTCTCCCAAAGATACCTTCCACCTCACACAGTGGTGTTGGTGGTGAGATCTTGCAATTTATTTACCTGCGTGTGGGGTTGTGTGAGTGTGTGTGTGTTTGTGGATAGTGTTTTTTTTTTTGTAAAGTGTGTGCGTGGGGTGTGTGTGTTGTGTTTATGGAGGATGTTCTTGTTTGTGAGGTGTGTCTGGGGTATGTGTACGGGTGTGTGTGGGGGTTGTCTGCGGGGATTGTGGAGGGCTTGTTTGTGTGTGGAGTTGTGTGTGTTTGTGAGGTTGTATGTGTGGTGGGGGTTATGTGTGTGTGTGTGTGTGTGTGTGTGTGTGTGTGTGTGTGTGTGTTTGTGAGGTTGTATGTGTGGTGGGGGTTATGTGTGTGTGTGTGTGTGTGTGTGTGTGTGTGTGTGTGTGTGTGTGTGTGTGTGTGTGTGCGTGAGTGTGTTTGTATGTGTGTATGAGTTTATGAATGAGAGGTTTTTATGGGGGTCGAGGCTTAGCTTCAAACTCCTGCCATTTAACTTAAAAAAAAAAATATATGTCATTTGCTGGTTCCTGGTCTCTCTGACCTGCGTATGGAATTTGCCTCCACCTCCTCAACTCAAACTCCCTTCACTTGTTTACCATCCTAAGGCCCGACTGTGTTCTTGGGCTCCACCTATGACCTCTCCCTCACGCGCCTCATTCTTCAAACAGTCCATCGCTCTCTGCTCTATGGAAATCTCTCAGTATTCTCTTAGTCTTTATCTCCCCCTGTTAATTCACTAATTAAAATGTTGCTAGATTTAACTGTTTGGTATTCTCTTCGTGGTTCAACCTTCTCGCTGCTGGCACCAGCCTCGTGTACTTTCTCCAACTTCTGAAGTCTGGATGCTATGCTGGTTCCTCCATAGTTTTTGTTTAAGTCTGACAAACGTCGTGCAGAATGTTCAGGAGGATTCCTTAATGAGCTCTATGAAAGCTCCTCGAAGGCACTATATATGCATCTCTGACCATATATTCGGTGTAATGGAGAATTAGACACATATGCAACGTCTGGGTATCTAATTCTGGGTGTCTAATTCTGGTTTCTAATTCTAGGTGTCTAATTCTGGGTTTCTAATTCTAGGCGTCTAGTTCTGGGTTTCTAATTCTGGGTGTCTAATTCTGGGTGTCTAATTCTGGGTGTCTAATTCTTCATGGTATTTTATACCATATATGTACAACACTCGGTGTAATAACCCCTTCCAGGAACTTTCTTCATTTGCTCTTTGTAACCTCATCCCTCCCTGTTCATACATTATCTGGTCTTCCTTAACCCTCTCCGATTTGCATTATTTTCCACTTGTCTGTATTGAACTCAAACAGCCATTTTTTTTTACCACTCCTGCACTGTGCCCAAGTTTTCTTGCTGTTTATCTTTGTCCTTCTCGGTGTTCTTATTTTCCTTATTAGTTATTTATAATGACCCAGGACGTACTGAATTATCGTTGAAAGTTTCTTCTATAAAATGTGGGTTACTAGAGAAATGTTCTACCTACAGTAAGAGCGTGAAATAGAATCCCGTTACGCGACGGTCTGGAGTTTTGAGACTCTCTGACCGCGGGTTCGAACCCCACCGTGGTATGGTTCGAGCACATAAGATGACAGGTAAAACTTGCAGACTTCTCTTGACGTTCAGTATGCACATACCTTTACTTTCTTATGTACTTCTTAATAAAAAATAAGAAGGTACAATACCGCGAGAGGAATAATACACAACTAACCCGCACATAGGAGTAAGAAACTTATGACGACGTTTCGGTCCGTCTTGGACCATCAACTACCTGAGGAGCCTGGTCTAGGACCGGGTCGTGGGGAAGATAATCCCCAGAACTGCTAATAAATACAGCATTGTGACTTATTACTCCATTATGCATGTCAAATTAACACGTGAGGCTCACAATAATACATCAATTTGAAACTCACATGCTACACTGGCAATTTTCAAAACATTTTTTTGATTTATGTGAAGTGTAAATATCGTTTGGGCAGTTCGGTGCAAGGAGTGGTGGAAGCCCCTTTTACTTCTGTCCGGTAATCGCCGGTCAAGCTACTCCTGCAGCCCGACTTACCTGGAGTATACCTGGAGAGGGTTTCTGGGGTCAACGCCCCCCGCGGCTCGGTCTGAAACCAGGCCTCGTGGGGGATCAGTTTCTGATCAACCAGGCTGTTACTGCTGACTTCCCTACATTTCAAAATATACTTTCTATGGGTGAGAGATCAACACGCAACTACGCGGGGTCGACATAGAAACCCGTAGCTGTAATAATATTGTTTCGAAGAAATCTTGACATGTAGACAAGAGGAAAAAAAAGTCCAAAGAAATGGTTTCCAGAGCAAACAGAGATTAACCTTGTATTCTGAAAACACTTTAAAACACCTTAGTTGGCAAATATTATAAAAAAAATGATAATCATATATGAGGTCAAGAAAATGTACGAGCAAACAGAAATTTATTTTACTGTGTGAACCAGAGGTCACAATTGTGAACCAGAGGTCACAATTGTAAACCAAGAGTGAAAAAATGAGCCACAAGTATGAGTATAGTATTGCTTCACAAGGTGCTAGACTGAAGCAATGGAATCCAAGAGGAGGTATTAACGACTACGATCACTGAAATCGTTAAATAATTACATGACAGGTCACCGAGAGTATAGTTATTAAAAAAATGGAATAAAACGTAGAAAACCAAACGCAATACGAAACTCAAACGTGAGGTTGCGCAGTATACATATGTACAGTACAGACATATACAATAAATAACGTACATTGTTTCTCAAAGAATAAAAATACACTGACATTATGAAGGTCTAAGTAATAGTATGTATATGTGTGTGTAATGCAGTAATGCTGAAAAATAAATGCATTATTTTTTCCCTATCTGAATTCAAGTGTGGAAGCCGTGTTTTCTTCTCCAGACGTAGTAGGCCCTAAATCCAGCCCCTGACAATACATTTAAGAATATTTTTAATATTCCAGATACACCGATTAATGCTGATCGTAAGCCATCGATCGTTCAGTGCTGTATTCCCCTCAGCACCTGGCATCAAGGGAGGTGAGGGGTAAGGGACTATCCACAGTATTGCTATGCTGAACGTGGAATAATGGGAGTATTGTGGCACGGGTAAAGTAGGATGACACAAGCTTAAACATTAGCTGACTAAAAATAGGAAGAGCCGAGTGACCCGGGTATTGGCCAGGCACCAAGGTTCCTCATCCTCGTCCTGGGAGCCTCAGCCTCATCTACTACTTGCACCTCCACCTGAGTACAAATAGGAAGCGCGTCAGTCTTGCGCTGAATCCCCCCACATGGGTTTAGCGTTTAACATGAATTAAACAAACAAACAACCTCTACGTATCTGTGCCTCCTCTATCCTCCCTACCTCTTCACTCTTACCTCTCTCTTTTTTCCCCTTCCCCTTCTTCTCCTCCACCCTCCCTCTTTCCCTCTCATTCTACACTTTATCTTTTTATCCTCCCAGTCCTCCCTCTTTCCCTACTACTCACTCCCATTTCCCTCCATCTCTCTCCCTAAATCCCCCCACCCTCTCTATGTCTCTCCTATTGTAGACGTAAATAGATATCGCCTACGGCCACAGATTAGGACTGACAATTTTCCTGATTTAACACCATTGACTGTCATCAGACTACTTTTTTTAGCTCTTTGTGCAGTTTAAAAAACAAATAAAAAGACCAGAAATATATATGTCTGGCGTAATGTTATGTTAAGTAAGTGTCGATTGAAAAAAAAAGGCAAAATGCAAATAGGACATTTTATTGGAAATTTTTCGGTCCTGTGACCTTCGTCACTCTAATAAATGTCCCAGTGTTTGTATTTTGTGTCTTTCCAACAACCTGTCAGCATCACATACCATTTTTATAAGTTTTAGTAATTTTGATCATTCGTATTAAGACGTTTAACGGAGATGAAGTCCTTGTAACGCATAACGGCACAGAAATTAACAAGTATGAGCAACGCACGTGTAGATGGCACTGACAACGTCATCACAAAACTGCAGGTGATCTTACCTGTTTTGACGAGTTTGAAGGTGGCAGAGTTCTGAGCCTTGAGTGTTTCGTTAGCGGATGGGAACGTGAGGTCACGGAAGCTGACCTCGCTTGCCATGACGCTCTTCTGCAGGCCACGAGGTCTGGCTCCAATCTTTGCGTTTGTGCCGCTCCCTCGAACCCCTGCTGCCGCGCCCCCAGAGACACCAGGAGCTGAACCAGAGAAAGGGGAGGAATCAGAAGCCCTTTGGCTTCCCGAACTGTGGCTGCTCCTGCCGCTGGGGTGTCTCTGAGCAGGGGGTCGGCGGGAATTCTGCGACTGCTGCAAAGGCTCCTGCCGAGCCTTGACACACTCACCGGCGGACACCTGCTGCGATTTCGCACTCTCAGCAACAGGCGCCTGTTGTGATTTGACACTCTCAGCGACTAGTGGCTGAGACTTCGCTATATCAGCAACGGGCTGGGACTTGTGAGCCCCGCCAGTGCTCAGGTAGGACCTGAAACTTTCACTTTTAACAATATGGGACCTGAAGCTCTGACTTCCACTGAACTGAGTCTTAATATTTTCACTGTCACGAAAATCCCGAGGACTCTCACTGCCTCTTTGATTTCTAATTCTTAAGCTATAAAATTTATGGCCATTGGAGGCAGATAGACCTTGACTACCGCTGTCAGTGTTATGGTCGTCCCCCGGGGGTCCTGAAGGACTCCCGGCCCAGGAAGAGAGACTCTCGCTAACTTTTCCTCCAGATGTCGGCAGACTCAGCAAGACTTTTGCCTTAGCACCAGTGGAGGAGACGGAGGTTTCCGTGGAAGTTGATGGTTGGCGCTGGTTCACCAACAGTTCTGGCAGAGCTCGGTGCTTGGCTTGAGGCGGCTGCTTCAGAGAACTGTTATGGCTGCTACTGCTACTGCTAGGAACACTGCTAGGTTGGTGAGGACTAAGCGGGGAGGGTTGGCTACTAGTGGACGCTTTGGACGGTGTCTTTTGAAAAGTACTTTTCTGTAGTTTCAGCTGTTGTTGTTGTTGCTGTTGTTGTTGTTGTTGCTGCTGCTGTTGTTGTTGCTGCTGCTGTTTTTGTTGTTGAGGTGGTGTTGACTTTTGAGGATAAGGGAGCAGCTGATTCAAGGGAGGTTGAAGTTGACTGGGAAGTTGTTGGTTAGGTTGGGAAGGAGACAAAACTTGCACAGTCTCTCTCTTATGACTCTGTTGGGACGACGACCACGCTGTCTCACGTTTACTTCCTTTCGCACTATTCAGATCTAACAAGTCGTCCAGGGGGAAAATCACATACATTCTCTCCCTCTGCTAGCCATGATCGCGTGCTAGCAAAGGGGACACGACCGGTACCCGCTGCCAAAACACACTGAGGAAGAAGAGTGGCATTCACCGCTGAGCTGCCTCTCCCGGGCCTGCGCGCCAAAAGCGGGGACAGGTAAGCTCACCCTCTCTCTTGTTGTCGTTCCACCGTAATTTTTCGAACACCCGCCTCCCTCCTCAAACTTAAACGTGATAGTCATATTCTGAATGATTTGGCAGTCACCCCGAGTAGCATATGATCAAACGAAAGGAGAGGAGGGGGTGGAGTGTAAAGGTGAAGCCAGGTGGTGTTTTATTTCTGGTTGTGCGTGTATAGCAGTTGGCAGTGAGGGTGGCAGGGCTGCCAGAGTGCCATCCCCAGGCCCTCCCACCTCTAGTGTTTCACCTCGCGCTGACGGGAGAGGATCACAGCCGCTCCGGCCAACATCTCTCTCTTCTGCCACCAACTTTTCTTTCTCTCTCTCTCTTCCGCCAACAACTTTTCTATCTCTCTCTCTCTCTTCATCTCACACACAACAAATATCTAATAATTTATTGCATTTTACTCTGAGTTGTTAGTTCCCGGACACACTTTCCAGGTATTTGATAGAAGTGAAATTGTTCATTCATGAACACAGCCTCCCTAGTTACACTTGTTATAATTTCACTAACACTCTATAAACTACGATTATGGTACCAAATTATGCATTGGTAATATCCGACTGGTAATTCACGAACTAAGGAAGCTTTTTTTTAATCAAATAAAATACTTCGTCGTGTCTATAGATAACATGCACGTCGCTTGCTCCGTCAGGGTGCTGGATGCGTGGAGAAAGCTTCCAAGTAACATATTAGAAACCTTATTAAATAAAAGGTTTTCCATTTAGTTCTTGAACTCAGTAAGGCTTGGCAGTAGCAATACTGTATAAGGTAAGGACCTTCATGATTTCGTCAACACGATGCATGGCAGAAGCAAGACAATGAGAGAAGGGCTTCAGAGAGTTGAACGAGACATTGCACCAACAACACAAAATAAAGGAAGTGGTTAAGAGGAATCAACTGAAGGATGACAGCAACAGCATTGCAGCGCTATGGGAAAAGCTTCAGGAGAATCATCAATTCAACAAAGCATGGCAGGAGCAGCAGCAGCACAGTGCATCAGAGGAATCATATACCTCCCTGTTAACTGATGTATGTTGTAAACTGAGCCTCTGCCAGAGGCTGCCTCCTGCCAAGTAAAACGTGTTTATATACCTCATAAATATCACGTTCATACTTTCACCTCAGCTAAATCTTATTAAATGTATTTTCATATTTGGAGATGCTCTCCCCCCGAAAAAAAAGAGCTCACTACATCACCCGCTTCTCATCACTAGAATACTTTTAAAAATCATCTTTTTTTTTTTAGTTTTCTAACTTCTATGGGCTGCAAATTTTTGCCTAAAATGCGAGACGAAACAATTCCACTGTGAAGAAAAATAACAAAAGAAAAGACACAATACCATAACTGGAACACTACACAAATAACGCACCCATAGGAGAGAGAAACTTACGACGACGCTTAGGTCCGAAACGAATTCGTAAGCTCCTCTTTCCTATATGCGGGTTATTTGTGTCTTATTCTACTGTCAACACGAGGACTTCGTGTGACTGTGACCAAGAATCTTAGCTCGTAAATTCGTCAAGCGTCGCCGCTGCTGCATACACACGCTTATATTTTGTGGGGAAAATTAACGAAGAAGCCTACATAGACAGGGAGTTTTTTTTTTTATTATTTATAATACCAGTACCACCGGTGTGCCTTGCACATCCTGGCACCAGCACCACCGGTGTGCCTTGCACATCCTGGAACCAGTACTACCGGTGTGCCTTTCCCATCCTGGCACCAGCAACAAGGTGTGCCTGGACAAACTGGTACCAGCACCACCGATGTGCCTTGCACATCCTGGCACCAGCAACAAAGGTGTGCCTGCACAAACTGGCACCACTGCACACACAGTAACCACCACCTCACACTGCTACAGCAGAACCACCACCTCACACTGCTACAGCAGAACCACCACCTCACACTGCTACAGCAGAACCACCACCTCACACTGCTACAGCAGAACCACCACCTCACACTGCTACAGCAGAACCACCACCTCACACTGCTACAGCAGAACCACCACATCACACTGCTACAGCAGAACCACCACATCACGCTGCTACAGCAGAACCACCACATCACACTGCTACAGCAGAACCACCACACCACACTGCTACAGCAGAACCACCACATTACACTGCTACAGCAGAACCACTACACCACACTGCTACAGCAGAACCACCACATCTCACTGCTACAGAACCACCACATCACACTTCTACAGCAGAACCTCAAGTCCTGTTACTTAACGCAGAACTTCAACAAATTCTTACGATATGTGTTTTTTCAAATCTTAGTTTTCTAACTTATAATAGATTAATTTATATTACTGCACATAAACCTGTAAAAGACGTATATTGAACTACAAAAAAGCAAAGGTGATCCACAATACCAGGTTTATCTTATTTAAAACCTATGTTCTACCCGTGGGTCGTTAATGTTTATGCTTCCCATACACCACCAGTCAAACATACTTTAATCTATATAATAGGGATTAAAATAATATTTCAGCTTATATACATAGAGATACACCTCTCAGCGTATTTACACAGAGATGTACCTCTCCGTCTATCTAACCTTGCATGTGGTCGAGGAAAAAAAAAACGGCATCACCCAAATCAGAACGTCCATGGTTTTTAGTGAGAGGAATGAGCTGTAGGCTTCCGTTTACTCCTCTGATAGAAGCCTCCTCACATTTCCACAGGGCAATCGAGTGGTAAATCTCATGTCCTCATTCACTGCCCTCGGAGGTTTAAGCCTTCATTCCTAAATGAGCTTTCTCCATATAGCGCTCTCGCAGGAGGTCCCTCTGCATTTCCCAGTGGGAATTCTTCCCAAGACGCCTAAATAAATGTCTCTGGTCTCCTCGAGATGTAAAAAACAGGAACTTTTCAGCCTTCTTCGTAAATAGAAGTCGAGGGATTTGAAGAACGCCCTGACATGGAAGATTACTCTGCCTATGAGATCACTCGGCGCTCTGACCTTCCTGTGGGGTGCAGGAAGGTCAGGAGACAGCGTGCATGAAGGTTAGGAAGCAACGTACAGGAAGGCCAGGAAGTAGCATGCAGGAATGTCAGGAAGCAGCGTGCATGAAGGTCAGGAAGCAGCGTGTAGAAAGGTCAAAAAGCAACGTACGGAAAGGTCAGTAAGTAGTGTGAGGAGGTCAGGAGGTAATTATATCGCTCTCATTTGCATATTATAACAATAAATCTGTGACTATCAACCCTCAGGATCTTCCTCTGGTCTCATGAGCAAGCCCTAAGCCTGAAGGTTGGAGGGTCATAAAGCCCCTTGAGAATAAAGGAAATCTGGTTTGACCCAAGGGAAAGATAGCTCCAATTCCTTGGATCTGGGGTTCTTCACCAGCATCAAGGAACCGTTCTTAAGAGACCTGAAAGTGTGCTCAACTAACACTAGATGTCAGGTGTGGGAAGAACAGAACGTGTTACGACCCTTCCTAGTGATGCCGGGATGTGTGAGCGACGGGAGAAAGCAAAACAATACTGGAACAAAACAAGAAAGTCAAGAAGGTAGGAATCAAGACAGCTTATACATATGTGACTAGTACCACAGTCACGTTATTAAGGTTATGACCCCCAAGAGCGTCATAGAATTTAATTATCTGCAAAATTTTAATCCGATTGTGCTAATGGAGTAACTGGTGCGGTGGTGGTGGCAGTGTGATTGGACAATGCGAACACACACACACACACACACACACACACACACACACACACACACACACACACACACACACAAATATAGAATTACTTATACTTAAAAGTAAACAGAATAGCAGAATAAAAATATGCAGTAGAAGGTTGGTTAATCAAGAGATGCCTCGTCACCTCTGCGGGTACATGCCTTTCGGTATAAAAGTTGAGGCAGCCACACTGCCTCCCACCAGCCAACAAGATTGGCTCGAGGTGCCACCCAGCCAAGTCAACCTCAGGTGTTATTTTTGCAGCTCGTCAGACTTGGGTGCGAGTGTACTTTGCTTAATGTTGTGCGACGCGAGGAGTTGCATTGAACAGAGGCGCAGTGCTCTCCTTCCCTGTGCGCGCTACCTGTTACCTGGTCCACACACCTCCTTAACCGTTGTCTCTCTACCACAGGGTCCTTACACCCATCTCACCGCTGTCAACATACCACTGGGTCCCCACATCCACCTCACCGCTGTCAACCTACCACTGGGTCCCCACACTCACCTCACCGATGTCAACATACCACTGGGTCCCCACACCCACCTCACGGCTGTCAACCTACAACTGGGTCCCCACACCTTCCTCACCGCAATCTACCTACCACCGGCTTCACCAATCTACATCGCTGTGCTGTCTACAACCAGGCTTCTCCTCACATTATATTGAAAGAAAACTATGTATCTTTCACCATATTACCATACAACACTACACCACACCACGGTCACTCCTATACACCATATTACACTGGCTTGCAATCCTACACCACACCATACTGCACTGCCTTAACGATGCTATACAGCAATGCACTTCGGAGCACACTTTCCCATGATACACTGCACCACACACACTACAGTATCCTGCACCACACACACTACAGTATCCTGCACCACACACACTACATATCCTGCACCACACACTACAGTATCCTGCACCACACACACTACAGTATCCTGCACCACACACACTACTGTATCCTGCACCACACACACTACAGTATCCTGCACCACACACACTACAGTATCCTGCACCACACACACTACAGTATCCTGCACCACACACACTACTGTATCCTGCACCACACACACTACAGTATCCTGCACCACACACTACAGTATCCTGCACCACACACTACAGTATCCTGCACCACACACTACTGTATCCTCCACACACACAGTATCCTGCACACACACAAGTATCCGCACCACACACTACAGTATCCTGACCAACACTCAGTATCCTCGACAACTAACAGTATCCTGCACCACCCCTACAGTATCCTGCACCACACACTACAGTATCCTGCACCACACACTACAGTATCCTGCACCACACACTACAGTATCCTGCACCACACACACTACAGTATCCTGCACCACACACTACAGTATCCTACACCACACACTACAGTATCCTGCACCACACACTACAGTATCCTGCACCACACACTACAGTATCCTGCACCACACACTACAGTATCCTGCACCACACACTACAGTATCCTGCCGCATACCATCAGCTTCAGAACACACATCATCATCCCTCTCATCCCCGGATCTCTCAAGGATCAACAAGGACGAGCAGGATAGCAAAGAATCTATCCTCTTTTTTTTTCGAAACTCAAGCGTTTACCCTCTAAATATCACGAGAAACAGTTAAGCATCGATTTCTTTCATTCTCAAACGTCAATACGTCAAAAAAAGGGTAAGGAATTTTGAGTGGTAAAACCTTTGAAAAAGATGTGGATGAACCCACTGCTGTTGCTATTAATATTTATTTGCATCATTTTTCTAATGAAAGGTTCAAGAACTTTATCAGCACCACTCGACCCCGGACCCTCCAACACTGAAAGGTTCGGACGAGTCTGAGTCTCCACTAAATCAAAATTGCTGGGGTCGAGCACATATTCAGTAATGGCTACCTTAGCTGAGTCGGTGACTTTACTTAGTTTGATAGAGTTTTTTCCGATTTGTCCATTCTTCTGAATAATTACGTATGGGATACAGTAACTTTAAAACCTACAATAATACCATACTGTAGATTCAGCCAAATCATGGTTCACCAGCAGCATGAGATTTCTTTGTTCGTTTTCAGTGTCGGTCACTGAGACGATAACCAGAACAAGAAGTCAGTCTAGATATTGTCTCGCTAGCAGCACTGAATAAACCATCGAGTCAGCTGCAGCCCGCCACCAGGGTGTGTCACCTCTCTTGTACACATTGTTAGTCGCCCTCTGCAGAAGACACCCGTGCAGGGTAACGTATGACATAACACAAACATAACCACTAAAATAGACGGGGAACCAGCGTCATTATATCATTTCACGTGACTTCCGCTTGAATATGCACTATAAAGCCTTATCAAATTAATTCTAGAAGTGCGACATGAAATTCTGAAGAGGAAATAGGTGAGGTGGCGATAGGAGGTTAAATATCATCCTGTAATGTGACCTATTTCTATTCACAATGCCATGTCACGCTTCTCCTTGCATTGACTTCATAAAGCTCTAATCAGAGTGAAACGTGGTGTATAAACAGCACAAAGTAAGACATATTTATTAGATACTGGTTCTAATACCGTATTTCGCGGCTTATAAGACTTGTTTTAGTTTCAATGGCTCGGCATCGGACGTAACTGGGAGAGCTACAGCCCACCCCAAACTTATAGCTCCCGTCACTGACCTTCAGTTTATAGGACGCAGGGTGGTTTTTGGAGACATTTTATGGGGAAAATGCGTCTAATAAGCCGCGAAATACTTTATATCCTAATGTTGGTTCACCTGTCTTTTTAAACCAATTTTCCGGTATCAATTACTAAGGTTTATACCAAAGAGTGGTTTGTTGTGCATGTCGTGTCTGCTACCGCTAGTCTTAACATTATGTGAAGAACAGAAAGACACAATACCGTGACTGGTAAATACACAAATAACTCACATAGGTGAAACAAAAGCTTTGGTACGACGTTATAAGCTTTTCTCTCTATGTGAGAGTTATTTTTGTATAACATTCTGTGTTCAGGATTAAGGATGAGTTTTTATCGTACTGACCTTCTACTTTGTGTCAGTCCAGCAACCTCGGTATATATTTTGTAACTGTTGGACCTTTAAAAAATATATGCAAAATGAATTAATTTGGGGCATTAAGGCACCTTAAGGCTTCACTGTAGCGACGTGATGTGATAAGTTAGATTGATAAATATTTTGATATCTCTTAAAAACAGTTGTTTAAAAGCTAAGGCGAGTCAATTTGATCGGTCACCACAGCCCCAACTTAGTTTGGGTCGTTCAGAAGTGAAGGCTCGATCCCCAGTCAGCATACAGCAAGGCAGGCTGGCTATCAGCCTGCCTTCAACTGACAGCTCGGTAAAGTTATCTTGGATAACATGTCTAAAATGTACTCAATTCAATTAACTGTCTAAAAATAAAAAGTAGCCATAAGCAATCACGTGATTTTTTTGCCAAAATAAATTTATAATTACATGCAAAAAAAAACATTTATTTTGATCATAATTATCACAGGGAAAAAATAATTTTCAACAAATATCGTAAAATTAATTAAGAAGATTGACTAAGCATGATCCCCCCCCCCTCAACTAAACACCTTGATCCAAGCAAATGGAGTTGCTGTACCCTCCATTTCCTTGGCTCGCTGTGACCCTTCCCATGAATATAATCTACTCCTTGTGGGTTTAGCAGTTAGTTTTAATAATAATACTAATAATCCCTTGTGGATTTAACGCTTAGTTATAATTATTATAACATTAAAATGAAAATTTTCTCCAGAGGCTTTCTGAAATCTTCAATTTATTTCTTTGAGTTTACGTACTGCTGAAGTTAAGCTAATTGGTCGGTAATTACTCTGAAGCACTTTACATCCCTTTTTAATGACTTGACAGTCTTAAGTCTCCAGAACTGTTCCTGTTTTCGAGAACTTGTTCAAATGTATTGTGGCTAAAGTGCGCGTCACCGTGGCTGGAACACTTCGCGTCACCGCGGCTGGAACACTTCGCGTCACCGTGGCTGGAACACTTCGCGTCACCGCGGCTGGAACACTTCGCGTCACCGCGGCTGGAACACTTCGCGTCACCGTGGCTGGAACACTTCGCGTCACCGCTGCTGGAACACTTCGCGTCACCGCGGCTGGAACACTTCGCGTCACCGTGGCTGGAACACTTCGCGTCACCGCGGCTGGAACAATTCCACACCGTGGCTGGAACAATTCCACACCCCGGCTGGAACAATTCCACACCGCGGCTGGAACAATTCCACACCGTGGCTGGAACAATTCCACACTGTGGCTGGAACAATTCCACACTGTGGCTGGAACAATTTCACACCGTGGCTGGAACAATTTCACACCGTGGCTGGAACAATTCACATCACCGTGGCTGGAACAATTCCACATCACCGTGGCTGGAACAATTCCACATCACCGTGGCTGGAACAATTCCACATCACCGTGGCTGGAACAATTCCCCATCACCGTGGTGGAACAATTCCACATCACCGTTGGCTGGAACAATTCCACATCGCCGTGGCTGGACCAATTCTCATCTGACCCACAAATATAAAAACTAGACGATGTTTCGGTTTCTCTTAGACCGTTATCAAGTAGTAAACTGATAAGAAACATAAGAAAGGAGGAACACTGCAGCAGGCCTGTTGGCCCATACTAGGCAGGTCTTTCACAATCCGACTAACAGAATATTTGCTCAACACAATTTTCAATGCTACCCAAGAAATAAGCTTTGATAAGAACTAAAATAAGCTTTGATAAAAGTCCATTATGAACCCCAATACTCTTTTGCACAGTTTGTTACTCTCACTCATTATGGTAGCATGATCATTTCACAGTGACTTAGACACAGTAGTTGATTAAATGTTGGGGCTTCTATAATAGTTTTTTGAGCACTCGGTATTGATATACAGATGTTTGTCTCCGTACTGTGTGTGTACTCACCTAGTTGTGGTTGTAAGGGTCGATTCATAGCTCCTGGCCCCGCATTTTTGCTGGTCCCTACTAGGTCTACTCTCCCCTCTCCATGAGCTTCGTGGTATCTCTTCTTAAAGCTGTGTATGGATCCTGCCTCCATTACATCACTCTCCAGATTGTTCCACTTCCTGACAACTCTATGACTGAAGAAATACTTCCTAACATCCCTGCGACTCATCTGAGTCTTCAACTTCCAGTTGTGGCCCTTTGTTGCTGTGTCCCATCTCTGAAACATTCTGTCCCTGTCCACCTTGTCAATTCCTCACAGTATTTTGTATGTCGTTATCATGTGCATACCCCTTAGCTCCGGGACTAGTCTTGTTTGCAAGCCTTTGCAAACAAGATCTGTCTGTGACTCGATAAAGCCCACTGCGTGGGCGAAACGTTGTCAATAAAGGATCACATTATACTGCTTATGGTTTATTTTTCCATTGTGTCGGTATTTTATACCATTTATTTCCATGCAGTCTGCTCATCCCTCTCTCCTGTCTTACTTCTGTTACCTTATCGTAGAACCCCGACAGGTTTGTGATGCAGGATTTCCCCTCCCTGAAGCCATGCTGGTTGTCATGTATGAGCCCATTCCTTTCTATGTGCTCCACCACTCTTCTCCTGATAATCTTCTCCATAACTTTGCATTCTATACATGTCAGCGACACTGGTCTGTACTTTAGTGCTGCCTGTCTGTCCCCTTTCTTTAAAATCGGGACTACGTTTTCTGTCTTCTACACCTCAGGCAGTTGCCCTGTGTGTGTGTGTGTACTCGCCTATTTATACTCACCTATTTATGGTTGCAGGGATCGAGTCACAGCTCCTGGCTCCGCCTCTTCGCTGGTCTCTACTAGGTCTACTCCCTGCTCTAAGAGCCTTGTCATACCCCTCCTTAAAGTTATGTATGGATCCTGTCTCCACTGCATCGCTCTCTTCCTGACAGCTCTAGTGCTGAAGACTTGAGTCTAGTGGTTAGTTATGATTATAAAAATAGTGCTGAAGAAATACTTCCTAACATCCCTGTATGTGTGTGTGGGGGGGGGTGAGGTTCCATTTATTGAGGGCCCAGGGGCTAGTACCCCAGCTGCGTAATGAATAAATAACAACAATTCCTGGAGTTGAGGTACTCCTTAATTGTATGCGCATAGGCATTAAGGGAGGAACTAAGGGGTTCTTTTCTCCCCCGGCTGATACTGTGTGTGCCGGCGCAGGAGCTGGCACCAGCGCTAACACGGGTGCAGATTGGTTTGCTAGCATGCCTGCTGGCACTTGTTCTGAAAAGGGTGTCACTGTTTCATAAAAAACTAGACACTGTTGCTGCTGCGTGCTTCAGGACTCGGGCGATTCACGGTACAGTAGAAAACTCTTATGAGTAATCGGTCGTCTGGAGACGCGAGTAAGAATAAGATATTTGCTTGTGTGAATGTTCCCTCTGTGTTCTTTTGCATATCTTTTTCTCCGGTATATTACCCTTTCTTGGTACTAATTCTCTCTTCTCATTTTTTTCTCTCGAGCGACATTGCCTTTGTTCCATTGTTTGGGTGTCGAGGAAGGCACAAGCGACTCCACACTTTCTCAGGGAAGAGCAATTATCTCCCTCCTGTTCTTCCCATATCAGCTCCATTACATTTCAGCCTTCCTTAGTTTCCTCCAAGATGTTCCTGTAGCAGAATCCTGTTGATCCCCACATCCTTACATGTCCCCTCTACGACTTCCATCGTAGACATCTTATCTGAGAATGGAACTACCTTTCGTTCACAATATATATAAATATATATACAGTATATATATATATATATATATATATATATATATATATATATATATATATATATATATATATATATATATTGAGGTTTTGGCTTAAATAGCAACGCTCTTCTTGCCGAATAAGGCAAGCGAAAAATTTTGTATGCAATAATTTCGCAAAAATCATTCTGAACCTAACGGAAAAAAATTATTTCATTGTGTTTGTTTAGTATTAAATTATTGTAAACTTATCTAAAATATACTTACATAGTTGGATTATGCTAAATTAAATTGCGCTTGTTATGATAAGGTTAAGTTTTCTAAGGTTTTTTGGTAGGTCGATCACCATGCCCAGCCCATCTAGGGCAGGGTAGGTGCCAAGGCTGGAGCTTGCTACCATCTGCGGCTCGCAAGCCTGTCCTTCCTGTCAGCCTCTTGGGGCGGGAAGGTGGCAGACCAGAGGGGCCTAGCAACTAGCTACCTACCTGCCCGTGCTTGTGGGCGAATATGGCTAGGCCTGGGACCAGTTGGTCCCACCGCTAAGTACCCCATGGAGACTTCGATCTATGCTACTCCCTCGCCAGGGAGCCGGAGCCGGGTCGCCATCTGGTAAAGACCCGGACTGGGAGATTTCCCGGTGAATCAACACCTCCTCCTCCTCTTTGGTAGAAAATTATTAATTTTTACATTAACATAAATGTAAAAAAATATATATATCTTTAAACGTATATATCTGGGAGAGGTCAGGCGTGACTTAGAAAGTCAGATAAAGTGGTTAGGTCACATGTCGTCGAGGTGAGGTAAAGCCGTGTACATCACCTGAGGATCATTCTGGCGTGAATTTTAGAAAGCTTAGCTCATTATGTTTTGCTTGATAATGTCTGAAATAGCAGTCACTGACATTTTTTTTCAATGAATGGAGGAGGTTCGAACTTAAGCACTAGCACGTACTAACCCTACGTTTTGCCACTGCATTGTGAGGATGTAATAAGACTGCCGATCTTATCCCGGGTAATATCTGCAGGTATCCAGTTGTTGCATCAGCTATTATTTTTATAGGAGGCTATATCTGAAGGGGCGCCTGCAGTCATGATCTGTGATGAGGGTGCTAAATTTACTGGAGTCTTCAGAGACCATTAGGAGGCCTGGTCGTGGACTGGGCCGCAGGGGCGTTGATCCCCGGAATACCCTCCAGGTAGACTCCAGGTATGTTCCATCTCTGGTTCGTTTCTGATTCCTTGATTTTTTTTTTTTACGATTATTTTTTTATTCCGAAGCACTTTTAGTTTGTATTCCTGTCAATTCATATTCGTGATAACTCCTTTTCGTGTCCACTCGTATTTCCGTCTGGTCATATACGTTTCCACTCATATTAGTGTCTACTCATATTTGGGTCTACTCAGCTTCGTGTCCATTCACATTCGTGTCCACTTACCGTAGCTGAAACAATTCCTAATCACCGTGCTGGACCAATTCTCATCTGACCCACAAGTAAATGATGAAGACTAAACGATATTTTGGTTTCTCTTAGACCGTTATTAAATCACAAACTGATGAATGTCCATTATTAACCCCACTATTCGTGTCCACTGACATTCGTGTCTACTTATATTCTTGTCTATTCCCATTTGTGTCTATTCAAATTAATTAATAACATCTGCCACACGTCGTCGTTACCCACTGGTGCCTCGTCACCCAGAAGGTTATATTGTCACTTTTGAGTCAACTGGAGAACCCACCTGACCTCCAGCCACTCCCTGCAAAACAGTCTCTCACTTGACAACAAACTTGTGTCGGAATGCAGTAAATTTCTCTTTTGACTGATTACTTACCTTCGCCTTGTTTTAAACTTTAAACTTGAAATAAAAAAAAGGAAGTCAAAGTATATAGAGCCAGAAGATTAATCGTTTCCGTTCCTATGATGAAGCTTCGGTGTTCTATCTCACTCGTCCAGGCTTCTACTCCATCTTGAAAACTCTGTCGGCTTGATACCTTTTTTTTTTCTTAGAAGCTCAGATGGTTCTCCTGCCTCAGTATATTTCGGTTCTCATTATAACTTTCCCTTTCGGAGATTGCCTTTGGTTTAACACGAACGCAGAATTTCTTGAATCCACCGCCATTTAACTTACGGACTTTGATCCTTTCAACTTGTGCAGGACAAGTTGAACTTCAGCCAACTTTCCAGATGTGTGTTACAATGCAGTTTAAGTTTACTCCCTGCAGCCCTTCTCTCTTCTCCGTTACACACACCTTTCACCGAGATTGCAGTCCATTCATGCACCTGTTTTAATATAAAAATGAACGAGCACATGTACAGTGAAGAAAATAAATACTTTGCAGAACAGGCATTTATTGGGACAACAGTTCTCTCTGTGTAGGACTTTATCAGGTCATCTCTGTTTAATACAAGCTTTCAGTACAGTGACAATAACTGGGGTGAAGAGCTACTAGGTAGCTGAGAGCTCTAGGTTTGCTGAGGGAACTTCAGAAGTGGTGTGTCTTTTGCAGTCTAAGGTCGAAGTCACTGACCGCTGCTAACATTTCTTAATCAAGTGTAATTATATACATGTCGTGCCGAATAGGTAAAAATTGTGATTCTGGCTTAAATAGCAACGCTCTTCTTGCCGAATAAGGCACGCGAAAATTTGTGTTGCAATAATTTCGCAAAAGTCATTCCGAACCTAACGAAAAAATATATTTCATTGTGTTTGTTTATTATTAAATTATTGTAAACTTATCTAAAATATATTTATTTGAGTAAGTTAAATTAAATTGTGCTTGTTATAATAAGATTAAGTAAGTTTTCTAAGGTTTTGTTACAAAATTATTAATTTTTACATTAACATACATGTAAATGGTAAAAATATATATTTAAGAGTATAAGAGAATTATTTTAGAATGGACCAGTTTTACCTATTCGGCACGACATTGTATATATATATATATATATATATATATAAATATATATATATATATATATATATATATATATATTATATATATATGTGTGTGTGTGTGTAATTTTGCTACTAGGAATTCCCATGGCACGAAAATATTAAAAAATATTATCCACAATTTGGGCATAATCTCTCTTAAAATGTTCGCCTATAATAATATTGTGTTAGGTTTGATCACTCTAACAATTTAAAACAACTAATTGTAAAAACATCAAACTTAACCATAACCCACAATGAATTTAGCCATCGCCTAAGATACCCTGCAGGACGATCTCAAGTACGACCAAGTCACTTCGGTTTTAAGACCAGTAATAGATTGCATGTCAGTAACTATAGGCGTGTTAGTACACGCCTATAGCTTTATATCCATAATCCTAGAGAGAGCAATGTATTACCACGAGGTTATCTCTTTGAATGGCAATAACATATTACATAGTTACTTGACAGGTTCCAGAGGATCTCATGCAAATGACACTTCCTTAATTAATATAATGGATTATTCACAAATCCAAAATGTCGAAAGAAACTTTTATAGGTATGGTTACTTTAGACCTAAAAAATAAATTTCACACAGTAAATCATGATATATAATGTGAAATCTTCAGGGTATCAACATAGGCTCTTAGATAGAATCAGATAAAGCATGAATCTACTCACTTTCTGTAGCCATATTAGTCGGGTAAATCCAAGTAACTAATGTTTATGTAACACAAGGACCACAACGGATGTTATTCGTAATGTTTGGGTTTAGTTATCCTAGGTTAACTTACACATGTTACTGTATAAGACAGCTGTCAAAAAATTTAACTTGTGTAACGAGCCTGAATTAAAACTCGTGTAGTCCAGACTAGTCCACCCTATGTATTCGGTTGCACAGAAAATGGTTTCGTGTCTTGTTCTGAGAAAACGAAATAACATTGAAATTTAAAGGATAACTCTCGTCTCTCGTGTGATGCTTTTCTAAATTCTTAAATTTGAGTAAAATTATAAATTATACTCAGAGTTAAGGTGAAAGTATGTTAAATGTAAATTTTCTCCAGTTCGTAGCAACTGTTGAGAAATAAACCACGCATAAAATTGCTAAATACACAGAATAGTGACTTGTGTTGGGTTATCCTAGGTAATTTACACATGTTAATATGCATCACAATTGGCAAACTGGCGACATTATTTACAAACATTAACTCTGGGTCCACAACAGGATTCTTACCTGCACACTTGCTTGTGTGTCTATCGAACTGCGTATTTTGTTGAGTGTGCAGGTTTGTATCCTGCTGTGGACTGAGAAATAATATATGTTACTATGTATGATAATTGTACTTATGTATACATACCTGTACTAAATAAACTTAGAGTGGATGTATAGGGGGACAGTTAGTGGGTATAAAGAAACAATATGTAGAGCAAACTTTTATTGTCTTTATTCCCATTGTAATACAGAACTAAACATTAATGGGAAGGACATGATATGACACACTTATTGAATAGGCTCATATTAGACGAAATTGTATTTTAAATACTATATAGATTACGTTTAATATAATTAGTGGTGATTCATTTGAGTTATATTTTGCAATCAATGTACTTTACCTCTGTTGCAATTAAACCACAATCAATTTTTCTACAATATTAAAACCATCGGGCTATAATAATAATGAATTTGACAGTTGTAAATACACCAGTCTTCCCTTCAGACCTGTCAATGATGATTAAATTTTACTTAAAATGTCTGAGAGTAATTTTCTAAAATCGTAAAATAAGATTGCTGTAATTTCCGTCTTATAAAACTGATTAGATAACTCCGAAAAATTCAAATAGATCATAGACTGTACAGTGTTATGACAAAAGAAAAGTGGAACTTGTATATCAAATGAGATATCCGGGGTTTGGCTTATATTATGATCATAAATAATACTATAACGTTTGAATTTATGTTGCTGGGATCGACACCATTCCCAGCCCTTCTAGGGCAGGGTAGGTGCCACAGCTTAGAGCTTGCTACCATATGCAGCTCGCAAGACTGCCCTTCCCGTCGGTCTCCCTGGGGCGGGCAAGATGGCAGACCTGAGTGGCCTAGCTTCTCCCTACGAGCCCCGTGTGGGTGGGGAATGTGGCTAGGCCTGGGGACAGTAGGTCCCAACGATGAGGGGGTACTTGTACCTCCTCCCATGGGAGACATAGGTCTCAGATACTCCCGCGAAAGGGAGCCGGAGCCGGGTCGCCATCTGAAATAGACCCGGGCCGGGAGAATTCCCGGCGAATCAACACCTCCTCCTCCTGTTGCCTAAAATGCTTAAGGACCCCAATGGAAATAAGTCACTCTGTCTCACTTTTATGGGTTATCCTAGGTTCTCTGCATATATGCTGATATGTATGATAATCTATGTAACTGTATTTGTGTATACCTGAATGAACTTACATTGGTTGGAAATGTTTACCCCACACCCACCAAGTCAGTTCTTAGCAACACTTTGTTAGGGTTCAGTAACAGAAGAGAATAACTGTGAAGCAGTTATATTACGCAGTTCCGGTATTTGCTGTCAACATATAAAGAAACAAATTATTTTTAATGTTTTTGTATTTGCATATTCAAATTCCACCTGTGCTCCTCTGTCCCAGCCTTGTAGCAGTAACCCCCATAGCTTCACTAACACACCTATTAAATGGTTATCATAACCATAATTTTTAAAGGGGTGAAACCGGAAGGGCTCGGTCAAAAGAACAAAAGCTCCAGCTGTGGGTCATATGACTAAGAGCCGCGTCAGGAAACTTGTATCACTCAGATAATGTCATTGTCTTACAATGTTACTACTGCCAGGCCTCGGCAAGCGTCTCTGGGAACTTGCACCGCCACCTGCTGCAAACATTAGAGGAACTAATGTTACACCTTGCGTCGCTAAGTGCTTGAAGGCCAAAAAATACTGTGATTTCAGAGACAACTTGTGTTAAGAAATGTCAAATATATTATCCACAACATCATTTTACCAGCAGTTCTAAAAAAATACCTCACTTTGCCGATTGTAAATAAATCATAACCACTTTATCATGCCCAAACACAATCGTAACTTTCCAAACATTGGGTATTATAAATAACTCATTCTAACATATATGCTACATTGTATTGTGTTTGTGACTAAATTCATGGCCGTTTAACCAACCCATTATTATTGTTAAAAAATCATATATTGTAAATATTGCTTTAGTTCTGTAACAAATCAGCTTCCAAAATATTGGTGTCCAATCCCTGGACCCATGACGCATCTCAGTCATCTTTCGGCTACCGCCCACATAGGTGTACAGAGCATAATATAACAGCGTCAGAGACGTGAGTACGTCCACACAGGGGCCGTGATGGGCCACTGTTTTACCCTCTGTAATGAGATCGACAATTCTTCTAAGAGAATATGCCATAAAAGAAACTTTGAATATATCACTCGCTAAAAATATCATTCTGATGATTCATAGATCCTTAAAGATAAATGCCCAAAGATGCTGGTCTCTTGAATGATATATATATATATATATATATATATATATATATATATATATATATATATATATATATATATATATATATATATATATATAGGAGGTACCACCTCTAGAACTTGCTGGGGACCCTCATCCTCAGAGAAGAAAACTCGAGGTTCTCCCCGGAGCTGTTTGAATATTTTCTTCTACCACCCCCTATATATATTATATGAGTACTTTATTAATAGACAGAATACATTGACAGAAAACACAAACATGAACATGAATACATTGGTACAATATATCAAAGATTATGAATCTCCTCCAGCTCCTCCGAAGCCGGATGCGAGCCCAGTATGCAGCATGCATTTCCCCTCTGGATGGCCACGCTGAGGCGCTGGAACATGAAAGTGACTGCCCTTGGGTTTCTGGTGGTGTCAATGAGTCTGGAACCAGGTTCTTTAAGGAAACGTGTTGCATTTTTTTCCCATGATCCCAAGGTTTCTGATCCCACTGGGACAAATTGATACTGTTGATACTTGCCGATCTTGTACTCCTCCCTGTGGTCAGCAGCTCCTCCCTGTCGCCCGACACTGTGATGGATGTAGGTGTTAGCCAGTGTCGACACACAGGTATAGTCCCATGCTAAGAGCTTGCCATTCTTCCAAGGATAGATGGTGATCCCGTCGGGGCGGTTTGCTGGGTTGTGGATATTGTTGGCTGCTAGTGATTGGGGCTCTCTCTCGGCTGGGCATCCAGCTGTAGCAAGGGTTCTCTTTATGATGTCGTTGACTTCATTGTGTCTTGCATGCCAGCCCTTGGTTTTGGAACAGTTTAGACCATGTAGACCATATAGGTCGGCCTGCGCATCGCCGCAAATACACGTATATTCCGTGTGAACTGGGGCAGCAAGGCGCAGAGCATGTTCCCATTGCCGAAATGGGAACTGTTTGGAGGAAGTTCCCAGAGTGATGTGCACTCACAGCTAGGAGACGGTCAGTCTCCCTGTTTGATGTTACAGCCCTAAGCATGTTGGCAAGCATCTTTTCAGTGATGGGGTCATCCCAACTTGACTGTTTGTAGGCCAGTTCTGCACTAGGTTTTGGTGCTGGAGCAGCAAGAGTCTCCCATTCAGTGATGGCACTGGCGTAGCTAGGTATTCCTGCTGAATCACTGAGGCTGTCCGGAAGAATTTGTTTTATTAACTCATTTGGTAGGGCAATCTGGGAGGATTTGCGTACTCCCAGCCCCCCAAGCCTGACTGGAAGTGAGGCTTGCAACCACTGTCCATCTTCGAGGGAAAGATTCAATACACTCTCTAGCATGGTCTTGAGGAGAGAGTCATATTCCTTGAGTTTCGGACTGCTGAAGGCTGGGGAGCATCTCAGCATATATGTCGTGCCGAATAGGTAAAACTGCTCAATTAGCAAGAACTCATTTAAAATTAAGTCCTTTCTAAAATTCTGTCTTATACGTTTAAAGATATATTTTTTCATTTATGTTAATGTAAAAGATAATAATTTTGTAACAAAAGAACCTTAGAAAACTTGCCTAACTTTATCATAACAGTGCAATTTAATTTAGCCTAATCCAACTAAATATATTTTAGATAAGTTTACAATAATTTAATAATGAACAAACACAATGAAAATATTTTTTTTCGTTAGGTTCCCGGCCAGTCGCAATATTATTTGCTTAAAACAACTAGTTCGTGAATGCATTGATATGTGTTCTGATATGTGTACTCATCGAGAGGAAGATGAAATTAGTCCTGTAGTTTCCATGCCACGTATGTGGCCATGGTACTCTCCCGGCCCGGGTCTTTTCCAGATAGTGACCCGGCCTTGACTCCCTGTCTTAGGAGTGTCTGAGACCTATGTCTCCCATGGGAGGAGGTACAAGTACCCCCTCATCGTCTGGGACCAACTGTCCCCAGGCCTAGCCCCATTCTCCGCCCTCACGGGGCTCGTAGGAGAAGCTAGGCCCCTTGTCTGCCATTTTCCACGGCCCAGGGGGACCGTGGGAATGGCAGTTTTGGGAGCTGCAGATGGTAGCAAGCTCCGGCTCTGGCACCTACCCCGCCCTAGAAGGGCTGAGCATGGTCGCTGGATCCACGTATGTGCTCGCGTCAAAGGTGACATGTCCAGTGGTACTGGACACCTGATGTTTGAAGCTTCTATGGCCGAATGGACTAAGGTGGGGTTGTTAACCTACCTATTTACAATGCAACACGAAGGAACAAAACACATCTGCATTAGGATCCTGCTGGGCATTAGTAAAAAATCAAACTGGTCTTCCAGTCGTGCGAGAAACACGACAATGTAACTTTCCCTTATAGCATGCAACGTCGCTATCTGAGAGGAAGTAGTAATGTTGCACTCACCTCAAAATATTGGGATGGTAGATAGTGAGTCAACTTGGAAAATGCCAAAGCACAATCGCCGATATGTAAATATCGCTGACACAGTCAAATTCGCGATAGTATAATTTCGTCAGTTTTCCACAAAATTTCGCATTTTCTGTTTTATTACCTTCAGAAAAAGATGCTCTACTTCTTGCTGCTTCTTCATTATTATCAAGTTAAATATCGGCAGCTGTGTCGTGTGTAGTTTTACTTTTTGATACAGAATTAGATTTCGCTTAACTGGGATTGTGGAGGTTCCTAGCTGGGACATCTTCGCTCATCGCCAGTGATACCGTCCGGACGTATAGAGATATCTGACAGAGTTCACTTAATCTTCCGTGATAATTACCGTCTATCAACCGCCGTCATAATATTATCCGTCTGTCAATCCCCGTCACAATATTACCCGTCTATCAACCGCCGTCACAATGTTACCTGTCTATCAACCACCGTCACAATATTACCTGTATCAACCGCCGTCACAATATTACCCGTCTATCAACCGCCGTCACAATGTTACCTGTCTATCAACCACCGTCACAATATTACCTGTCTATCAACCACCGCCACGACTGGTGCTCGGGGTTCGAAACACATTGCCATGGATGATCAAAGTTAAACCGAAACATCTTTATTACTTCTTACCGAGAAGAGACGTCACCTCTGATGTCTGCAGATTACCTATTTGTAAATTATCCTTCAGTAAATATCTTATTTGTAAATTATTTTTTTGTAAATTATTTTTTTTGTAAATTACCAATTCGCAAGTACAAAAACATAGCTAGGCTCGTAGCGTCTGTCTTCGGTACATATTTCATATATAATTTTCTAATTTCCAATAGTCGTTAGACCATCGGAAATTGCTAGCGCAGTCAGCAAGGTCAGTGGTTCGATCCACTGTACAGGTGGAAACATTAGGACGTGTTTCCTTAAGACACCTACTGTCCATGTTCACCCATCAGTAAAATAGGTACCTGGGTGTTAGTCTACTGGTGTGGGTCGCATCCTGGGGATAAAACTGACCTAATTTGCCCTGCTCTACATAAGGGGCTTTCTGTATAGTAGTATGTCATTGATGTCAGTTAAGTCTGTATACCTTGTACATATACTTGTAGAAATAAAGATTAATATTATTATTTTAATTTATTTCATTGTTACATCAATATGTTTGTGACTAACATTTTTAGAGTACAGATATATTGTTTTTAATTGGCAACTCCGACCTCTTTTTATCTCGTAAAGACAACCCCCCCCCCCCCCAAAAAAAAAAAAAAAATCTTCCCTGTCCATTCTTTCCTAAATTTTGACGTCCCTGTCTCCTCTTACCCCCATACTAACCAGCTGTAAGCACTAAAGATCCCCATCTTGAACGTGTTCAGCCTTCTAACGTGAAAAAATAAAAGGCTACTTTATTGAGTATTTTAAACGATAATGTCCTGGGCGAAACGTTGTAGCAGTAATAAAGGTAACCCTGCCGATTGATTTTTTTTATGAGGGAGACATTTTACATTTTCTTCGGACTTTTTTTTTTATCTTTATATATATATTATATATATATATATATATATATATATATATATATATATATATATATATATATATATATAATATATATATTTAAAGTATGGATACAGAACGGATGCTGCAGATTCTAATTTTGCAAGCAGTTTTTTTTTTTTTTAGTAATTCTCTATCCATACATCTAACAGCTAATTTATGTTTTTTGATATGGCAAATGAATTTCTCACAAATTCATTTACATAATCTTTCGGTGACAGTGTATATGTGTGTAAATGCTTAAAGACTGGTACGTAAAAGTGTGTAATGATCAACGGATAGCGAGTGAATTGTTTGATATTTAAAGAGAAAATGAAACTTAAAGATTGTCATTGTAAAGTTTGAAGGTAGAAATTAAGGTGGGAACACACAGCAAGTTGCTCAGTGAGAGGAACTGACCTCAGGAACGTGAGGTACTGAGAGTTAACATTAAAAGCGTGATAAATGTTTATCATTGGTCGAACGTGTGAGGCTATTGCTATTGTGCTCAGGATTGGGAGTGTTAGCCACTAGGCCATGACGACGAATTTGTGTTGGAGAGATGACAGTTCGAAGCGTCATTAGAGCTGTGATATCTGCACACTTATGGCAAGACAGCAACTGAACAAATGCTATTGTGTGCAATTTCTTTGTTTTTGTCACCCTGCCAAAGTGGGAGACGGCCCATGTGCTCATGTGTTAGTCCACGACTATACTGACTGGACCACAGTGTTAGAAAGATCTATGTTTCGAAGACCACTGTTTCCCAACTCTTTTTTTTTTTACAAAGATCTCAACACCACAAGTGATTCGTGAATACAACATCAGATCAACTTGTCCATCACTCCTGTCCATGAAATGGGAATTTCATCAAATCGTGAAAGTAACATTGTGTAAGAAATTAACATTAGCTATTACATATTTATTTTGTTATCTATGTTAACTATCTCAATATTCTGACGCGGAGGTTTTCATAATATTGATACGCTCGCGTTATCATCTCTGCTCTTAACTCTGGTACGTTTACCTCTAATGATTCTAATGGATTGTTGGTTCTTGACGTGCAGTGAAAATCTAATATTCTCTTCTCTCATTTAAAGTTAACTTTTTTTACTTTATGTGAAGCAGTAACTCAGTGCAGATTATTCAGTGCTGGAGACTCGATCCTCCGACTTGTAATGCTGAGACAGACACACTGCCTAAATCTACTCCCCAGTCATTAACTGAAAAATTCCGAAGTCAATTTAAAGTATTATTTACAATCAAAGACCACATGCCAGCCCAGGAGTTTCAATGAGTTTTTCTCAATGTCCACTAAAAAACCGGCTCGTGGAGGTTACCGGTCCTCCGAAGGTACCAATACACAGAAAGTACCGGTGGATCGAAAGTACCGGTCTGCAGCAGTACCGGTCCGCCAAAGGTACTAGTTTTTAAGAGCTCCAGAGGGTCAGTGTTGCAGAAGAGTGGTTTTTGCCATCTGCTTTCAACCGGTATTCCCCATCTCCAGTTCCAGGTTACCCAAGCATGACCTGTCCTGAAGGAACCCTGCATGACCTCTGACACATGGAACATTGATTTGACACGCAAAACATCGAACTGAAATGCGAGACATCGCGAAACATCAAGATGAAATATAGAACTCATACACAAAACATCAATCAGAGATGCGGAACATCGCTAGTAGCCACGGAACATGACGCGGATACACAGACTATTTGTCTAACAACACGGAACATCGAACTGACACCAAAATCATCCGACTGGCAACAGAGAGCACCAAACACAGACGAATCGTCGATCTAACACCCGGGAAAATCCAAGCAGACCACGGAAATGAGCTGACACAGATCATATCCTCTGTGTTACAGGAATTTACATCACCCGTGAAAGGTCATTACGTAGACGAAGTGGAACATTTGATTGTATCGCTTCTCCTCTTCCTCACGCACCCACCGGCCCACCCTCCCGCAACCCACGGCCCCTCCCGCAACCCACCAGCCCTCCCTCCCGCAACCCACCAGCCCACCCTCCCGCAACCCACCAGCCCACCCTCCCGCAACCCACCAGCCCACCCTCCCGCAACCCACCAGCCCACCTCCCACCACCCCCACCTCCGCCCCACGCCCACCTCCACCCACAAGCCCACCCTCCACCACCCACCAGACTTTTGCCAGCCTCTCGTAGTGCATAAAGAACGCCTGCTTCTAGCATTCTCATACTCTCATTCTCTCATTCTCTCTCTCTCTCTCTCTCTCTCTCTCTCTCTCTCTCTCTCTCTCTCTCTCTCTCTCTCTCTCTCTCTCTCTCTCTCTCCACAGTGCTGACTGAACACACTCTGATACTATTAAAATATATATATGTTTGTACATGAAATTCGTGGGAAGATTTTTCCAAGAAAACTCCAAAAATGAGATATATTGTTGTGTTATATTAACGTGGAGTCATTTGCGAGTGAACTGTGTTCCGTGGCTTCCCACGCGACCAATTTAGTTTTAAGAAGCCTTGAAGATTTGCGTTGTGCAAGCGTGTGTGTGTTGTGAGAGAGAGAAAAGAAATTGAGAGAACAGTAACGATGGAAGACACTGCACCACTAGAACGACTGAGAGGCAGACTTGACAGACCCTGCACCATATAGTGAGAACCCGGAGAACCTGCACACGGAGAACCCTGACAGGAGACTGACACGGGTGACCAAGGAGACCTGACGGAGACCCGCACCAGAGAATGAGGGAGACTGACACACGGGAGAACCAGACACCACAGGAGAACCCAGACAAGAGCCTCCCGGGAGAACCCTGACAGAGACCTGACAGGAGAACCCTGACACCAGGGAGAACCCTGACACCCAGGGAGAACCCTGACACCCGGAGAACCCTGACACCCAGGAGAACCCTGACACCAGGAGAACCCAGACACCAGGAGAACCCTGACACCCGGAGAACCCTGACACCCAGTGAGAACCCTGACACCACGGGAGAACCCTGACACCAAGGGAGAACCCTGACACCCAGGGAGAACCCTGACACCCAGGGAGAACCCTGACACCCTGGGAGAACCCTGACACCCAGGGAGAACCCTGACACCCAGGGAGAACCCTGACACCCAGGGAGAACCCTGACACCAGAGAACCCTGACACAGGAGAACCTGACACCCAGGGAGAACCCTGACACCCAGGGAGAACCCTGACACCCAGGAGAACCCAGACACCCAGAGAGAACCCTGACACCCAGGGAGAACCTAGACACCCAGGGAGAACCCTGACACCCAGTGAGAACCCTGACACCCAGTGAGAACCCTGACACCCAGGGAGAACCCTGACACCCTGAAGTTCTTAAGAGCTACGGAAACAACGGAACAGAACTGACGCTGATGGAGATAAGAATTACAAAGATTATAACTTTGATAATAACAACGTTGATGCTAACGAAGATAATAGTTGATGTTAATAACAATTTTATTGCTGGCGATAATAAAAATAACGAAGACAGTGAAGAAAATAACGTTGATAATTATGCAGGTAATAGCATTAATAATGATGATAGAAATATACAGTAAAGATAATGTAGAGATAATAAAGATAATAAGGTTGAAATATGAGAGAAGTAAATAGTTCAGAAAAGAGGCACAAGATGGCGCTGGGAACGTAAATATACATTACCTTCAGATCTTATTTTCACGTGAAAATTTCCTTGAAGAATATTGTCAAGCATCTAGTAGAGTGGAGCCATTTTCGTGTCACTGTCAGATGATAAGTGGGTGACAGTGACAGCTAGATAGTGGTGGTGGTAGTGACACCAGACACTGGGGGTGGTAGTGACACCAGACACTGGGGGTGGTAGTGACACCAGACACTGGGGGTGGTAGTGACACCAGACACTAGGGGTGGTAGTAGTGACACCAGACACTGGGGAGACACTAGTCACTGGGTAGACACCAGACACTAGGGGTGGTGACCAGCATGTAGTGACACCAGACACTAGGGGGATAGAACAGACACTGGTGCTGTGCCAACTAGGGTGGTTGTAGTGACACCAGACACTAGGGGTGGTAGTAGTGACACCAGACACTAGGGTGGTAGTAGTGACACCAGACACTAGGGGTGGTAGTAGTGACACCAGACACTAGGGGTGGTAGTAGTGACACCAGACACTAGGGGTGGTAGTAGTGACACCAGACACTAGGGGTGGTAGTAATGACACCAGTCAACACAGTGTGCATATATATTACATATGCATGAACATTTTTTTAGTGGCGATAAAAGTTATAGAGTGACACAACAGTGCCACAGAGGGAAGTCATCGACATGGGGTCACAGTGGTAGACTTCACATGGGTGGGGTCACAGAAGCAGTCTTAACACGTTCAATATTATGTTCAATTTGTGAACTCTTGAGTCACGATATTCCTGCAGATTACCTTTCACAAACATTCACACGCTTTCAGAGAACACAGGCTTCTAACCCTGGTGAAAGTGAATCGTTACGTCGCACGGAGGGTGCGTCCCGTGGCACGGAGGGTGGGTCCCGTGGCACGGAGGGTGCGTCCCGTGGCACGGAGGGTGCGTCCCGTGGCACGGAGGGTGCGTCCCGTGGCACGGAGGGTGCGTCCCGTGGCACGAAGGCTAGTTCGCGTGGCACGGAGGCTAGTTCGCGTGGCACGGAGGTTAGTTCGTGTGACACGGAGGCTAGTTCCCGTGGCAGGGAGGGTGGGTCCCTTGGCACGGAGGGTGGGTCCCTTGGCACGGAGGCTAGTTCGCGTGGCACGGAAGCTAGTTCCCGTGACACGTAGAGTAGTTTCCGTCTCTTAATAGGTGTTCTTCTTTATTGTAACTAGGCACGGAGGGTAGTGTGGTTATGTGGGTGTACGAGGGCGAGGCCTGGGGGGTTGTGTGGGTATTCGAGGACGAAGCCTGGAGGGCTATGTGGGTGTACATGGGCGAGGCCTGGGGGGCTATGTGGGTGTACGAGGGCAAGGCCAGGAGGGGGCGGTGTCCTGATAAGTGAGATTCACATACGAGGCAAACGCCCAGATAATCCTGAATTTATTTACCCAGTAATAAAACATTCCACTTTAAGACAATTTTTTGTGATATTGTGTTAATACAAACAATATATTAATAGCTCTGATTTATTAGTTGACACTTAAACTAGTGCCCTTAAGCTTTACAGTCTAGTTTCAGAACGCTCAGAATCTACTCGTTACAATTTCATAATAGAAATAAGACGAAGCCAAAGCCAAACCGCAGAGGAACAAGGATGGGGATGTGTAGACCAAGTATCTACACTAAAGCATATATGCAAACATTACCTAGATAAGTGTTAGGAACCCTTGGTAGCATTTATTAGTTTAGAAAGGCATGTGGTTGGGTGGATAGAGAAGCAATGTTGAACGTGTGTATAATAGATGGTAGGTTACGAAAAGCACTGAAGAATTTTTATACAGAAAGTAATTAGTAGGAAAGGAGACTCTCTCTTTTTCCAGTAAAGGTAGGCCTTAGACAGGGACGTGGGATGCAGCCATGCTTGCTCGATTTATTTATAGAAAGGGTTGTAAAAGTAGTGAATACTAGGGTGTTTGGGAGGGATGATGTGCGCTTCAACGATATGGAATTTGATACGAAATAAGAATGACAGTTATTTTGTTTTTTTAAGAGTAGTTACAAAGATTGGAGGAGAAGTTTGGAAGGGTGTAAAGAAAAAATAAAAGTGAATATAGAAGAGACAGGTAAGGAGAGTAACAAGAAGTTAATGTAGTAAATTATTGGACATATGCATATTCAGGAGTAGACGTGGCGACAGATAAGTCTATGTAATGCGAGGTTAACCACAGGGGTAAAAAGGTAGGTTGAAGCATCTATAGAAAGACGTTCATCTATGGAGGCAAACACGGGGAATGTAGCATAGTGGTGCCAACACTTGTGTGTGAAGCAAGGTCTTTAAATAATGCAGCGAGGAGGAGACTGGAGGCAGTGGAGATGTCGTGTTTGAAAGCCATGTGTGGTGGAAAAAATTATGCAGAGAATTAGAAGCACAAAGCTAGAAGACGGCGTGGGGTTACGAAAATATAATTGAAAGGGCGGAGGAGAGGTTATTGAGGTAGTCGCACCATTTAGAAAGGGTGGAGCAGCAATGGGATAGCAAGGAGAATGTATAAATCTAAGGTGGATTTATACATTTTCCAGGAAGAACTGGAGAGAGGAGGCGAAGGAGGTTATAAGTGGTAGAGTCTTAGGCATCCGATCCGCGAAAGGCATCTCTCCCATGTTGCCTAACCCTAGTTCCCTCTACCTCCATCACCGCGACTGGAATAATACAGAGTGCTGCGGCATAAGTCTATAATGCAATTAAATATCACCACTAAAGATTAAAACGAAACAGAGGCATACACAGGTCATCATACGGAAATTATCACAATTCCTATACTAAAAGTGCCAAATTAAAACAAAGAATACAAATCTAACTCACGAAATCGTAATGACACGATTGTAAACAAACCATACACGGGGGGGGTTCGAACCCGCGGTCAGAGAGTCTCTGACCGCGGGTTCAACCACCTGTATGGTTTAATACAAATCTAATTCGAACCTTCCATTAAAAAACACCGACTTTGAAGTTGAATTGAAGAGGCATTCTAATATTATCTCTGAGAGATCAATAGCCTGAAAATAGGAAAGTCTATCCATCGCCCTAGCAGTAAGAAGGTGATCCAGGAAAAATTCCTGGATCCCTTATAGCTAAGACCTTCCCATACATTCCTACTACTTTGACGCGAGGATGGTTCGTTATTTGGACTTAAAGCATATAGACACGAGTGTCATTTAAGGCTGCTTGTAACCTGTTCACCAACAGCCAAGGACACTTTTTAATCCCTAAAATTGCGATTAGAGTCGAGTCTCGGTGCATTTACACACTGAGAGAGACATATACCTCTTTGTTCGACCCTGGGGCTACGTTATTTATTCGTCAGGAAACCCCCCGCCTGACGCTGGTGTTATTTAAATGCTGGCCTATCACTAGTTACGATGATTCTCTCGTATACAATAAATGTTCAAGAGGAGCAGTGTGTCCAAGATACTCCTTAAGATAATGGAGAACCACCTTCTTAAGTTCTCTAGGTTTACAGCTCTGCGCTTCCTTCACCGCTGGCCTGCGGTTGCCGAGGTGGGTGCAGCCGAAGTGGCGCCATTAAATACAGCCGGGTGTAGCAGCAAGTAGAGCCTGCTGCAGCTAAAGCAGCAGCAGTAAGTAGAGCTGAGTGCAGCAGAACGTACAGCCGGGTGCAGCATTTGCTGCAAATAATGTCAAGGGCAGCAGGAGGAGCTGCCATGTGTACTAGCAGCAAGAGCAAGTAAAGCCGATGCATCAACAGTTATTACAGCTGGTACAATAACAGCGGCGGAGGCAGCAGCAGCAAGTATGGCCGGTGCAGCAACATCAGCTGCCTGAGCATAAACAGCAAGTTAAGTCAGGTGCCGCTTTCTCTGCCTCGCCCCAGGCGTGCTGGCCATACTTTCTTCCGGGTGGTGAGAGGCAGGCCAGTCCACACTACTTGGTGTGGTCCTGACAGTTGGTGGTGGTGGTGTGGTCATACCAGTGTGGTAGTGGTGTAGGGTAGTGTGGGCAGGGTAGTGTGGTCATGACGTTTTCGGACATTATATATTATATTTCCGCATTTGGAAATATTATAATAAGCATTTACTGTAACCCAGGAGGATGTAACTTCAATGGCGCCAAAATAATATAGCGGATTTTTCTTTCCACAAGTAGAAATATTCTTTGACCTTTCGATGTTTCCCATTTTTATTTAAAGTTGTGCTAAGTCTGTCCTCAGTACAATAACTTGTATGTCATGTCTAAGTTATCATCATGTTGTGGAAGCTATTGTTGTGTGTATGTATGATGCCCATGTGTATATGTTCAGTATGGTATACTCAAGCACCTTTGATGGTACGTGTCCTTATACGCGAAGGATGGTAGGCTGAGCTAGACACACTAATTAAAGCAGTGACAGCTTTAATGGGTGAACGAGAAGACTCTGGAAAGTGTGTCGTGTGGCCAATGAGTCTACAGCCGGCTACCATGGACAAACCATTCCTGTGCCCCATCACCTGACACTCCAGTCTTGTGTCCCGTGTTGATGTGGTAACGTCACGATGTGCCAATGCCTCATGAGCTGTCAATAAAACTATTTCTCTCCATACGCACCAAATATCACATTTTCAGCACCTGAACTAAATGATTTTTCTGCATTTCTTATAATACCAGCTGTCGTGATGGGTAAGATCACTTTGTGAGGTAAGAGGACACATGTGCAACTAAGGTGACACTTTGTTGTGGCATTAGGTGCACTTGTGTCCTTTTACCTAACATATTCTCGGTAATTCCACCAACATTAATAAAATCACTTTGTTCGATATTTCTTGACGAAGGAGCAAGAGTGATTGTGATTATTGCATTAATTCTGATTTTGATCCTCATTTAGACTTTAACTCTGTGTCTCTCATCGAACTGCCGCTATTGAGCAGTTAGATATCTAACCATTACCTCCATTCAGACTCGGGCCATCAGCTGATGCTTTTCTCATCTGCGTCCGCCGGTTCTTCTTCGTATTTATGTCCACTGTTCATTATTGAGTTGACTTGTGTTGGAAATACGTGTTTACATTTTGACTGTACAGTAATGTATATAGAGATATGGTGGATGGATGAGATATATAAATCACATAAATTTATTGCTGGGTGTACTTCATTCTTTGAATGGTGATTGTCACCATTATTGGTCATTACCGTGGCACTACCTGGTACAGCAGGCCTCTAACACAAGTACTTGCGTTCGTGACATTAAAAAAACACGTACAGTTAATGTTACAGTGCATATCCCAGGGATTTGTTTGCTGGTAGTGAAGTGTTGATGGACTCGAAGAGCACATGAGGTGAAGGGTAAAATGGACTCAATTAGGATTACGTACTCAGCTTTGGGCACGGAAGATGGATGATGAGTCTGAATTCATTCCGTGTTATGCGATTTTGAGTTTACAGAGTGGCCCGAGTGTGGGCGGGAGGGGCAAAGTAAAATGAGGGTTGGCAGGAGCCCGTGCCAATCCCTCCAGCCTCCAGGGTACAGCATGCTGGGGTACCCATGACCTCTTCTTTCCAGTCAAGGTCATCTCCCATTTTTGGTATCGAGTGACTCGCGCATTCGTGTTGATAATGTATTCATTATCCAGTAATGAATGAGGATTAGCAAGGCGCAGTATATTAGGATGGGGGTAGCAGAACGGAGTAGCACTCTGACACAAGTCCAGCACAGGTAGACCAGTAGTCGCTGCTACCTACCTGGAATCTACCTGGAGGATATTCCGGGGATCAACGCCCCCGCGCCTGGTGGATCAGGACCTGATCAACGAGGCTGTTACTGCTGGCCGCACGTAGTTCAACGTACGAACCACAACCTGGTTGATCCGGCATTGACTTTAGGTATCTGTACAGCTCCCTCTTGAAGACCGCGGCCTTCCAGTGGGCTATTGGCTACCAACCTTAAATATGTCCTTACAAACACTGTAGAGCCACTCCCCATCTACAGTCCTGGCACCACCCATGTCTAAGTTTTTTTCCTGACGAATAAATTAGCAAGACAGAGCTCAGCGGCCAGAGTTCACCAGCCAGCCGGCCCTTACACCAGCCCCCGGCCACCACCCTTCCAACTTACGTTTATTCAAAATACAAAAATCATTATATTGGTAGTGTTAAGAGCTCGACTTAATTTTTTGTAGGATGTGATATCACATATAAAGGTTACAGTGCATGGGTTCACCTTGTGCTAACTCTTATTTAGTTTCTGCATAATGACAATCATTTAAATCATGAGTGTTAGGACCCTTCAGTGGTGGCCCGGTGGTCTGGTGGCTTGAGCTCTCGCTTCACACACGGAGGGCCCGGGTTCGATTCCCGGCGGGTGGAAACATTTCGACGTGTTTCCTTACACCTGTGTCATTTCACCTAGCACAAATGCAAGTTTCCTGGATTGTTAGTCGACTGGGGGCCGCATCCTGGGGGACAAGATTGGAACCCCAATGGAAATAAGACAATCAGTCTCGATGAGACTGACTTTCTTGGGTTATCCTGTGGCTAACTCCATGGGTTCAAAATCAACTGAAGAAATCTTATCTTAAAGTTCCTTGATGCTGGTGAAGGACTCTCAGTCAAAGGAATCGAAGTTGCCCTTTCCTTTTCAGGATTAAATCTAATTACCTGCCAGTTCCCAGAGGCTGTCTGACCCTACGGTTTTAGTGCTTCCCCCTGAATATAATTAACTGGGTTGGGGCTTTATAACCAAAGGCATTTATTTCGACAAAATCTTTCTAGATTATTAATAGGATTTGAAAGAATACAGGCACATCGCATTGTATGTGTCCCACCTCCAACCCTCGCTTTTCCCTTCCTAAGTCTATATTTAGATTATTTTATATATTATATTATAGTTTATATTTTGTAGTTTATTTAAATTGTATTTATAATTTATTTATAGAAAAGATTTCTGAACTGCGACCACAGTTAATTTAAATCAATTTTCGACATGTTAGTTTATATTTACTTTAGGTAATAAGGATAAAGGAGTATTAGCTTATTTCGCATTTGCTAAATAAGCTACGCTTATTTCGTTTGCGATGCTCCTAAACAGCTTATCCCCGGCCCCATTATCCCATTATTATAAGTTTTGTGTTCACAAGAGGGTCATGGACAGCCGAGAATCCGTCTATTGATCAAGCAACCACTGGTGTAACCAGTCCTATATACCTATTAATCATCCACTGGCGTAATGGAGGTGAGTTTTCCACCCCATTTCTTCCCCTCCTTTAAAAATCAGACATATTGCTTTGGCCACTACGATCAAGGGTGGTACCTACGACACCCAGCAACCTGTCTTAGCAATTCTCACCAGAGAAACAATAATAAGTGTGATTCGTAGAGAACGGATTTCTCTCCTTGATTCAGTTTGGAGTGAAGGTGAACCCTGCTAAAATTAATGGAGAAAAATTAAACTTACGTGAATTACAAGGAAAGGAAGAGGGAGCTCAGCTGAGAGGTGCTGCGTTTAGCGCTTCTTTTTGATCATAATAATAGAGGTGCTGTTCAGACTAGAAAATAAGAAACTAGCAGATAACGTCGCTGCGAGCGGCCGAGAAATATTAAACAGAGGTGTACAATGAACGAAGTAAATAGTTAGTGTTATGTAGGAGTCCTGAGCTCCAACACTGGTGATCACCGCCATCTGGCTCGCCAACTGTGCAACACCAACAGGCTTGCAATCACTGTTCTACAAGTCTCGGGGTCTTTGAAGCGCTTTAGTTATGTCTTTTGGCTGACTATTGTATTGTGGCAGAATAAAAACAAAAGTCTTGTGGCGGTAACCAAATAAGGCTGAAGCAGTCATGTTTGTAGCTGGTGCTGTACTCACCCAGTTGTGTTTCTTGGGTCGAATCTCGGCTCCTGATCCTGCCTCCTAGAACTTCAAGTGAACCTGTGTTAAATCTACGGGGGACCAGCTTTGTTTACACTCAAATTTGCGTCTGTTTGTTCAGGTTCATTATCTGTTTATTCAGGTTTATTTCTGTTTATTCAGGTTTATTATCTGTTTATTCAGGTTTATAATCTGTTTATTCAGGTTTATTATCTGTACAGGTTTCTTAACATTCCGATTCATTAACAGATGAGAATTTCCTTCTCACAGGAGCCAGGAAAAAAAGTGTACCTTGGACAAGGCTGTCGGGACGACAATATACCAAAAATTTATCTTGTGATAGATATTATCCTGTAAAATGTAAGAACTGTAGACCTTGCTGGAAGGTCAGGTTTTTTATCAGAGGGAAGGAGCCTATCATAGGAGGGGTTATCAAGGATGGAAGAGTGATTCTGGAGATTTGGTGTTATTTATGAGGTGGGAAATCTTAGTTTTTATGAAGCGGGAGAGACATTGCAATTCAGTGGGTAATGTGAGAAATCACGAAAGCGCTTGATAGTGTGTGTTGTGTGTGTGTGTGTGTGTGTGTGTCTGAGACATGCATGAACATCTTACCCACTTCGATGTCTAATGCCATTAACAAATATATTTTTCACCCTAGCAAACACAGTTATTAATAAGACATATTAAGCAGGTCTCTAGCACTAAATCCATGTGGATCATGAAGTGCAAAGAGTGCTGAACGCTCGATCCTCCGACTGCTAACCGCGATACGAAATCCCTAATGTCGCAACCAGCTCTGATGAGAAACATTAGCGCTATACAGGACTTGGCGTCCTGAGATTGATGACATTGTACCTAACTGTAGGTATCCTCGCTTTGAGGGATAAACAAAAACATTTGAGTATACCTGTAAATTTATTTTTTTGTACAGTGATTTAACGTATAAATTCACATCATAAATTGAATTACATGCGAAGGAACATATATAGTAAATAAGTTATATGTATATAAAAATCAGAAAAAAAAAATCACGTGTTACGAAAATTCAGAGATTTGAACACACAGACGCGCTTACTAGAAATGATGTTATGTGTAATAAGGCATATGTACACAGGTCTGACCTACAAGACGCCAAGTGGCACCGTGGTGGTGCCAACGACACAAACACCGGGTGACACCAAGGTGGTGCCAACGACATGAGCAGCGGGTGACACCAAGGTGGTGCCAGTGACATGAGCAGCGGGTGACACCAAGGTGGTGTCAACGACATGAGCAGCGGGTGACACCAAGGTGGTGCCAGTGACATGAGCAACGGGTGACACCAAGGTGGTGCCAACGGCTCCACTTGATAGCTGAGTGAGAGAGTATCGTATCAGCTTCACTACTGTAATGGAGTATTATCCATCCCTTTAACCCACAGCTGAAGCAGCTCCATCATCTCTACCTCACAGCTGAGAGAGCATCCATCTCCACCCTACAGCTCAGAGAGCATCCATTCCCTCAACTCCCCAGCGGAGAGAACATCCATCATCTCCCTCCCAAAGCTGATGGAGTATCCACCTTCTATCTGCAATGACCCCCTTGACAGATATTTGTCCGGAAGATACAATTTATGATTATTATATAATCAAAACCAAGAACTAAACCCACTAGGGTCATACAGCTTACAAGTTCTGAACGTTTGCGTATAATCCGGAAAAAAAAACGTAAACAAGATAACGCACCACTATCATTGACTATAATTTGACATTCCGGCAAACCAAATTTACCCTGAAATTCCGAACCAAAAAAATGTGTATATTAATTAGTATATTAAGCTTCTTGACATAATTTAATTAGCTTCATGGTTTGAAATGAGCTTTTGGAGTTCAGAATTATTTTACTGTAACCTTAGGAATAACTAAAAAGGCGGCCCTAGACTTTAGTGGTAAAGTGGGACAGTACACGGATTCTGCTTCCCATGGACGGGGTGAGAGTTCGATCTAGGATTCACATGGATAGGGTATGAGCTGGATCCAGTATTTTCTTAACGTAGCATTAACTGACTTCATGAAGGCACTGAGAATGGGATCAAATACAATATATACACATCCTACGAGTATTGAATAGTAACAGAGAATTGAGAAGAACTCTGAATTATTTTCATAAAAATCTGTAGAGAAGAGCGTCTATACATCATCATATATATATATACATTTCATGAGTATGAAAAGATCTTGAGAATGCGAGAGTAGGAGAATGTAGGCAGATGTAGGTGGGGTTAATTGGCTCGAATGAAGCAGCAAACTGCCATGGGCCCTGCTTCGTTATTACGGGACCCTGGCATGCTTCATTCTTGCCTGACCATGGGATCAACACTGATGGCCATGTTGCAGTCTTGCATCGCCCTTGGGTCAACACTGGTGGCCATACTTCACTCTTAGACCCTTGGGTCAACACTGGTGGCCATCCTCCAGTCTTGCATGACCATGGGCTCAAGAATCATGGTTATATTAGAGTTTTCCACGACTCTGGAATTATCACTGGCCGCTAATACTTGTTATTACCAACATTTTGCTTTTCCCCTGGATATGTGCAAGTTGCTTCATATATAATTGCACTGTACAGCCTTCAAATGTCTGTGTTCAGATGCCCCGAGGTGAGCTTTCCCCTCATTAGGTTTTACACTGACAGACTGGAAATCCTCACAAGTTGGATGTCTCCAATTTGTGCTTAAAAGTTTTTTTTTTAATATCAGCAGGTGTCAACACACACACATCAGTTCACCTTTTAAAATCATACACATTTTAGCTATGAGTTCTCCACACAATACTTATATCAACAATATACAGAAAGGCGTTTATGTATTTTAATACTGTCATGCACGGTACGTTGTCTATATGCAATTCACAATAATAACTATAATGAGTCTTTTTTCGTTCACTCGTATCATGTGTTACTGTCATTATTAATTGTTTGTAAAAAATAATGTGTTCACAAGTAACATAAACTTATGTTAAGGATAGTTATTACAAATATTCACTAACGAATATTTTCTTAAAATCAGGTTCTGTGCGCTGCGTTGGTGCCGGGAGCGGGGAGTTTGCGGGGTCACCGGAGTCCGTGTAAGGTGCGGCCGGCGTGCACGACGCGCGGTCCAGCACGCGAAACAGTTCCTCTACGGACAGCACAGACGGGTCTTGAATGGTAATTATGCCATTTCTCCTACGAGTTTTATCCATAACAGCCACCTGCATCCCATTACTGACAGTTCCGTTGTTGCTCAGCACGCTGGTGTGGTTGCTCACTGAGGTTATTGTCGGAGTTTTCCTGGCCCGCTGTTGCATTCCCTTGGCACGCTGGATCTTATGCTGTCGCTTGACGCGGCTTCCCGTGGTTTCCGGAACTCGGCGTTTCTGATACACTTCGTGCAAAGCGCTCTCGCTCTTGCCTTCGCCGACCGCACAGTTCTCGACAGCTTCGAGGACAGACAGGTCACCTTCAGAGCGTGACACTTCAACAGAATAGTGTAGACTGGTGCCAGCCTCGTCTTCAGCTAGATAAAGACGATAGAGGCTCAACATTGACTCACTTTTAACAGGAAGAATGAACATCATTTCCTCTTCCTTCTCGGGGTTAGTGTCGAGGCGATCCAGATCGTTCATAGACAGAGAAGACGAACGATGCTTGCGAGACAGTGTTCCGTCACTGGTCTTTTCTTTTCTCTCCTTGCTCAGACGAAGATCCAAGCTGTCTACCGGTCCACGATCTCGAAAATATTCTTTCTTTAATTCCAAAGTGTCGCATTCGAAACCAGTGTTGTAAAAGCCAATTTCTGGTGGATTATCGCTATCATCTTTCTTGTCGTTCTTAATGTAATTGGTGTCGTTTTCTACCGTCGCCGTGACCTGAGAACACGAAGACCTGAAGGACGACGCGACAGAGTATGTAGTCGAGGAGTCTGTGTTGGTCGAGAGATGGTAAACATCTTCAGGGGCGGAAAGGTGAGCCTCTGGCGGTAGCTTGGCCGGTGGTCGGTTTGCAATGGTCATGGTGCAAGTGTCCGCCAAGTTGTTGCTCTCAGCGGTGTAGCGCACGGGCTCGGGCGTCACCGTGGCACGAGGGTCGTGGAACTCAAAATCGTCGTTGGCCACAGTGGTGACGGAGGCGCAGCGCTGGTCGTCTCCCAGATAACCATCGCTGAGAGATGACATGGAACCAAAGGTTTCCGAGAGTGTAGCATAAATATGATCCTCTTTCAGTGAACTGTCAACGCTTCCGACCTGCAAGAAAATAAATATTTTATGATATGATACAGAAAAGTTCTTTTCACTAATTATGTATCGAATGTTCTGCGTTTTGATTCGGTATATCACCAATATTACGTAAAGCGTACAACGATAGAGAGCGCTCAATGATCCATATAGGTTTAGCTATTTCAGGGAAACGAAAGAAATTGTATGAGAAAGTATATACTACCTTAGAGAGAGGGTCGGAGTAGATAGGGTCTTGACTGCTGGTAGCGGCTGAGCCTAAGGACTCGGTGGGTTCCGAGGGAAGTAAGGAGGACCATAGGGATCCCTGAGGCCTGCTGGTGCTCCCGTTCCCACAAGGCCACGGATCTCTTGCGACGACACGCCCATCTTCATCCCAGCTCCTCCACCTGTAGGCACGCATTCATCCATTATATTATATATATGTACAATAAGATCACAGTAAACAGGTGATATCACAATATACAGAACAACCACTGTGAAAAATAGTGAAATTCCAAGCGCATTCGTGACTTACATTATCATAGTTCCTTGATAATGTGAGAAATCACGAAAGCGCTTGGAATTTCACTATTTTTTCACAGTGGTTGTTCTGCATATTGTGATATCACTTGTTTACTGTGATCTTATATACATATACATATATATATATATATAGGCTTACTTTCAAGCCTATATATATATACTGTTATTCGTGACCTTTGTGTGTGTAAGTATCTGCTCACCTCTCCTGTTACAACACTCGCCTTTGACCTCCAGATCACCGCAGATTGTGACCAATCTGAAGCCACACAGCGATAGCATCAGGCTCTTACAGGTTAATCGCATTACCTTCTAGGTTAACCTATCTCAACATTGCAACACTTGCTAATTACCCTCAGATAACATCATTCAAGGTTCTCCCCTCTCTGATGACTCTTATTACCAAGACAAAAGATCTTATTTCCTCGCCAGGTGAAAGTTGCAAATCCCATTTATCAGTGTACATAATCGAACCTCCATCCACAGATACTATGACTGTGGGTGGGTACATCATATCATCTTACATTTCACCTCGCGTCCACATTTCGCATTACGCCCACTTTTCACCTCACACCCACACTTCACTACACGCGTACATTTTCATCTCTCCTTACTCTCAAAGTACTCACCCTACTGTCAAACCAATTACACTCATCCTACCCTCAAACCAGTTACAGTCACCCTACCCTCAAACCATTACTCACCCTACCCTCAAACCAGTTACACTCACTCGTATGCAAGAGCGAAGTTGGAGTTCAGATGATCTGGCTTCACGAAGACTACCTCAAAGAGGTTGGTCTGTACTACGTGTTCGAAGACGGATTAAGAACTTACCTCGTCTGTAGGAGGGCAGGATCTGGGAAGGGTTGTCGACGTTCATGTTGAGCAGAGAGGAGAAGAGAGAACCGTTCGTCAGGGGGAACGACTTGACCTCTTCCTTCGGGAACAACCGGAAAGGCCCGTCGCCGTCTGTAGGTAAACACAAGGCCATTAGTCATCACCTTTTATATTAGAAAGAATAGAGGACATTCGCAGAGGACCTACTTCCGGCACCGAAGGGTGGGTCTTAGCCACATCCAACCGCTTCCGCCCACGTACCTTTTCAATTTGTTTATAAGCCTACCCAAAGCATTGGTTTCAGTGATGCTACTTGACAGTTTGTTCACTCGTCTTCAGGATCCACCAAACCAGTGTTTGTCAGTCTGCTTTACAAATTTAAACTTATCCAACTTGAATCCATTGTTTGAGAGTCCTGTTTCAGTTCTATTTTTTTCAGTACTTTATATTCCAATACTTTATTCCGGTTTTCTATTTGTACACTTCAGTCGTATCTTTCCAGATTCTGCTCCTTACCAGAAAGAAAAAATCAGTGTCTTCAATCTTATAAAAATGGTCTGTGATTTCTGCAGGGTTTGGCTACTGCTCTTCTTGGTTAGAGAATATTTCAACACTTATTGTACCACTTTCTCTCGAATCAGAACATGTAATTTAATGAGAATTTATTCAGTCAGAAAGGATGATTTGTTCTCCAAGATTTTTTTCGAATTAGGTTTGACTAAAAACTATTATTATTTAGTTTATTAGCTCAGTGGTCAATTTTTTCCCCTGGGATTAGAACCGTACGTCTGCCACATTAAACTGCATTGCCAGTGATACCAGGCTGGGGACTTGTGTCCAGTTGAGTCTTCACTGAAGAATTCGTGCTATTTTCTTTGCTTTCGTCCTGATTGCTTGTTTTAGTGCACTTTTTGACACTGTATCCTATTGGTAAAAAAACAATATGTTGTCACCCCGTCTACACTCCAGACACAAGGTATAATTGTGTACGAAATGGTATGAAATAATGAGATGATAGTAAAGAGAGACAAATGAATTTATATGGAATCCTTTGTGATAATGGATAAATGTTGAGTAGCGATGAAGTGAAGAAGTTCAACTCAATTGTAGAAGACGTTGTTTTGGTTGAAGTTGTTGAATGCTGATGAGTGAAGATTCAAGGACTCGTCTAGAACTGGTCGACTTTCTTCTTGGCATTTAGCAGCGTGCGGCGAAATGCTTAGCCTGCGGAGCAGACTTTATCAATCGAATACAGAGAATTTTATAATAGTCAGTTTAAGAAGTGGAAAGGTAATTTTAACATTCTGTTCCTCTCAGCTTTGAAGAGTTGGTAGAAGGGGACGAACATCTCGCATGGGCCAGTAGGCCTGCTGCAGTGTTCCTTCTTTCTTATGTTCCTACGTTTATTCTTGTTATATCACTGGTAGATGGCCTATCAATGTCTGTATCGCGGAGTATTTTGTATGTCGTGAACATATTTTCTCCTTTTTTTAGTTCCTACAGTGTTCTCATTGTTCATGCCTCTCAGATACCAATCTTGTTGCACTGTGTGTGTGTATGGAGGGGGGGGGGAAAGGATCACATACCAGCCACACCTCCCGGACACGCTCTCCTTCCCCGTACCCATCCACAGGGGTGCTAGTCTGCCGCTTCCCCTGATCCACCCACCTACCACAGGGGTGCCAGTCTGTCGCTTCCCCGGACCCACCCACAGAAGTGCCAGTCTGACGCTTCCCCAGACCCTACCACAGGGGTGCCAGTCTGCTGCTTTGGACCCACCCATGAGAGCGCCAATGTGCTCCTTCAGGATCCACCATGGAGCGCCAATGTGTCCTCTCCAGGATCCACCCATGGAGCCATGTGCTCCTCTCCAGGACCCACCTGAGGGCGCCAATGTGCTCCTCCAGGACCCACCATGAGGGCGCCAATGTGCTCCTCTCAGGATCCACCCATGAGAGCGCCATGCTCCTCTCCAGGACCCACCCATGAGGGCTATGTGCCCTTCCAGGACCCACCCATGAGAGCGCCAATGTGCTCCTCTCCAGGACCCACCCATGAGAGCGCCAATGTGCTCCTCTCCAGGACCCACCCATGAGAGCGCCAATGTGCTCCTCTCAGGACCCACCCATGAGGGCGCCAATGTGCTCCTCTCCAGGACCCACCCATAAAATAATTTAAAAAAGAACGTAAATGTTACAGTTCTGGTCTAACATCTTGTTTATTTACAATTTTTACAATATCATCATTATGCGCAGCATTCTGGGCAGGATTAAAACCAAGGGTTAAACAATTGAATAAAGTTTCCGTGGTTGGAGTTAGAATAGTTAAAAAGATTATTCTGTAGTGTCTAGGAAATAATTCATAGTAACATAAAAATAAAATCATTTATATCTATAAGTTATATATTTGAAGAGGTGTCTTGGTTTACAACTGGTTTGTGTTAAGACAAGAAAGTGTGCGAGAGACGTGAATTAAAACAAGAACAAGGTATACATATGGATAGGAGGAGATCAAGTAAGGTTACATCTGAGGCCTACAATCTTACATTAGGTATCCAGTAATGGCTGAATCCAGAATCCAGTGTGGATGCTGGGTATGGCATCCAGTATTCAGTAATAAGTGTGGCTAAATTTCATGATATCCAGGCAGTGTTCTTTGGCAATTTGTAAATTGGTTCATGATTTACAATTTTTAGAAATATCAAATTAATTTTTCCATATAACTGGGCATTTACTTTCATGGAAATTCTATTCGTACACATTGCATATCCCAAAAGTATTTTTCCCTTCTATTTTGCCTCTGCATTTTATTACACCTCTCTAAGAAATGTTGGAAAGAGGTAATATTTTTGTCAGTTATTCTCTGATATAAAGTGCACAATAGTGTGTGTTAATGCTCGTCATGTAGAGTAGTTGGGATTGTTTGCACTGGAGGGGAAGTTGTGTTGTTTTGATCTCAGGAGTTTTCTACGCCTTCGGATTTGCAGACTGGTTATCATAAATCAGGTTTTTTTTTTTAAGACGTCCCAATTTAAGGTATATTACAGTCTGCCAGGATGCGACCCATAACAGATGTATGTTGCTATAGTAGGAAACTATTTCCTGACTCTTGTTTCCCCTGTCCATCTACCTATAAGTTATATATGATATTTTAGTATGTATTACAATTATTTTCAAACTTTCTTTGCAATGTATAGATTAAATTTGTTGAACTTATATTTGTCTAGGTTTATGTCTAGGAATTTCCCATCATCTTATCATGCGTATTATTAACGCTGATATTTTTATGGTTAAGTGTCTCACCTCCAAATATTATGTCGAATATAAGCTTTTTGGTTCCATTTCGGAAATATACATTAAGTTTATGAGCTGCGATATCATTTCCAGCATTGATTTAAATGGATTATCGAGAAAAAATAATGTGGAATGCCTGCAGACTCCGTTCATTCAAAACCTGTTTAATTAAATAATATCAAAGTGGAGCGTTTACTGACCGTCATACTTGTGCGGCTGGGGCTTATTCCTGGAGCAGGAGGACCCGGCCGCCTCGCTGAAGGTGGCGTCCACGAGACCCAGGACCAGCGGCAGCAGGAGTCCCTCGGCCAGGGAGAGCCAGAGAGCCATGTTCTCCACGGGCCACCCTGGTAAGTATCCCGGTAGGAAGGTCCCACGACAGTCAGTCCCTACGTCAGAAGGAAACAATTTGTTAATACATGTCACACGAGAGAGAATTTATAAAAAATGGCAAATGTATGGTGACAAGTTACGTGTATGGTGACAGCTTAGCAAGCATTCTGTGTATAGTGCAAATTACGTGTATGGTGACAAAAAAACAACTGAAGAGTTTCTATTGCTTGTTAAATATTGTCATCACAATTTTGAACGAGATATGCTGCTCTAAAGCGGGACTGATCTCCTGAAATCGGACGTCTGGTCACTTTCTTTAACCCTTCTCTATTTAGTGTTCCTGCAAAAGAAATAATGATGGAATGGAAATAGTATCACCATAGGTACTTAGAAAGTGGGAGGAGAAAGGAAGCAAACCACCCGCAATTATACTGAAGAGGAAGAATACAGATAGATGCAAAACAAAATGTAGTGCGCATATTTACAAGAATTAGTAAAGCCAGAAGGCTTTAGAGACCGGTATCACTATTCTATAAGGTTGCAGTGTCAACAATCCTGGTTAATTGTTGAAGCTGACAAACGTTTGTTTTCCTCCTGCACCATGACAAACATGACCCTGGTTAATTTCTAAATTAACCAAATGCAGTTTTCAGCATTATATTCGTAGCCTTGAACACACATGTTGAAATAACGAGTCAAATATTGTTTTTAACAACCTCGCTTGTGGTCAGAGACTGGGCCGCTCCTGGCGGACGGAGAATCAAGCCTGAATTACACATTAAATTACACGTTAACTGGCCCTGTTTTGCAGTCGCACGCAAACGCGTCACGCCGCCTCGGACGCGGAGCTAAAATTATTCAGCACGGAGAGAATGAGTTGAATAATGGCGCTCCCACGGTCCCAAAAAGTTCCCAGCTCCATCACACCTCGCCGCGTTACTGGCACGCAGTAACATCGCGTTACCGTCCTTCACACTCGCTCGCGTGTGTTATGGCTGGGTATTGTCCACACGTCTGTGGACGCGTGACACCGGTGCTTAGATACGAATGGTGCCACGTCTAAGGTGGGATGTGACACGCTTGCTTTCCACTTCTGTCACTCATTGGTTTTGATAATTATAATAATAATTTGTCACTCAAAGAATAAATAGGCATATCATCTTGAAGATAAAAGGTACACAGTAGCGACACGATGGAAAAATTAAACACAAATGCAATATAATGCGATCTTTTATTGACTACGTTTCGCCCTTACGGTGAGTTTTATCAAGTCACATCCCTCAAGGTGGGGTATGCGGAGGATCCTTGATCCTAATGAGGGGGTCTTGATCTAGGGAACTGGATCTCCTCCGATTCTCTGAATTAAGCCTTGAATGCCTTCCATACCTCCCCCCCTTCCCCCCGAGGCGCTGTATAATCCCTACGGGTTTAGCGCTCCCCATGATACTTTATCAAGTCACAAACCCTCCATATACACTCATGTACTCTGTTTTTGCGACATGATAAAGCCCATTGAGTGGGCGAAACGTAGGTAGTCAGTAAAGCAACGCATTGCATTTGGGCATAAGTTGAGTGGAACAATACACACATAACGTTGTAATAAGTTACTTTCTCCTCTAGGCTTCTGTTTTATTAATAATAATTTTTCCTATATGCGGGTTATTTGTGTATTCTGGCACCTAGAGCGTTACCTAAACTAATGCCGATACGGACTTCTGCTGTTAAAAGGTATCCAGAATGTTTGGTGGAAAGATACGATGTGTAGCCCAAACATTTATCAGTAAGCTACGTTTCGCTCTGAAAGACTTTTAAATTCACAGCGAAATGTAGTGTGTATATAGGGCTAGCTCTGTACACAAGATAAATTACCACACGGCAGACGGTGCAGGATATCTCCGATGAAATGCAGGGAAGCGATGAGTACACTGAGAGGGAACTCATTAAGTGTGAAGGAATCACGATTATTCAACTCCCTTCTTTATGTATATACACAGAGGAGTGCCCTCATTATATATACATCGAGTGGTGTGCCTGTGTGTATATACACTGAGAATTATGCATTTCTAACAGGTGTACAAGCTGGATGCAGCTTAAATGACCCCTCATGAAGTGGACAGGCTTTAAACCTAACAAGCCAACTAACCTCAAAAAAAGCACGTCCTAACTGGCCGATGTGTTGACGAACGTTCGCCTTGTACCGTAGAACAGTTGTCAGTGTGACTAGTACCCGTTACTCCGAGGTATAGGTGTCATCGTGTTGAGGTAGTGAGGCAGCAGTTGCTAGTAACTGGTGCTTCACCTTTCCTGATGAACGTGAGAGGTCATGAGGGGTCTTGCAATAAGGTGAGGAGAAAGAGCGAACTCACTCCCTCACTAACACTCACAGTGCCACACACGTTCTCCGTCTCCCACACCCACACACTCGGTGTGAGCCCCCACGTACAGAGTGAGCTAGGTTACCACAACGAAGGCACTGCTAATCGTAGTGTCAGTGCGTGAGTGTCACCTGACGAGGTTCGGGGCTAAGGTAGAGAGTTGGAGTGTCGTGTCATTAGCTTCTCGTCGCGTCGTTTTACCGTCCCGTAGCCTCATGTGTCCCAACTCATGTCATATCTTGGTAACTGAACTAATAAGTATAAGGGCAGGTTATATGTGAAAGCTTTACCCCTGGTGTCAGCTAAGCTTCAGAGAGCCACCTAAACATTTCAGACACTTTTGGTGAACTGAATAAACAGATTGAATTTTGTCTACTCTTAAATGTTGACGCAGCTGCTAACCAAATGTTATATAACTGTTAACCAAAAAGTTACCATAATTGCTACGCAATGATGACTAGCAAATAAATGTGCAATTATGTTATGAACTGTATATCATCCGCGCTTTTCGGTGGTCATTATCTCATTAATTTTTACGTTTAACGTAGCAGTTTCGTGCTAATTTACTAACGTTTAAGGCCATTTTACAACCGCCTACCATTCTCTCTCTCGCTCTCTCTCGCGCACACACACACACACGCACACGCACACACACACACACACACACACACACCGGAATCAAAATATAAATTAAACAAACCTTCACCAAATAAAAAATATATATAAAAAGTCAATTACAAATCCTATGTAGCAAAAATCAATTTATATTCTTGACAGACCTCGCCAACAGAATGCAGAACACCACAAAAGAAAACCACTAGTGGGGCCTCAACCTAAAAAACTAGAAACAATGTGCGGTCTAGATTCACCAGTGCAGATGACGCGGTCACCCCTAACTGACACACAATTGGATAAGCCTTCCATTAGAACCTACTCAACTTGGAATTAAACTTAGCGTTAAAACTAACTGGTAATCACACATTAGAATTATTCACGAATTTTAATCAAGTCATTGCCAAGTCACATTACAATCAGGAACACCTAGGCTTAAAAAAACTACTGCTAGAGGGGGACACGAGGCTGCTTCCTCAATCAAAACTTTCTGCCAAAACACAACCGGGCCTTCAACACAAGCAAAATCTCGGCATTATCATAACCCAGACAATGAAAGTTAAGTGGTCATAACGGAGAATTAAGAATACATCAACAAAGTTGACGATCTACTCAACATGGAAACCTATGAAAAAATTGAACATTAACTTACCAAAATTAGCTCCAGTTTTAATAAAGAGGGAAGAAAACATAGCAAAGACACTGAAATTGTGAACATCCCAGTAAAACGATGCAAAAATATGATTGATAAATTCACAATGGTACCAGTATAAGATGGCTTAAAAAAAAACTTTTGTCTAGAGAGATTCAGCCACAATGAAGCCAATTTCCTATCTCCAAGTAATCGCTCTGAGCTATGTGCAACAAAATCTCATTCAACATTGAGTTCTAAAAAACAGAAAAAAATGGTTGTAGCCTAGCCGTCCAACATTCTCCAGTTCTCTGTAATTTATATTCGTTCTGCTTCACGTCCCTCCCACCCACTTCTATCACTCTTGGCATCCTCAGTAAACTGACAACTGGGGGTGAGCAAGGACAACTTCAGACTGTGATGTCAAGAGTCTGGTGTGCCGTCTCTTGTCCTCCTGCTGCTGGAGGACAAGTAGTGCATCGAAGTGTACTGAACACGTGACAATGAGAGGTCAACCCTTGTGAGTTTAACTCGTAGTTACGGTTATAATAATAATGAGAGGTCAAAACCCCCCGTGAAGACAAACACAAGAGTGACAGATGCCTGCTGAAGGGTTCTTGATCTAAGGAATTGAAGTCACTCTCCCTTAGATTCCACCTGATTATCTCTTACTCACCAGACCCTATATGTCCTTCAGGGTATAAGCGCTTCCCCGTGAATAAAATAATATTTATTCACTGCAAGATAGATTGGAGAAGAAGGGGACGAGGGGAAGGGGCGGAAAACTACGTTCATCCGGGGGGGAGGAGTATGTTTTGGGGGGTAAGAACTATGCTAGTCCCTGGGAGTATACCTGGGAAGGATGGAGAGCTACGCTCATCCTCAGGAGCGTTTGCTCAAGGCGCGTAATAGCCTAGTAACAGCCCTGAATCCTATTTCCAGAGCCATCATGTGCCGTCACTGCAACAACTCATAACATTCCTGCGGCGTGGCGGCCCAGCCTCAGGCACCGCTGGAACATAATGAAGCCTCAGCTTTGTCCATATTCACTAGAGTTCTTGATAACTTTTTTCCACCAAGCAATCATGATTTTACCATGATATAATTTTGCGATTTTGGCTTAAATAGCAACGCTTTTCTTGCCGAATAAGGCAAGCGAAAATTTGTGTATGCAATAATTTCGCAAAAATCATTCTGAACCTAACGAAAAAATATATATTTAATTGTGTTTGTTTATTATATTATTGTAAACTTATCTAAAATATATTTAGTTGGATTAGGCTAAATTAAATTGCGCTTGTTATAAGAGTAAGGTAGGAGGCAGAAAGTCTAAATGAGGGGACAATTAACGTGCGATTAACTGGCTGCACCACAACTATGAAGCTGGAACAATATACCTGTAATATACCATGGCAGCCTAGCCTCGAAGCCAAACTTACAGCTGTCTGCCTGGTTAATTAGGCTATTGCTTTCTGCGGCCTTTAGGCCTACATAGCTATCCCAACCTGGTTGATCATCCACTTTAAACAGGTCGTAAGGAAAGTATCAACTATTTTATAAAAATTATATGTATTAAATTTTCTGCTTTCCAGATGATGCAGTGATGTTTCTGAAAGATTTTCTACGATGTTTAGTAGAAATAATAATGGCGTTAACACTCGGTGTCCAAGACAAGGTCAGAGTATATTTCACCGTGTATCTTGGGATCTTACCTGGAGGGTGTTTCTGGGGTCAACTCCCCAAGACCCGGTCCATGACCAGGCTTGCTTAAAGATTGTTAAACTTCTACAGAAAGTTTAACATCTTGAACACTCACGACTGTGTATTTGCCGGTGGATTCCTTACAACTTAGTTTTCATCTTCAACACTCGCCATTGGTTATATTTTTCAGTGGTGGACCAACGCTCACCACTGTATGTGTTTGTCGGTGTCAGCGGAACAACCAGTCACATCCTCAACACACCACTGGGTGTGTATTTGGCGTTAGCTGCCCTACAATCACGTCACATATTCCACATTCCTCACTGGATATGCGTGTTTGATGGAGGCTGCCGAGGAGCTCTGTGGCTGGCTAAGTAGGTGAGTTTACCCGCGACTTTACTCGGCTTTGGTTAGGTGCAACACGTAAGTCTGCAGTCTGCTTAGAGCTGATTTATCTGAAGATTGCATTAGCTTCGGGTAGATTTGTGTCTTGCAAGCCCAGCTACTGACATGACGCTTACCTTCTATGTCTATTCTATTATTTATAGTGAGCTCTGAATAGAAAAGTGTTGGAGGTGTCCTACTTCCCTTTCTCCCTAAACTGAGCGATCACCAACAGCGTAAATGGCCAGACGGGTGGATCGAGCCTAAATAGCTCCTGGCCCTAGTGATCCTTCCTCCCCATTCCACCCACAAAAATAAGGTTTAGAGTTTCATGAAATACAATACGATTTTCCTAAACTCTCGACGATCTTACTGCAGATCTGTTGACACCTTTTAGCTGGACACTATATATAATTTTCACTTAAATATTGTCTAAATGCCTCCCATTACCCTAGGCAAGGTATAACCTCTGCGAATTTACCGCTCCTCTCCTAAATAAAATAACAATCTTCATCTCGCAAGTTACTCGTCCACTCAGGGCCATATAAGAACATAAAGGAGAAGCACTGCAGCAGGCCTACTGGCCCACATTACAAATAGGCCTTAACTCAAGTTTAATTTTGCTATTAGAAACTTGTGACAATTCTCTTTGGCTGAAAAAAGAAGACACATCCTTTTCAAGGTATTGCCTTGCTGTTGGTTAAGGGCTCTTGATCCCGGGAATTAGATGTCTGCTCTCCTTCGAACTGGGTCAAACCGCCCGCACTCGTCTCCTTTTTTCTTGTATTGGTAGAATTACCGACAATATGTTAAGTAAAAGGACATGAATTCAACTAATGTGACATTTTATTGTGGCAACGTTTCGCTCTCCCGGAGCTTTCTCAAGCCGTTACAAACAATACATGGACACAGAGGGTATATATAGGCTTTGAGTGAGGTGTAGTACAAGTGGAGGTAGTAGTAGTAGTAGTTATACATGTGGTGGAAAAGTCAGCTGGTACATAAGTGAAAAGGTTACAAAGCTATGGCTTGGGTAGCATAAAAATAGGTCAGGCAAATGTATATGGCTGGATTTGAGAAGTCCTGTTTCAGTGTCTCTCCTCTGTTACACCGTAGCAGCCTGTTGGCCCAAACAGGGCATGTCCTTTTATGTAGTATCAGCAACAACTATGTAATAGCGGGGTTTACTGTTTTGAGGAGGATTCTTGCTAGGACGTCAGAGGTGATGAAGCTGTCTTTTTTCATAGTCTAATTGGCGGGGATAAACGAGTATTCCCTTTCATTTAAATCTTGACACCTAGCAGGGGCTCTTGATCTAGGGAATTGAATCTGTGCTTCCTTTCCTTGAATCGAATCTGATTCCCTTCCATTTCCCTCCCTCTCCTTTTAGACGAGAACCTCTTGTCGGGGTACATTATACAGGTTTATTCCTTCTGGAGTCTCTCGTATCACTGACTCGCTGAGGGACGTCGAGTACAGCTGTCTGATAGCGAGAGTACTACTGACTGGTGGTTGTCTGATAGCGAGAGTACTAATGACTGGTGGCTGTCTGATAGCGAGAGTACTACTGACTGGTGGCTGTCTGATAGCGAGAGTACTACTGACTGGTGGCTGTCTGATAGCGAGAGTACTACTGACTGGTGGCTGTCTGATAGCGAGAGTACTACTGACTGGTGGCTGTCTGATAGCGAGAGTACTACTGACTGGTGTTGTCTTTGGATGCTGGAGGTTCTCACTCTGCTCTCCTCTAGCCAGTGCAGTCTCTGTTATTTCTATTCTTTCCGTTTTCAGTTGCCTCTCCCTGAACACGCCTCCTCCTTGCCATGTAACACAACATGAACCGTTGAGATTTAATACATTATTTTGTGGATATAAGAATTCAACGTTATGTGACAATTCTGTATAGGTAACTACTCACTCAGTGTTCAGGGTTATATGACTTGACAAGATCTTAACCCTCTTCCCCCACTTGGTGTTCAAGGCCTTTGACAATTCATTATCACTCCACCACACTCACCCCACCAGATACTTTCCCCCATGCACTCTATCACACTCCCACACACTTCACCTGATCACTCTTTATAGAGAGAGAGGAAGTAGGAGAGTGGATCAGAGAAAGTCAATACGGCAAGTGTATATAAAGATCATTCGTAAAGTCTTTCACTAGTGAGAAACGCCTGGCAAGGTCTATTGAGATCCCTGAATTGGCTGCCAACCTGTTGATGGTTCCTGGGGTTACCGCCTGTGCGACCCAGGCCCCTTTCAGACCTCCTGGTTGCTGGTCTGATCAATCAGGCTACTGATGCAGGCAACACGCAGTCCAATGTAACCGCAACAGTCCTGGCTGATAAGGAAGAGCGACCATGGAAATTGCAGATGATATGGTGAAACCCACGAACTTGTGAACAGTTCTGGATATTAGAGAAGTGGTGAACCGTGTCCTTGAATAAATATCCCTTACTGTACACAAGTATCCCTTTCCACACGTCGAAATATACTTCGTTTCTTAAGGGATTTTCAAAGATACCAGCTGGTACTTTCGTGACTGCCCTCAACTAGTCCGTCTTCTTTCTTCTTGCTCCCTCTTCCTCATATAATTCACATAAAGACGCTTGATTGATTGCATCTTGGAGCTCTCGCCCTTCATCCCTCCTTAGAGATATATTTTGCAACAGCGCTTAAGCAGCGACGCTGTCATGGATCCCTGGCGCCGCAAATACTATCACATTTTGCCAGTGTTTTTTTTTTTCTGTGACTAAGTCCTGGCAGACGAGACTAGGAGACAGAGACCAGGTTAAAGGAACTAGATTGTAGTGGCTACGGGGTAGGAACTAGAAGGTAGAGGAGGATGAATGGTAAGGTCCCTAGAGAGCAGGGACGAAATGGGAGGAACAAGACGGCAGGGACTTGGCAGACGGGACTAGATGGTAGGGACTTGGCAGAAGGGACTAGATGGTAGGGACTTGGCAGAAGAGACTTAATGGTAGGGACTTGGCAGAAGGGACTAAATGGTAGGGACTTGGCATAAGGGACTAGATGGCTGGAACTTGGCATATTGTAAATGGAACCCGCCAGAAAGCGAAAACCGATGGAAAAATTAGTGGCTTTAAAGAGCTCTTGGATGTTGCAACGAAATTTTTGAATGTTGCAGTAAAGCTCTTGAATGTTGCAGCGATACTCGTAAACTTGGGCGTCATACTAAAGGTAGCAATATAAAATAGGAACACTTAAACTCAGCGCTGAAACAGCGGCACCAACATCAGTAAGTTTGGAAGAGGACGTGAGCGGTGGAAGCCACTAATGAAACCTTAAAGGAGCTATGGACAAGAAATTGGTTGGAGGGCAGGAAGGGTGGGCGAAGGGTGGCAGATTAGTGGGCAGGAAGGTGGAGGGACGAGGGAAGAGGGGGCGGGGAGCAATGGGCAGGGACAGCCAATCAAGGGAAGAAGGTTGTACTCCAGGTAACCTGACCACACTTGTACTGTACTAGGTGTTGCTCACTGAATTATGGAGCATATTCTGATATATATATATATATATATATATATATATATATATATATATATAAATATTGTTATAAAATAAGCAGGTTATATTATTACAAAACCATTTAATTTATAACACTATATATTTTGTGTTATAACAAACGTATCAGCAGTGATTGTTAAAACACATCATTTATTATGAGTAGCGTTTGTATCTTAACAAACTAGTTTTACCTAATCAGCTGTTATAAAGCATTAAGGGGGATCTTTCAGGTTTTGGGTATCCCTGACAAGGAGGAATCCCTCTAGATATTCCTACAACAGTGCTTCAGAAACGTGGAAGATATATGCCTGGTATACCATACAGTAACGAAGTATTCAGCAGCGTGGTGGATGTATTAGCATGTGTGCTGGAAGCAAGTGTTCCAGCCTCACCTGGACGCAGGTGCTGCTGCGATCCAGGTTGCCTGCCTTCCAGAGCGGCGGAGGCCCAAACCGGTCCTGGCTGAGGTGCGGCCACTTGCTGAAGAGGTTGTAAACCTCAACAGACCTAGCTGTGGCAGCAGCAGCAGCAGCAGCCCTGCCAACGGTGCTTGTATACACTCGCAATACTAAGCAGCAAGCAGACGATCCACAAAATACATTCTAAGAAGAAACTGAAGAAAGAATTATTGTTATCTTTCCCGAGGAGTTATCCATATACGGAAAAAAAATCTCTTGTAAACTTCTCGTTGTTTTAAGTAATAATTAAGTCGTTTGTACCACAATTATAAATGAATGGAAGTACAGTTGCCAAATGTCTTCCTCTTAAATATAATTATAAAGCACATACTTGCCAGTGTTGTGTTTATTTTTCGGTGTAGAGGAAGATGTGTTGGGCAAGGTTCACTGGACGTGTCACTGCTCAACAACCTTGAACATAATGCTCTCACAAGCCGCCCACATAATGGCGTCAGGTCACTGAGTCAACTTGAGCCTCAGTCTTCTGCAACGTGCAGAACTGACCCAAGAACTGGTTGCGATGTTTTTAAAACAAGTATAAGGAGGCATTCCTCTCCTAGTTCAACTAGAGGAACAGACTATCAGAACTAGATGAGACGAACTATACTAGGTACAAGTTGTGGCTAATGAATTATGCAAGATTTAAATAGGGTCCAAAGCATACAGTGCATATTGAAAAGGTGGTTGAATCTGGTGGAACCAGGGAGGTAGGAGGCGCTGCAGAAGGTAAAGAAAGAGGGAGGTACCGGAGGCACCAGAAGCCATATTGGATTTTTCTAAATTTGCTTAAGACTTTTTTTTTCCAAACTCTTTTTAAAAGTTTGAAGAGTTAAGACTAGTCTGGGCAGGAGCCTACTTACAAAGTTTGAGCTTCACGTTACTCTGTCTTTATATATATATATATATATATATATATATATATATATATATATATATATATATATATATATATATATATATATATATACAATTATTTTTTTTATCATTATACTCATATATATAACAATATATATACAGAGACCATAATAACTATAATTCAATAATATAAATATATAATATATATATACAACATTACACTAACATACATATATATATATACATATCATATATACATATATATATATAAATATATATATACATATATATATATATTATATATATATATATATAATATATATCATCAATGTTCTTATATTAGACATATAATAATACAAATATAAATACTACAAATATATAGACCATCATAGAATATAACAGAATAAAATATACAAAACATATATAGACCATACACAGAATATAAAGAATTTACATAATACATATAAAGATATAATAACATATACAATATATATTAGCTTCAAAGTAATATGTAATTATGACACTAGAATATAAAATATATAATATAAATTGTCTCATAACCGTGACAAAAATATAAGAGACCATACACGTAGACAGTTATAAAGTAACAGCCAGTACCCAACAGTTCAATATAAACACCGTCACAGACCATACTAGACGAGTACAGCAAGAGAACGACCGACACGTGTAGAGATTGATACACTTACACGTAGCAGTATGTGTAGTGCAACGACACACGTATAACGTAGAGTTAAAGACTCACGCAAGTTGAAGACCACACGTGAGGATGCACTGCATATAAAGACCACACGTAGCACACGCACGAGGTACAAGCCTCACACAACAGTTTCTGAAAAGCGATAAATTTCTGCTGCAGACAGTGAGGAGGAAGCGTCCTGCAGCTGGGTGTCAGGTGTCCCAAGTGGTTGGTGTTCCACACAGTTAACTTTACATACATGCATCCACCACCTCCCCTCCCTCTCTCTCCCCTCTCTCCCTCCCCTCCTCTTCTCTCCCCTCTCTCCCTCTCTCTCCCTCTCTCCCTCTCCTCTCCCCTCTCTCTCCCTCTCTCTCTCTCCTCTCTCTCTCCCTCTCCCTCTCCCTCTTCCTCTCCCCCCTCCCCTCCCCCCTCCCTCTCTCCTCTCCTCCCTCCCCTCCTCTCTCTCTCTCTCCACACACACAAGTTTTGGTGACGGAAATAAAACAAGAGAGAAAATATTGTGTAGACTGCATCTTCCTCGACCTTAGGAGAACATCAGAAACAGTATTACACAGGAACCTCTTGTACACACACGAAAAGCAGGCACGATAAACATGTCAGGTGTTTATGTGGATGCAGGAATACCTAGTGAATGGAAGATAAGAGGATATAGGTGGCGAGTGGCGTCCCCTTGACTCGGTTCTCTGACCTCTGCTGTTCCTAATATGCATAAATGACCGTCGGGGTGAGATACTGAAGTTCCGGGATTGATAATATGGTTATGAAGGTCAATTAATACAGTCCTGAAAATTTTAAGTTAATGAAATAAGAGAGGGAGTTAAAACATAGATACGGAATCTAACCTGGAAGGTGTGAGTGACTGTGAACACAGTGAGAAAGATCTAAAAGCAAGCATTGCATCAAGACTGTCACTAAAAGGTCATATCATCCATGTAACTTCAGCGGCACATGCGAATGAACTGATATCAGAAACCCGAAAGATCCATTAAGGACATTATAAACAACTTACTATACTGTAAGCCTAGTGTAAGCAGCGCCTGCATGGAGCCCATGCCAAATCAAACACACAAGAAAACAAGATGTGAAGGTTCGCAAGATTAGTACCGAAACTGAGGAAAATGGACAACGAGGAGAGAAGGAAAGAGTTTACCCAAACATCACTAGATAAGAGGAGGACGACCAAGAAGAACATGCTAATGATATGAAAGATTCAAAAGACTAGAGTGAGCAGGGAGGCACGGGACGCAGACAGCGGCTAATTTTAAGGTGTATCCCATGGTTGGGAAGGTATATATGTATTTTATATACGATTGTGTCATGGGTAATATGTATCTAGCCTGTCATTCCATGTGTGGTCGTTGTTTTGTGGTATTTATGTTTGTGTCTTATGGCATAACCATGCGTGAACGCTCTTGGAGGGGGGTGCTGTACAAGGATGAGATTGTAGTTGTTTCTGGGGTTGCCATGAAGCGTTCACGTAGAACTTATTGATTGGTTGGTATATATTTTGTCTGTTATAGTGAAAAGGAAGGAACCATGGAATGTGATGTAATATTATATTTGGTACTATGCATTTGGTGTAGGGAAGTTTCTTGAAGCTGTTTTGGTATTGGGAAGTTCTTATGTACAAGGTAATATATATGTCATGTGTTTGTATACGCAGATTTCAATAAAATATAAAAAAAAAATTAAGGTACAGAGAAAGTCAAATAAACGCCAACAGTAGTTTTGAAATTATAGATAAACGATTTCTGTAAAACAAAGATAATAATTTTTTTCTTTAATCGAATGGTAAATATATGTAATGGTGTTAGAAATTGTAAGGATAAGATGAATGACGAGCGGATTGAATATTCCTAGATTGTCAAAAGCCCTTTGACACTATAATGCACACGAGACTAATTTACAAACTGGCAAAACAGGCTGGAGAGACGTACAAAAAAAATCTACTGAATGCCAGAGTACCTAAAAGCAAAGCAGGTACCAGAGCTGAAGTGTGAGAGGTGTCCTGATGGAATGAAGCAAAAAGTGGAGTCCCACTAAGGCTAGTTCCCGTACCTATTCTATTTATAATATAAGTTAACGACCTCCCTGTGGAAACAACCTAGTATCAATGTGAGTGATTCAATACTGAGAGTAAAAACAGATAAAAACTTGAATAAACTATTGGCAAAACAAGTGGCTACTGGATTATCTTGCATACACAAGATGGTGAAAATGGGAACACAAGGTAGGAGGTCACAAATAGAGAAAAATCACCTAAGGGTTGATATCACTAAGCCTCGTAAGTGAGATACACATAATAAAATATCGATGGTCTATGCTTAGAACGTAAATGAATGAATACTTTCAGAAATCCGAACAAGGAGACATTCCGATGCTGTACACGGCACACGTAGGATCAGCACTGGAGCTCACTCGCCATCGTGGAGCTCTCATCTAGCACGTAATGAAAATTGAGAGAGCTGGGAGATTAACTACATGTTCCTTCCTAGAACTAAAAGAGATGGGCTATGATATGTGAAGAGATGTGAATCTTACATCACTATAGGATCGAAAAACCAGAGATGTGATAATGTCTGGTTAAATCAAAACAGACTGAGAAGATATTGACATGAGTGGGAAGACAACGGAGACAAAAATGGAAGCTAAAAGTTTAAAAGAACCAGAGGGAAAAAGGAAAGAATATTTTTATCAGTACCAGGGTAGTGCAGAAGTGAAATGCGAATATTCAGCGGCACTAGTCACTCATACAAAACACTGACGTCATATCCACAACACTTTCAGATCAAGGAATATTTAAATGGAAAATAGTGGTTTTTTTTTTCAAGGAACTGATGTTGGGATGGAAGAGTGTTAAGAGTTGTGTTCCACAAGGCTCCACACCGAGACCTGTACTGTTCATGATATATGTGAGCAACATGCGTAACAATAGTCGTGTACGTTCCTGTTTGAAAACGACATAAGGTAAGGATGAGTAAATAGAACAACAGGAAGACCTGGATTGCTGCAACAGTGGCCAGACAGTTGAAAATCGGTCTTAAACCCAAGAAAGTGCAAGGTAATGAGAATCTAGCAATAGAGGAAAAGCAGATACGGAATACGAACTTAGGGAACAGAGATTACAAACCTCAGACAAGGAAAATGACTTAGGTAAGCAGGACACTGAACATAACGGGAGAAACACACTATATTAACCGCAGCAGCTTATACGGGTCTGGCAAACTTAAGAACGCCATTCAGGTTCCTCAACAACAAAGTCCTGCAGGACCATAATAAAAAATAGACAGGTTTCTGCACGAGTTAAATAATCAGTCAGGTAGTGATTGCTATGTGGGCCGCAGGCACCGACAGCCAGCTGTTCATGGTGACGCCAGGGAAGCTGAGCCTCAGGCCGAGCCGGGGAGAAAAAACAGGTATTTCACAGGAATTAACAGTAAGAGGGCGAGTGGGAATATAGGGGGTGCGTGAAGGTGCCAAGGGATGAGCAACAGAAAGCACCCTGCGGCCCGCACCAATGATGTAAAAAAAGATGAATTTTTGAGTGAGTGGGAATTGCTTATCGTGATGGAACGTAAAACTGCTGCCGCTGGCGCTGAGAGCGACACATTACCTGGAACCTGACCCTTGTCCTCTGTTGATGCTCCAGCGGCAGCTGGAAGAACATTTGTTCACAATTAATCCACGATTTTGAAAGGAAGCTTAGGAAAGAAACCTTGCAAGGCCAGAAACTTGAGAATGCAGCTTCTTAGCGATTTCAAAAATAGTGATGGTATGTTTTTTTGGGAATAATCGTCTCTGTGAGATAACCAGAGAATGCCTCTGCTGATTAGCTTCAAATCTTCAATGCTGATAACAACGGCTAACAAAGATTTCAGGTCATGTTTAAAAACATGTTTCTGACTAATTTTGAGATGCTGAATTCAAATCAAAGCTTAGTTTTGTCCAACACGTACAGTTTCTGTGAAATAGAACCCCACGGTGAACGATTTCACCAAGATACAGCCATTACAGAGAAGAGACAGCAGGAAAACATGGTGCTGGACACTAGTGCATGAGACCCATACTCAACACAAGCGAGAAATCCTGAAAATTATGATGTAAATAGGTCAGTATGACTACGAAAATGTGTTACATTGCCGAATAAGGCAAGCGAAAATTTGGGTAAGCAATAATTTCTCAAAAATCATTCTGAATCTAACGAAAAAAAATATATTTCATTGTGTTTGTTTATTATTAATTTATTATTAAATTAATAGACACAAATGCAGTATGAACTGAGAGTCAGTGTAGACAATATAGTTCCTTCTGTAGATTCCTGTATCCGTATTGCATTTATACGATGCAGAGATGATTTGTATGCTACAAAGCCGATACATTTATATGATACTGACGGATGCATGCATGGGCGGACGGACGGGCGAGCAGGTGGAATGGAGAGCGGATGGGCGGGATGAGAGGTGGACGTGTGGGCGGCCTCAGCTATGTTGTGATGATGGTGGAACGGCAGGTGTAAGCGCGCACTGTGGCTTCACGCTAAACACGCTCGCGTACTTAACACTCTCCTACACAGCGTGTAGGAGTGTGAGGCTCTTACATAGCGTGTAGAGGAGCTTCACACCCTACACGCTGTGGCTTCACTCTCACTCGCTCGCATACTTAACACAAACTCACCTCTTGTGGTTAAACCCATCCACTTCATGAATAAACATATCCTAATGTTTGTTCACGTATCTTTTTAAACCAAGGTGTCCTTCCCTTTAGTTTCCGAAGAGTTATTTGCGTATTAGCCAGCGTAATCTACACTCACTGTCTACTGCCTACATTAAACAAACCGCCCCTCTCCATCCCTCCAAGAATCCCTGGCGATATCGCCATCACCCTTCCGAAGTCTCCCAGCTCAGACTGATCCCATTAGCGTACATATAAAACTCACCCTGTGTAATGGAATCTACTTGACAGGTTAACAAAGCTAGCTTCTGTTCCCACAATCCATCTCATTTAATAGAGTAGCTGCACGCCGCGGGTGCGTTCATGCGTGCTGAATAAAAAAAAAAAGTCGTAACGTTCTAGCTACCAGCATTGCATAGCATCATGTCTCTGTCATTATGTTGTTGTTTTCTGCACCGCTGAATCTACAGCTCGTTTTCCAGCCCTAGCTAGAGTGTTCTACCATCTCTTTACCCCAGGATGTGACTTGTAACAGTAGGCTGGCACACAGGCACCTATTCACTACTAGGTGTATGGGAACAAGTGTGGGAAAACTTGTTCATCGTCTTCACCTACCCGAGGATTTAACTCGGTTCTACGTTGGAGAGGCGAAGGAGTTAGCATTGAACTGCTAGTCAACCTCTGCCCTTTCAAAATAACGTAAGCTGCATTCGGTCCACTGCCTACGCTTTAAATTGCGTCATACGCCTTTTCCAATATTACGTAGCTTCTGCATCCTGCCTACACAATGCACATCACCCTGGTCTCCACTCTCACCTCTGCCCCTGGAAGAGGTAACCTGGGTTACACAGGCACCCAAACAACAGTATCTTCTCCCTCGTCTTCATCATTATAGTGGACAGCGCATCACACTGACTTGTCCTGTGCATCGTGTACAAATTCAGAACCCAGCACACCTGTCTCTAGGTTTGTATAAACGAGTTTATTGTTACAAAAACAGGTGAAGTGTACAAGGTTATCGGGTCTGGACTCCTGCTCGCACAACCTCGCTCCTTTCCGCTGTGTTCTCTTCGTTTATTTCCCCATACGTGATCTATTTCTGCCATACATGCAAAGTTGCCTTTCCTTCCATACACACACAATGATCAACCTTCTCTCCCACACACAGTGATCAACTTTCCCTCCCACACACACAGTGTTGTTTTTTCTCCAACACACACAGTGTTGCCTGTCCTCCAACATACACAGTGATCAGCCTGTTCTATACGAAGGCATGGGAGGACACACACATCTCAGGACTGCTACGTGAGCCCCAAAGCTTCCCAACAGAAAATCCTACCTTCAATTACACTCATTATCTCTCACACTATACAGCAGTAAAAATATCATTGGCAGACTTTGAATCATCCTTTTTTTAAGTGTTTTTGGTCTTCATCGAGGAAAAACATTGTTTGGGCCGCGGTCTAGTCAACCCAGTTCCATTCCAGACTACCATCAATTCCACAACTTTTACCAGCAATAAAATATATCCACATAGCCCTGTGTCACACCTTATCAACAGTTACTATCAAATGACTTTACTCTCGTGGTATTTTGAGTTAATTTTTTTCAAATAGATGTATAGGTGTTGTCATTAACCACTAATTCGTTACTATAAAAAGAGTCTCAAAATGCAACGGTTATATGTAGCACTTGTCAGATCGTATTTCTTGTGCTGAATGAGTGATACTGTAGGAAACACGCCCCTAATAGCAAATAGGCTTCTCACAAAAGAAGGTACCTATTCATGTCTTCTTTTAATTATGTCCCCTCTTATTTATGTTTCCATTTCTTCTCTTCTTCCTTTAAGGTTTATGTACAATAACTCGAGACTGCCTCTTCTGACTTCGAACTTTCGACACTTACGTAAAGGAAGTCTCGAATTGGTTTTGGAATGTGTAGGTATTGGATGTGTAGGTATTGGATGTGTAGGTGTTGGATGTGTAGGTGTTGGATGTGTAGGTGTTGGATGTGTAGGTGTTGGATGTGTAGGTGTTGGATGTGTAGGTGTTGGATGTGTAGGTATTGGATGTGTAGGTGTTGGATGTGTAGGTGTTGGATGTGTAGGTGTTGGATGTGTAGGTGTTGGATGTGTAGGTGTTGAATGTGTAGGTATTGGATGTGTAGGTGTTGGATGTATATGTGTTGGATGTGTAGTTGTTGGATGTGTAGGTTTTGGATGTATAGGTGTTGGATGTGTAGGTGTTGGATGCCTGGGTGTTGGATGTCTAGGTGTTGGATGTCTAGGTGTTGGATGTGTAGGTGTTGGATGCCTGGGTGTTGGATGTCTAGGTGTTGGATGTCTAGGTATTGGATGCCTGGGTGTTGGATGTGTAGGTGTTGGATGCCTGGATGTTGGATGTCTAGGTGTTGGATGTGTAGGTGTTGGATGTGTAGGTGTTGGATGTGTAGGTGTTGAATGTATAGTTGTTGGATGTGTAGATGTTGGATGTGTAGGTGTTGGATGTCTATGTGTTGGATGTGTAGGTGTTGGAAACTTGATTAAAAAATGTGTTACTCTTGCCTATAGACTTTTTGGATCTAGCAGCAACTGAAAAACATCTAGCTGTAGCTGCAACACCCACACCCTCCACCCCACTCATGGCAACACTCACGTCCTCCACCCCACTTATTGCAACACCCGCGCCCTCAACCACATTTATAGCAATTCCGCCCTTTTCAACATTGTTCCTATAGCTGTATTCACAGCCTCCACGGTGTTCAACATTTTTGCAGGAGCATCAACAATCATGGCTAAACTGGCTGCTGCTCCACGCTCCAGGCTTCCCAGGGTCACACAACCTTGACATCTACACCAAGCTACTCAGGACTCATTTTCAGCAAGGCCCGCAGGCGCCACCACTCCCAGCATCCGGCTGTAGCCGGGGATGACGGAGAATGCTGGTCCAACCCGTAGTCTTATTTGGTAGGTGAACATCGGGGAAGGGGCAGGATGTTTATCAACTTGCAGCCTCAATAGATGAGCATCTGGGAATGAGGAGGAGAATGGTGATCTACTTAGAGTCTTGAAGGGAGATGAGCATCAGAAAAATGGTCAGAGATGCTGATCCATCTGAAGTCTTATACTGGTAAGGGATGAAAGCATCTAATGGAAGGTGTACATCAGGGAAGTGGAAGGTGTACATTAGGGAAGTGGAAGGATATCGATCCACTCGTGTCTCCTAAAGGGTAATAGATGTCACTTCAAGGGGTCATGGATGGCATTTGTGGAAACTAAAAAGGATCCTAGGTGTTACTAAGTGTTATCACAAGGAGTCTTAAATGACACCAGAAGACATCCTAGGTGTCACTAATAAGCATCAAAGGTTCTGGGTGTAAAGAGTGGTCCTGCAGGGTTGGCAGGATGTGGGCGGTGCTGAACATCACCCCTGGGATGAGTGCGACAAAAACACAAGGATTGACTATCAAAGGATTGCTTTCTCCTGGAGGAAGGACTGCAGGGTTCTCCTCGGGCAGGTATTGTGGGGTGGTAGCCTTCGTGTGGGCGGGTATCGGGGATCTCCTCGAGGCGGGTACTGGAGTGGTCTTTGTGGGGGGATGGGTACTAGAATGGTTTTCCTGGAGGCGGGTACTAGGGTAAAAGCGAGAATGTATATATGTAAGGGGAAGGATGGCTCGGGCACCTGGGGCGGTACATGTGTGTATATGCGAGGGATGGTAGTCTTCGACACACTGAAGTGTAAATTGTAACTGTTAAATGAAAAGACATTGTGTTTACACCACTGGTGTGACACATCCTGACTAACTTAGCATGGCGTTCTCTCCAGGTGATTCCTTCCAAGAATTTGGGAGGTGGCTGGCTGGCGTGACAACCCACCAGAAATTCATAACAAGAAACTACAACCTGTTACCGTAATGGTTAAACGTTCGGTTTTAACATTTCAGCGCAACATAAGCATGAGAAGTTCCGCTATGGATAATCAAATATTTGGGTTGGCAGAGGAAGCCCAGAGGTGAACGTCCACTGCTGCTCGCAGTGTATCAGGGATGCCGCTGCTGGCCTCTACTCAACAGCGTTCTTAAAGGTCGTTATCTAAGACGATCAACGCTCGTAATTCTGACCGAGGGACTGTATTTACCGCAGACGGGCCTCCACTTCAACAACTCTAGCACGCCGCCATCATCGCCGACGCTGTGGTTGGCCGCCATCATCGCCGACGCTGTGGTTGCCCTCACTACCATTATTTATAATTATTCTTGACATTCCTCGGGACGGGGGAGTCAGCAGCAGAAGGCTCCGTCAGGGAGATATACAACGGCAGCCGAATAAGGCGATAGCGGTTGTGGCAATAACAGTCGTCGCTCGTGGAATCTGTAAGACAATGTAACTACCATTTATTAATCAGAATTGCAGGTGATTGGAGATTGTGTACAGAAGTGGAGGGGAAGGGGGGAAGGGCCGGGAGCGGTTTTTACCCTTCAGCTGTGTGGTAATAATAGCAAGTGTGGCTGAGGCCGTCTTGTGCTCGGTGACAATTACTCCACAGATAATACACTCCCGGTCAGGATGCTTACGGCGAGGACGCCTGTCATTACTGGATCAACCATTGTCTTCTGGCACACTCTCTCACAACATATTGCTGCTAATGCAGTACCCACTCAGTGTGTTTGTGGGCACGTGACACCACGTCTCTGTCGGGCACTGCTCCTGCTGGTGCCCCGTGTCTTCACCTCCTTCCCCCCCCCTCCCCTCCCCTCCTGTCTGCCCTGTTAAAACCTCTGAATATCTTATACTTTGTGATCATATCTTTCCTGATTTTATGTCTCTGAAAGTTAGTCATCTTTATCTATGACTTCTTCATGTCAGCTTTTGCAGTTTTTCTCTCTTCTTGATATGCTTAATTAGATGTGGGTTCAATACTGATGAACCTGATCAACGATTTGTATAGGACCCTTAATTTTTTACAGGCGTACCTCGTGCTGCAGGTTCATCAAGTAATTCAGGTACTCCTGGTACTGCAGGTCCACTAAGTACATCAAGAATTACAGATATACTAGGTACTGCAGGTCTACCAAATATTGCAGGTACACCTGGTACCGCAGAGTCACCAAGTATTGCAACTACACCTAGTACTGCCGGTCCACCAAGTATTGCAACTACACCTAGTACTGCCAGTACACTTAGTACTGCCGGCCCACCAAGTATTGCAACTACACCTAGTACTGCCGGTCCACCAAGTATTGCAACTACACCTAGTACTGCCGGTCCACCAAGTATTGCAACTACACCTAGTACTGCCGGTCCACCAAGTATTGCAACTACACCTAGTACTGCCGGTCCACCAAGTATTGCAACTACACCTAGTACTGCCGGTCCACCAAGATTGCAATACACCTAGTACTGCCGGTCCACCAAGTATTGCAACTACACCTAGTACGCGGTCCACCAAGTATTGCAACTACACCTAGTACTGCCGGTCCACCAAGTATTGCAACTACACCTAGTACTGCCGGTCCACCAAGTATTGCAACTACACCTAGTACTGCCGGCCCACCAAGTATTGCAACTACACCTAGTACTGCCGGTCCACCAAGTATTGCAACTACACCTAGTACTGCCGGTCCACCAAGTATTGCAACTACACCTAGTACTGCAGATATACTCTCTACCCAATTAATCGTGACTGTATTTACTGTTGTCCGTCCATCACTATGTCAACCATGTTAATCCCTGTATTAAGTATGATCTAAAATGACTATGTGGATCGCTCTTAATACCTGACAGCCAATAGCAAAACTAAAGGCAATTTCAATTTTTGCATTGTACCTCGGCTCATTTAAGTCCCAGCACTATCTACCTTCTCCTGCGATGCCTCTGACACCAGTAGACTAACAGCCAGGTATCTATTACTGCTAAGTGAACTGGGGTAGCAGGTATAAGGTTATTAACGCCCAGGTACATATTTACTGCTAGAGGGAACGGAGTTATAATATGCATAAGAGTTAACTATTTATTTGCACACACCCAGAATTGAATCAGGGTTCTTTGGTTGTGAGCTGTCGAGCCACTACAAGTACTGCTCACTTGCACTGGAATAGGGCACTTTGGAAGAGCGTTCAGGGCCATGGGGTGCTGGACAGGTCCTGAGAAGCACAATACAAGGACCAGGGGTACTAGACGAGTTCTGGGAAGTAGTGAACAGAGGCAACGGGGCGAGGACGGGTCCTGTAAATCAACGTGCGGAGGAAACGGGGCGCATGACGGGTCCTGGAAAGCAATGTACACGGGAAACCAGGTGCTGGACGGATACTAGAAAGCAACGTACAAGGGAGAAAGGGGCACTGGGCGGGTCTCGGGAAGCAGCGTGCAGGGGCAAGGGGCGAGGGGCGGGACTCGGGAAGTAGCGTGCAGGGGCAAGGGGCGCTGGACGAGTCCCGGAAGAACGTGTTTACGGAAGAGAGGAGGTAAGAGCTGGTGGAGAAAGCCAAGGTCAGCCCGGGTACCGCGGGTCACCACCAACTGGGTCATCACCGACCCCAACACCAACACTTTCTATCCATGTCGCCCGACCCATGGGTACTACCACACAGGTCCTGGTGCAATGATGGTATGTAGTAGTGTTGTGATGGGCAGTGTTGTATTAGTGATTCCATGGTAGTGTTGTGGTGGGTAGTGTTGTATTAGTGATTCCATGGTAGTTTTTGGGGGTTTGTGGGTGTGGGGTCAGTGTTGTATTAGTGATTCCATGGTAGTGTTGTGTGGGCAGTGTTGTATTGTGATTCCATGGTAGTGTGGGTGGGCAGTGTTGTATTAGTGATTCATGGTAGTGTTGTGGTGGCAGTTTATTGTGATTCCATGGTAGTGTTGTGGTGGGTAGTGTTACATTAGTGGCTCTGGTGTGTTGTGGGGTAGTGTTGTATTAGTGATTCCATGGTAGTTTTGTGGTGGGTAGTGTTACATTAGTGGCTCTATGGTATTGTGGTGGGTAGTTTTTATTACATGGTAGTGGTTTTTTTGTGCCATGGTAGTGTTGTGGTGGGTAGTGTTACATTAGTGGCTCTATGGTAGTACTGTGGTGGGTAGTGTTGTATTAGTTCCCATGGTAGTGTTGGGTGGTGTGTCTTATGGTTATGGTGTGTTGTGGTGGGTGTATTAGTGATTATGGGTGTTGTGGTGGGTAGTGTTACATTAGTGGCTCTATGGTAGTGTTGTGGTGGGTAGTGTTGTATTGTGGTCCATGGTGTCGTGGTGGGAAGTGTTGTATTAGTGATTCCATGGTAGTGTTGTGGTGGGTAGTGTTACATTGTCTCATGTAGTGTTGGTGGGTAGTGTTGTATTAGTGATCCATGGTGTGTTGTGGTAGTGTTGTTTGATTCCATGGTAGTGTGTGGTGGGTAGTGTTACATTGTGGCTCTATGGTAGTGTGTGGTGGGTAGTGTTGTATTAGTGATTCCATGGTAGTGTTGTGGTGGTAGTGTTCATTAGTGGCTCTATGGTGTTGTGGGAGTGTTGTATTAGTGAATCCATGGTAGTGTCGTGGTGGGAAGTGTTGTATGTGTTCATGGTAGTGTTGTGGTGGGTAGTGTTACATTAGTGGCTCTATGGTAGTGTTGTGGTGGGTAGTGTTGTATTAGTGATCCATGGTAGTGTTGTGGTGGGTAGTGTTGTATTAGTGATTCCATGGTAGTGTTGTGGTGGGTAGTGTTACATTAGTGGCTCTATGGTAGTGTTGTGGTGGGTAGTGTTGTATTAGTGATTCCATGGTAGTTTGTGGTGGGTAGGTTGTATTAGTGAATCCATGGTAGTGTTGTGGTGGGTAGTGTTATTAGTGTCCATGGTATGTTGTGGTGGGAGTGTTCATTAGTGGCTCTATGGTAGTGTTGTGGTGGGTAGTGTTGTATTAGTGAATCCATGGTAGTGTCTGGTGGAGTGTGTATTAGTGATTCCATGGTAGTGTTGTGGTGGGTAGTGTTACATTAGTGGCTCTATGGTAGTGTTGTGGTGGGTAGTGTTGTATTAGTGATTCCATGGTAGTGTTGTGGTGGGTAGTGTTACATTAGTGGCTCTATGGTAGTGTTGTGGTGGGTAGTGTTGTATTAGGGATTCCATGGTAGTGTTGGTGGGAGTGTTGATTGTGTTCCATGGTAGTGTCGTGGTGGGTAGTGTTGTATTAGTGATTCCATGGTAGTGTTGTGGTGGGTAGTGTTACATTAGTGGCTCTATGGTAGTGTTGTGGTGGGTAGTGTTGTATTAGTGATTCCATGGTAGTGTTGTGGTGGGTAGTGTTACATTAGTGGCTCTATGGTAGTGTTGTGGTGGGTAGTGTTGTATTAGTGATTCCATGGTAGTGTTGTGGTGGGTAGTGTTGTATTAGTGATCCATGGTAGTATTGTGGTGGGTAGTGTTACATTAGTGGCTCTATGGTAGTTGTGGTGGGTAGTGTTGTATTAGTGATTCCATGGTAGTGTTGTGGTGGGTAGTGTTGTATTAGTGGCTCTATGGTAGTGTTGTATTAGTGGCTCTATGGTAGTATTGTGGTGGGTAGTACTGTATCAGTGGCTCTATGGTAGTGTTGTATTAGTGGCTCTATGGTAGTATTGTGGTGGGTAGTACTGTATCAGTGGCTCTATGGTAGTGTTGTATTAGTGATTCCATGGTAGTGTTGTGGTGGGTAGTGTTGTATCAGTGGCTCTATGGTAGTGTTGTATTAGTGATTCCATGGTAGTGTTGTGGTGGGTAGTGTTGTATCAGTGGCTCTATGGTAGTGTTGTGGTGGGTAGTGTTGTATTAGTGATTCCATGGTATTGTTGTGGTGGGTAGTGTTGATAGTGATCCATGGTAGTGTTGTGGTGGGTAGTGTTGTATCAGTGGCTCTATGGTAGTGTTGTGGTGGGTAGTGTTGTATTAGTGATTCCATGGTATTGTTGTGGTGGGTAGTGTTGTATCAGTGGCTCTATGGTAGTGTTGTGGTGGGTAGTGTTGTATTAGTGATTCCATGGTAGTGTTGTGGTGGGTAGTGTTGTATTAGTGGCTCTATGGTAGTGTTGTGGTGGGTAGTGTTGTATTAGTGACAATGCTGTGGCACTTAACTTCCGGCTTGATCTATTTCTACTTTCGACCCAGTCCATTACAATTCCTGGCCCAGTCCACCAATACTGGCCCAGTCCATCACCACTCTTGGCCCAGTCCATCACCACTCTTGGCCCAGTCCATCACCACTCTTGGCCCAGTCCATCACCACTCTTGGCCCAGTCCATCACCACTCTTGGCCCAGTCCATCACCACTCTTGGCCCAGTCCATCACCACTCTTGGCCCAGTCACCACTCACCTGACTCTCCACCACTCTGGCAGTCCACCACCACTCCTGGCCATCCACCACCACTCCTGGCCCAGTCACCACCTCCTGGTCAGTCCATCACCACTCTTGGCCCAGTCCACCACCACTCCTGGCCAGTCCACCACCACTCCTGGCCCAGTCCACCACCACTCCTGGCCCAGTCCACCACCACTCCTGGCCCAGTCCACCACCACTCCTGGCCCAGTCCATCACCACTCTTGGCCCAGTCCACCACTACTCCTGGCCCAGTCCACCACCACTCCTGGCCCAGCCCACCACCACTCCTGGCCCAGCCCACCACCACTCCTGGCCCAGCCCACCACCACTCCTGGCCCGGTCCACCACCACCATTCCAACAATTAGAGGACCATGTATGGGGTGAATGAAGGAAGAGGTTGAGAAGTTTTTTCTTAGAAGCCAAATTAGGATAATTCAGGTGTGGTAGGAATGTGGTCCCTCCTCGGGTAGCCGGCTCACCTATGATAACGCCTAGCAGTCTATATAAACACAGGGGTGTGTATGGCTCTCCGTATATTATATATACATGTTTATGTATACAGTCATTCAATCATTTTCTTTCCAAAATCGTAATTTAGATTGTAATTTAGATGTTCTCCTAAATTGCAATATCTTAGCCTTTCTTTCAGAGTAAAGGCACTGTATTCTCCATCTCCAGGACTCAAGTCCAGTTAACCAGTTTCCCTAAATCTTTTCAGAAATGTTACCTCGCTCAAACGCTAACAGCAAGTTAGATCACAAAAACTACTTGCTTTCACTCACTCTAATATAATGTGCTGACCCAAGAATGTTGGTTATTCAGACCCCTAGCTCTCAAAGCTTCTAAACACATCTCCACTGCCCCCAGCCTTCTCGCTGCAACGCTTAAAACCCATGTTTCACACCCATAAAACAGTGTTGGTACCACTACACACCAACATATTCTCCTTATTGTTTCCATGATTAATGTTTTTTTTTTTGTCTTCACAAATGCTTCAACACACCAGCCACTTTTTTTCCCCTTCTTCTGTTCTATGGTTTACCACGTCTTTAAAAGATCCATCCGCCGACAGGTCCGCTCCCAAATATCTGAACACATTTACTTTCCTCCATTCTCTTTCCTTCGGATTTAATATTCAATCTTTCATTGCTTAGAATCTGTGTTACTCTCATCATCTCACTTTTTCCTACGTTCACTTTTAATTTCCTTCATTTACACACCCTCCCAAATTCCTCCGCCAACCTTTGCAAATTTTTTCAGAATCTCCCAAAAGAACTGTGTCATCGGCAAAGAGCAACTGTGACAAGTTTCACTCTGCATCGAACTCATTATCTTTTACTCCCACACCTCGCTCCAACACCCTAGCATTCACTTCTTTTACAACCCCATCCATAAATATGCTAAACAACCGAGGTAACATCACACACATCCTTGCCTAAGGCCTACTTTTACTGGAAATAAATCCCCCCCTCTCTCATACATATCCTGACGTGAGCCTATACGCATAAAGAAAATAAATGCATATGTTTCGTTTTGACTTTTGAAATCAGTGTAGTTACATTCCCTAAAATGTTATGATACAGATACAGCTCGCCTCCCCCAGTGCTAGATGCTGCCTCCCCCAGTGCTAGATGCTGCCTCCCCCAGTGCTAGATGCTGCCTCCCCCAGTACTAGATGCTGCCTCCCCCAGTGCTAGATGCTGCTCCCACTTACCTGCACAGAAACAATATCACTTTAGTGGCACAGCATCAGCATGTACTCATGTCCCTCCCGACCGAGATGTCTGTATATACACCAAAAGGAGCGAATTTCCGTCTTTATCCATCGAAAGTTACTTACATCTAACTGAACATACCCAGAAAAGTCGGCATGTTTCAGAAAAGTGTGTATCTCAGTATATCTCAGTGTATAAAGTGTAGCTTTACTGTGATAAAGCCTGAGCGAAACTGCTTCTAAAAAAAATCTTGTTCTACGTTGCTTGTCTTGATACACAAAACACCGCTCAATGTACTACAGCTGGTACACGTTATTTAGCTCACACTTTTCATATCTCATCGGTATTGTTAGTTGGTGTTCGCAGCCCAAATTATCACTGCATGAATATTAGTAACATTAGTTTTATCATAAATGGGTTTGTACGTGGAGAGTTACCGCGCAGGTTACCTGAGTCGCTTCCGGAGGTCACCGGAATTAGAACACAGCAATATTTCAACCTAGAAAGAAAGAATGACTTGACAAGTGTGTCATCACTGGATTGGCATCTCTTGTTTTGAAGGTTCTAGTTATCCAGCCTATTAGTTTCGTTGAAGTTGCGATAATAATGACATTGTTGTGCTCCTTGAACTTACTGAGCGATCTGAGTTTGTCTTGTACTCCGATCTTAGTTTTATTTCCTCATTCCTTCTGTTGCGTAGTAACTGAAATTTGTCCTCATTAAACACCATGTTGTTGTCAGTCGCCCACAGGAAGACTTGGTTCATATCAGCTTGGAGGATAGCTGTGTCTTCTATGGATGCCTCTCTCATGTAGATTCTAGTTTCATGTGCAAAGGATGATGCAGTGCTATGATTAATGTCCCTATGACAGATAAGATGATGGGAAAGAGAGAAGTGGGGCAAGTACTGTGCCTTGGGGAACCGAACTCTTCACTGTAGGAGCCCCCTGATTTTACCCTATGGCTCCTACTCTTGAGGATCTATTAGTTATGATGTTTTTATTCATCTGCCCATCTTCTCAGTTATTTCTTTTGCACGCATTTTGTGAGTATTTTCTTCGTGGTTACACTAGTCAAAGGCTTTTGTATAGTCAGTGTACACTACATCTGCATTTTGCTTGTCTTCCAGTGCATCCCAGCCCATGTCGTAATGGTCCAGCAATTGTGAGAGACAAGAGCAACCTGTTCTGAATCCAAGTTGACCTGGGTTGGGCAAATGCTGCGATTCCATGGCATTGGCAAACTTACTTCTTGAAACCCCTCCAAAAATCTTAATAATATGGGACGTCAGCGCTATCTATAGTTTTCGCAATTGCTTAGCTGCCGCCTTTGTGGATTAAGTTTTGCCACCGAAGCGGCTAGTTTATTGAGCACCCTATATCCATCCTGTGGACGGTAGTGCAAGAGCATATAGATACACAAAAGGCCTAGGAAGTAGGCCCCAAAAGGGTTAACAGGAGTACATCTGGATTTATATCTACAGTTCACTTATCTATTACAAGCACATTTAGGAAATTTGCTTAATATATCTGGTATCTAATTTTCATTAATGATGTGAAGTGAGGCTACAGCAGTGGTTTCCAATGACTGTGGGATGACTCCAGTGCCCAGGCTCCGTCTCCATAGAATATTTAAGGTAAATGATAATGGCTTCTTGCAAGTCTTGATGAATATGGAGTTCCACGAGTTAGGGCCCGGGGCAGAGTGCTTATGCATGCAATCAGTGGCTTCTTCGTAGTCAGGTGGGGTTAGGATTATAGCAGAAATTATAGATATGTATGAAACGTTTTGAGTATCGCTCATGAAGAACTCATTTTGGGTCATCAATCTTTAGGCTAATTAATGGTTCACTGAATAATGAGTATTCCTCTCACTTCTTTGTTGTTGTCAGTGTATGTTCCATCTTCCTTAATCAAAGGCAAATATTAGATGTTGTTTTTGTCCTGGATTTTGTATACGAGAAGTATTCCAGATTTCTTTTAGTATCATTTATGGTAAATCCAGGTGGACGTGATGTGTGTACCAGGTAGTAAGTGTGAGCGGCGTGTTTTGAAGAGAGAGCCAAGACGGTACATACTGATCTTCGGAGCATAAAAAGAACAAAATGATCCACGACACGAACAAGTAGTGAAGTGTGGGAGGGGCGGATAAGGAAGCTTCCACCATGTAAGGGAAGATTCAGAAGAACTAGTTGAGCCACACAAACAGTCTCATGTGGTCATCAGTGTCAAGAATGGGGGGGGGTGTCTCTCTCTCTCTCTCTCTCTCTCTCTCTCTCTCTCTCTCTCTCTCTCTCTCTCTCTCTCTCTCTCTCTCGTGTCATCTCCATGTCCAGCACGCTCCAAGGTCGCATACTTAATACAGAACACTGTAAGATCCGGTTGTGTAGCGAGTGCTTCCAGAGGTAACTGCAAAGTACAGTGATGGCCAAATCGTTTTCCTCTGTGTCGACACACGTAGCTAAATCTCTGGTGAAGGGCTCTTGCTCCAAGAAGTTATAAGTACCCTCTCCTTTCTTGGACACCAGACTTCATTACCTCACATTCCTCAACCACGTAAGGCAACAAGGTGACCGAGAAAAATAAACGTTCGAATCGAAACGTTTATCACTGGTGGTGCGAGAACGTGCCGCTACGCAGAATGCAAAGAGTGGCCATACCAACTGCTGCGTTCATTCAGGAATGTTGACGTGAATGTTTACAACGTTTGTGTTGGTCTCCATGCTTGAGCAGACACAACCTTGGCTCAGGTAAACTCCTTTGAATGCTAATATCTTCTTACCAAACAACAAAATATTTTCGTAATAGTAAATAAACCCCACGAAAACTCTAGTAGAGAATTCGAATAACATATTCGAGATGGTTTGTAGTATATATACGTATATATATATATATTATATATATATATATTATATATTTATTTATATATAAAACAACCAAGGGGGGAGTTAAAAGAAAGCTCTAGGCCTTTCGTATTGCAATCAACATGTCAGGAGAGTCTAGCTAGTTATAATTTAGGCCAATAGGTAACTTGAACTTGCCTAGCATGGACCAGTAGGCCTGCTGCGGTGCTCCTTCTTTCTTATGTTCTTATTTGTTTATTGACAGGTAACAGAAGCAGCAGTTGTTTTGAGACTTGCCCATACGTCTCGCCTCGTTCAGAGTTCAACCACTGAACGAGGCCTGGGTGCCACCACTGAACGAGGCCTGGGTGCCACCACTGAACGAGGCCTGGGTGCCACCACTGAACGAGGCCTGGGTGCCACCACTGAACGAGGCCTGGGTGCCACCACTGCGCTAAGAGGTACTGCACAGCAGCCAGTAAAGACGATAGTGTATAGTGGAGAAATTCTAACCCAGAGTTTTCTTAAGAGTATATCCGAAGTGTTCTTCTGCATTTTTCTATATATTGAGATATCTGAAAAGACGGGATGGAACGGGTTGACAACGGGTGTGGGGAACAATGGGTGTGGGGGAACAACGGGTGTGGAGGAACAACGGGTGTGAGGAAACAACGGGTGTGGGGGAACAACGGGTGTGGGGGAACAACGGGTGTGGGGGAACAACGGGTGCGGAGGAACAACGGGTGTGAGGAAACAACGGGTGTGGGGGAACAACGGGTGTGGGGGAACGACGGGTGTGGGGGAACAACGAGTGTGGGAACAAGAGTGTGGGGAACAACGAGTGTGGGAACAACGGGTGTGGGGACGAATAGGTAATAAAATATAATGTTTTTTAATTACATCAAACACATGGCTAAGCTAGTGGAGTCAACCTGGAGGTTGTTCTGGGGGTCAACGCCCCCACGGCCCGGTCCCAGACCATTCCTCGGGTGGATCAAGGCCTGATCAACCAGGCTGTTACTGTTGGCCGCATGCAGGCCAGTATACAAGTCACAGCCCGGCTGATCAGCAACTAACGTTACTAACCTACCCGGTTCACTCGTGGAGACAACAAGGAGCTCATTTATAATCCCTTTTATGTATGGTGGGAAGGCTGTTGAATAATCGTGGTCCCCTTACATTTATTGTGTTGTCTCTCAGGGCAGATTTGGGATCAATCCCTCAAGGATTTTCCAGGTGTAAATTATGATGTTTCTTTATCGCCTTCGTTTCAAGGAGTACAGGTCAAAATTCCTCAACCATTCCCAGTAACATACGTGTACGGCTGGACTTGCATGTGCAGTGAAGGTTCTCTGTACATTATGTATAGCTGCAGTTTTGCCCCCTTTACTTAAAACAATCTGAGAAACGGAAACTCAGCGAGACGTGCCATCATCAACCAGAAGTATTGAACAGCAGTGCTGTAAGTGCGGTGACCAGCGGAAAGAGCCAGCGAGGCTACTCGGCGTCTACCACACCGTCATCCAGTAGTACTATTTTTCAATTATGCGTAATAAAAAGTACAATAATTTGCAAGCCCATATTGGAGTATACCTGGAGAGGGTTTCGGGGTCAATGCCCCCGCGGCCCGATCTGTGACTAGGCCTCATGGTGGATCAGGGCCTGATGAAACAGGCGTACGAACCACAGCCCGGCTGGTCAGGTACTGACTTTAGGTGCCTGTCCAGTGCCTTCTTGAAAACAGCCATGGGTCTATTGGTAATCCCCCTTATGTATGCTGGAAGGCAGCTGAACAGTCTTGGGGCCCCTGACATCTCTCCCGTTTCGTTCTAGGGAATACAGGTTGAGGAACGTCAAGCGTTCCCAGTAATTGGGGTGTTTTATCACAGTTGTGTGTGCCGTGAAGGTTCTCTGTACATTTTCTAGGTCAGCAGTTTCACCTGCCTTGAAAGGTGCTGTTAGTGTGCAGCAATAATTCAGCATAGATAGAACAAGCGACCTGAAGAGTGTCATCATGGGCTTGGCATCCCTAGTTTTGAAGGTTCTCATTATCCATCCTGTCATATTTCTAGCAGATATGATTGATACAATGTTGTGGTCTTTGAAGGTGAGATCCTCTGACATGATCACTCCCAGGTTTTTCGCTCTATTGTGTGGTTGAAATTTGTTTTATACTCCGATATAGTTTTAATTTCCTCACGTTTTCCATATCGGAGTTATTGAAATTTATCATCATTGAACTTCATATTGTTTTCTGCGGCCCATTTAAAGATTTAGTTGATGTCCGCCTGGAGTCTTGCAGTGTCTTCAATGGTGGACACTGTCATGCAGATTCGGGTGTCATCTGCAAAGGAAGACACAGCACTGTGACTTATATCCGTCTATGTCAGAAATGAGGATGAGGAACAAGATGGGAGCGAGTACTGTGCCTTGTGGAACAGAGCTTTTCACCGTAGCCGCCTCAGACTTTACTCTGTTGACTACTACTCTTTGTGTTCTATTTGTTAGGAAATTATAGATCCATCTACCAACTTTTCCTGTTATTCGTAGCATGCATTTACCATAAGCGGTAAACAGCAGTGGTGAGGCTGTGATGAAGATGTGCTGTGGACTGTGACTGTGGTGAGGCCGTGTTGTGGTTGTGGTGAGGCTGTGCTATGACTGGTGAGGCTGTGCTGTGACTGTTCTGAGGCTGTGGTGAGGGAGTTCAGCTTAGCAGTACTTAGCCAGGGTGTGGTATGGGAGGCTGGCCTGTACTAGGAACCCACAGCTTGCTGTGACTGGTGAGGCTGTGCTGTGACTGGTGAGGCTGTGCTATGACTGGTGAGGCTGTGGTGAGGGAGTTCACATTCCAGCAGTAACATACCCAGGGTCGGGTATGGGCACCGCTGGGCCTCGTATTCTCAACGGACATCCCATCATGCCCCAGGATTCCCCTTCCCCCAGCTCTGAACCCACGTACGGTGGTCCGCTCTTACAGCACTCTTGCATAAGTGTCATTGTCGCTTACCCTTCACCAGTCTCTCCCCTCCCCCAGGAGGTGTTCCAGGGGATAATGAATCTAAACGTCCTTGGACATAGAGACTAATTTGCCTAATGAACGCAGGTGAGGACCTTGAGGATCCTTGGGGAGAAAGGAGGGAGAGATGGAGGGAAGGAGGGAGGGAAGGGGGGAGGGAGGAGGGAGGGAGGGAGGGAGTTAGGGAGGGAGGGATGGAGGGAGAACAGGTTTGGGGATGGAGTGATTTTATCTCCTTCCCCAGGATGCTGCTTTTACCCTGTAATGAGGATGCTAAAAGCAGTACTAGCTTCCTCCTTACCCACATCACCCCCACTCCCACACTGACACCAGCCCACACCCCCACAACACCTCCATACCGACACCAGCTCCCACACCTCCACCAACACCACCCCGACACCAGCTCCCACACCTTCACCAACACCACCCCACACCAGCTACCACACTCCCACCACCACACCGACACCAGCTCCCACACCCCCACCAACACCACTCCACACCGACACCAGCTCCCACACACCCCCAACACCACCCCCACACCAGCCACCTTCCCACCACCCCCACCACATTCACCACCACACCGACACCAGCTCCCACACCCCACCAACACCACCCCACACCAGCTCCCACACCTCACCAACACCACCCCACACCGACACCAGCCCACACCCCACCACTCCACACCGACACCAGCTCCCACACCCCCACCAACACCACCCCCACAAAGACACCAGCTCCCACACCTTCACCAACACCACCCCACACCGACACCAGCTCCCACACCCCCACCACCACCCCACACCATAACATTAGACTCGACAATGTTCCTCAATACTTAAGAACCTGGTCTCAATTTCCTCCTTTTTTTCAAGTGAATATTCATATGTATTTTGAAATTTCATTAAAAAATACCATCGCATTCATGGGGAAAGCGCTAATTCCGTAGGAGTCATACAGCATGTACAAAACGAGAAATGCGGTTTGATCCGAGGAAGTGGAAGGGGGTTTATGCTGTTAAAATTGTTGATACATCAATTAGCTATGCTTCCCTTCTGAGTGGGAGCCTGGAGACAGCATACCCTTCAAGTGGGAGCCCGGAGACAGCATACCCTTCAAGTGGGAGCCCGGAGACAGCATACCCTTCAAGTGGGAGCCCGGAGACAGCATACCCTTCAAGTGGGAGCCCGGAGACAGCATACCCTTCAAGTGGGAGCCCGGAGACAGCATACCCTTCGAGTGGGAGCCTGGAGCTACCATGAGGAATTAAAGACATATGTTGTCCAGGTGTTACATGTGTCTTGTGGGTATTGAAAACCAGTGTCTCAATGATACCACCTTTACTAGTACCACCATCCTAATGTTTGACCATTACCACTGATGTCACTGTCACTATCACTGCTTTCACCGTCATTGTTGACAGCAATAGAGTGAGTTTGGGTGAGTACTGCTGACAGTGGTGGAGTAAAGATGATCACTGCTGACAGTGGTGAGACAAACACAGGCTGGACCAGATATTTGAGGTCAGCTGGCTTGCCTGGCCGCCTGACAGGTACGCATCCTTGGTCTCCACCCACTGCCACGCCTACACACGCTGTAGGACTACCCAAAGCCACGTCGATCGCAATGTGTTTGTGTGAACTCACCTTTATGGGGTTCCAACGTCGATTCATAGCTCCTGTGTTTGTGTGTGTATGTGCCTTCCTTTTATCCCGCGCTTGGCATTGGGCACTGGCGCGAGCATGACACAAGAGGGGCAAGCAATACCCAGCAGGATTCTTGGGTAGAAAGTTGGGTATAGTGGCTCCCGCTGGTGCTTCACCCACGCGGAACACCCGCCTGGGCTGTTAGTCCTCCCTTCTGTGGGAAGCTCCTCTCTGGTGTAGGAGGCTCCTCCCTGCTGTGTGAGGTTCCTCTCTGGTGCGGGAGGCTCCTCCCTGCTGTGTGAGGTTCCTCTCTGGTGCGGGAGGCTCCTCCCTGCTGTGTGAGGTTACTCTCTGGTGCACACCTGAGTTGACCTCACCAAGATTCAGTTGGAATAGAAAAAAAACACAAATGAAGTATAATACGATCCTTTATTGACAACGTTTCGCCCACAGAGTGGGCTTTATCAAGTCAATACAGGATGGCTTTATTCCGCATTTGTCTCCGTTTTTCAGTGTCGGTATTTTATAATATTTCTCCCTATAGAGTTTGAATATTTAATGTTATATATAGTGCATGAGTGAGAGGGTAAGGGGTTGAGTACTAACCTTAACATTACTCACACTAATTTCTCACCTCTTGCACCCCGATCTCACCTCCTTATAAAACTGTGTATGGGGTCTGCCTCCTCCACTTGTTCATCCAGGTCATTCCACTTTCTAACCACACTAAGGTTCAAGAGGTACTTTCTGTCGACCCGGTGATTTATAAGCGTCTTTCACTTCACTCCCAGTCGCCACCTTTTTGGTCTGCCTGACCTATCAAGTCCTGTAGCTTGGTTGGCAACCCACTCAGTTCGCACGAGTGGTTCGATCCTGGTGGGGGTGGAAACATTATGCGTGTTTCCTTAAGACACCTGCTGCCCCTGTTCACCTAGTAGCAAGTAGGTACCTGGGTGTTAGCCAACTGGTGTGGGTCTCATCCTGGGGACCAAATTAACCTAAGTTACACGAAATGTTCTGCACAACAAGGGGCTTTCTATATAGTACGTCACTGATGTCAGCCAAGTCTGTATATGTTGTATCATATTGTACAAATAAAGATAATTATTATTATTATTATTATTATTGTTGTTGTTGTTCTCTCGGGTTTTTCTCTTTTTCCAGGGTGATTTTTGATGCTTAGAAACTCTGTTGATTAATGAGACTCGAGCTACGTTACTCCTCCACCTCGGATCATACACGAGTACCTACCACTCCCCCGGGCACTATGACCACCTACAGGCTTAATGGTTTCCAATCATAGGTCATTTCCCTCAGCTCGGGGACTAGTTTTTGGACACACTCGATCAGGTTTGGGCTCCATGTTGTTACGTAAGTTGACAGAATACGACATGTATCAGACCTGTTTCTTCGAGCGCTTAACTGGTGTGGGTCTTCCAGCGCAAAGACTGATAGTTGCTCGTTCCTCCGTGTGCCAACGGCGACACAGTCCCCGATCAGTCAGGTTGTTGGTTATGGCACATGTGGTATACAAGGTGATGAATGAGCTTTAGCTTCTTTACGTCGATGTGGTTACTCAGTAGATGTAACCCTCCTAGTGGCACTCTTGGTACCTTGTTCACTCTTGGTACCACGCTCACTTTTGGTACCACATTCACTCTTGGTACCACACTCTTGGTACCACACTCACTCTTGGTACCACACTCACTCTTGGTACCACACTCACTCTTAGTACCACACTCACTCTTGGTACCACACTCACTCTTGGTACCACACTCACTCTTGGTACCACACTCACTCTTGGTACCACACTCTTGGTACCTTGTTCACTCTTAGTACCACGCTCACTTTTGGTACCACATTCACTCTTGGTACCACACTCACTCTTGGTACCACACTCACTCTTGGTACCACACTCTTGGTACCTTGTTCACTCTTAGTACCACGCTCACTTTTGGTACCACACTCACTCTTGGTACCACAATCACTCTTGGTACCACACTCACTCTTGGTACCACACTCACTCTTGGTACCACACTCACTCTTGGTACCACACTCACTCTTGGTACCACACTCACTCTTGGTACCACACTCACTCTTGGTACCACACTCACTCTTGGTACCACACTCACTCTTGGTACCACACTCACTCTTGGTACCACACTCACTCTTAGTACCACGCTCACCTCGAGGATCCTTTCCTTGTCCGAAGTCTGAAGCATCTGTCCCCATATTCTGCATTCCGTTTCCAGGCATATTACTTTTTTCATTTTCCTGACCTCGCATTTGGTGTGGTTGATTTCCAGTAGCCACATATCTGACCATTCCTGCAGTCTCTCCAAGTATTCTTGGAGTCGTTCCCTGTCTTCTCCGGTACCTGTTTTCGCCTCATCTTCACATACACAAAATTAGATAAAAATTTCGGCTCCTAAAACACCAATATTAAGTACGGATCGAAGTCTCGTTGCAACTTGCAACTAAGGGTTACCCGTGAATAGTTGCAGCCACGGTGTTGTGTTTTTTTCCACTCATCGCTGAGCTAGTTTCCGTAGGGTGAGAGATATCTCTCTAAATATACGGACTGACTTCCTTCGTTTTTTTCTTTTTCTCACTTTAAGCGCTAAACACCTGTGGGTCATTTAGCGCAAGACGTGGTGAAGGCTTGATCCTCCGGTATTAAATGGTTAAACTCGCTGGGAGAGGAATTTCCAAGACTGAGGGATTGCTATCAAGACTGAGGGACTAATCAAATCAGTCAGTATTTATATTTAAATTTTTAATTAACGTTCAGACAGCTTCGCTCTCATTAATTTACAAAGGAACATCTTGAACCTCCACTTGAGGAAGGAAACTGTGGTGGATGAAACGTCTTATAGCCTACAACCATGAAATTAAAGAAACAAATTGCAGGAAAGGCTTTGTTTTGGAATAGCGTTTCGCTCTGTGTGTAGAGAAACGTTGTCCCTATAAAATTCTTTTTTTTTTCTGGTGGTAAGGCACTATGTGTATAATAAATCTTTACTTACAGACAACGTTTCGGTCATAGCAGAGTTCTGTTTAGAGCGAAATGTAGTTTATATAAAGGTCTGCTTCTTACATAGTGTTTTCTACCATGCCTGATGTAAGGAAGAGGTAAACGTTGATAACCAGACAGAAATGATCACACTGAAGCTATCAAGGTCCCAGGACAGAAACGTCCCGGGACCTTGAAAGCGTAAGCTTACTGAAAACTTGCCTCTTGAGAGAGCTGCTTCCACAACACACACGGGCAGAATGAACAAGAAAATGAGGGAGACAGCAAATCTCGCCTTTCAGGACACCAATCAGTGTGGTTTGAAGCATTTTCTGACATACATTAATTTTTAGCTGAAATATGTATATATGCTACTTAATAAAAATATGTTTTGATTTTCCCATAAATTGCAATTGTAGCAACAGTTCTGATTAAAAGTTTGATATAATTTATGTATTTTAGCTGAAGAAAATGAGGTGTCAAAATATGCCTCCAACTACTCTGAAAAGTCGAAATGTGAAGTAATTTAGATTTTTTTATGGCCTATTCATAATGGTTTTGTACGTATTTTAGCTTTCAAGAATACTGATCTTAGGATACGTATCTTAGCTTTCAAGAATACTGATCTTAGGATACGTATCTTAGCTTTCAAGAATACTGATCTTAGGATACGTATCTTAGCTTTCAAGAATACTGATCTTAGGATACATATCTTAGCTTTCAAAGATACTGATCTTAGGATGCGTATCTTAGCTTTCAAGAATACTGATCTTAGGATACGTATCTTAGCTTTCAAGGATACTGATCTTAGGATGCGTATCTTAGCTTTCAAGAATACTGATCTTAGGATACGTATCTTAGCTTTCAAGGATACTGATCTTAGGATACATATCTTAGCTTCAAGGTACTGATCTAGATACGCATCTAGCTTCAAGAATACTAACTTAGGATAGCTCTTAGCTTCAATGACCAAGATGATAAACCAGAATAAGAGTTAAACCGCATGAAAACCCCTTTAAACAGAGCTGAATTTATTCAGTCATGCGCGGCGAAGATTAAGGGATGGTTTAATAATTGTTTTTTTATAAGCAACACTTGGCATGATACTTTGGACTTTTCAAAATTTTTGGGAGATATTGTCAGAGATTTGGCGAAGGGGAGGACAAATAATTAAGAGTTGGACATAGGACTGTTGTTCTTCTGATTAACTTCCACCATCTGAAGCTAGCGATCTCATCCTCCAGTTTCCTTCCCACCAACTGACAGCTCGAGATCGCATTCTTTCCTCCTACCAAATCAGGGCTCTAGATCTCCTTAACTTTCCTTTTCATCCGGCTTAATTTCCTCTAAATTCTTTGTCAATTTTTTCTAACTTTTGTCAATTTTGACTTTAAAGTAGACAGAAATGTTGATCAAATTCTGAAATCATTCAGCGGATGAATCTTTAATCTCCCAGCAGATCACACCTGCTGAAGCGGTCTCTACTTTCATTTACCTCTCACTACGCAATTCAGGTGGTGACTTGATGCTGGTGTAGGGGCTCTCGGATCTAAGGCGATTTCCTCGCATTCTTCCCTGCGCAGGACGACCCTGACAGGGTCAGCACTTCCCTACTAGTAAATAATAAATATAACCAAATAACTTCCTTTTAGTGGTTACGGGGGACATCGCTCCAGTGGCCCGGTCCTGGACCAGGTCATGAAACATGGACTGGACTGGGCCGCGGGGGCGTCGATCCTGTATTTATGTATATGTATGTATGTGTATATGTATGTTTTCTCATTTAGGGTACAACTGAGCGAGTATTGGCAGGTAGTGCTGCTTTGCGCTTAGTGGACGGAGGGTCGAGCCTCCACCACTTCTTGATGATCCACTTGTCTTTAAAGCTTAACTTCATTTCCTCGCAAGGGCCTCTTGATCCAAGGAATTAGATCTGTCTTCTCTTTCCATGGATCGAGCCTGAACGCCTCCCATTCCCTCCCCCCTAGGCGTTGGATGACCTCTACGGGTCTAGCGCTTCCTCAGCCATGTATGTAATGATAATAATCTCATTTCTTCTTTATTTTTCTTTCCGTTTTACGAATTCATGCTGCACATTTTTCTATGTTCAGACTGGGTCCCACCTACTGGGTTTTCTTGGCTGGGTTCCACTGTTGGGTTCATCTGGTTGGGTTCTCTTGGCTGGGATACCCTGGAGGGTTCTCCTCTGCATGAATAACCCCGTGGCTCGAACTCCCTACTTGGGTCTTCAAGTAAGAATTGGGGACCCTTAGTTGAGTCTCTCTGCAGTGCCTTTCCTGGCTAGAAGGATCCCCAGTAGCTGGGCACCCCAAAGGCTTGGGTCCCCAAGGCTGGTAATCCTCAAGGCTGAGTGTCCCTGTTTGGGTCTCAGACCGGAGGAGAAGCGAGTCCATGGGAACACACCCAGAGTTCTTCCCACCACATTCAGGTCGAGCACCTTCCTACTCACCCGCAGCCACGGATGAACTGCGGTTGAGTTCCGCAGGCGTGCCGCGCATACTGCCGCACCCGCATGCTTTTCCTCCACTATGACCAATCATAGAGCGTGCCTTGATGTTGTTCAGAGCTCGCGATTCAAGGAACTGAAGCTGTATTTCCCTGGTTAGAACTCGATTACCTTGTGTGTCCCAAGTTTTGTATGACACTGACGGATTTTAGCTCTTTCATATAAATAATTATACTAACACCATTGCTCCCATTCCTCTACTTATCAGTGAGACGTGGGTAAAAATAAAGCGATACAGCTACAGGTTTTTCACAGGAAAGTCGAAAAAAATCCACAGTTCCAAGGCTGGAACAATTCACAACTCACCCACAAATCGGTGATAAATCTTTTGACAACGTTTGGGATGGTCGTGAAGGATGAAGACTGCAGGAAAAACCTGGGAACAGCCCTGACTCGAGGGGTCACAACTTTAAAAAGCACCTGGGAACAAATAGCCCAGGTTCTAAAAGCCGTCCTCATATTTATCTCTTATTTGTGAGCTTAGTTGTGGATCACACGATTTTATATACTCTCTACAGACATCACTGTTCTCACATCTCTACAGACATCACTGCTCTCACATCTCTACAGACATCACTGCTCTCACATCTCTACAGACATCATTGCTCTCACACCTCTACAAGCATCAGTAGTCTCGCGCCTCCACAGGTGCAACTCCTCTCATACCTCTGTAGACATGACTCCTTTGCAACACAAGGCTGAGGCCACACCATCTAAGGCAGCAGCAGCGTCATTTGCACACACATTTAAGTTTAAAATGTTTAGCATTCTCTTTAAAAGGGAGAACACAAGCTAATGTTATGGTGGAGAATAAAGCAAACGACGTTTCGATCTGTCCTGAACCATTAATAAAGGAGAGAGTATGACAGATATTAGTTAGACATATATTATCTGCGGTCATTTTACCAATATTTCTTACAATATGGCAGATAAACACTGGGTACAGAGACCTTTTTGTTGTTGTTGGCTCTACGCTTCGTCCTAACAGCAAGTTTTATCAAACCAAGAGAGAGAGAGAGAGAGGAGACGCTTTTCTCCCTTTTCTCAATCACGAGGGAATGATGGTCCAGAAAAGACCGCAACATGTACTGTAATTAAAAACAAGGCTATGTCAAGGAGGGGCTGGTTTTAAATATATATTAATTTTTCCAGTAAGAGTCCTTCGGTCACAGAGCACTTTGACATTTTTGGGTTATCCTAGGTAATTCACATATGTATGATAATTGCACTTATGTGCACCTGTGCCTAAATAAAGTTACTTTCTTAGGGGGATCCCCAGGACAGCCGAGGATAGATCCCACCCAGCGCCCTTGTCTGCCACACGCTCCATATTTTTTGTGTGTGATGGAGCTGTGGTCGCTGTGGTCATGAGCGCGTGTGAGCTGCTTGCACAGGCTGGTCCAACGTGAAGTTCATGGGTGAAGATCTGTCTGCGTCTTGCCTCTCGCGGTCATTACTGCCAGGTGAAGCGGAAGCACCACCACACAGGTGATGCACCCCCACCACCACCACCACAGGTGATGCACCACCTACACCACCACCATGATTCCCTGGGGCATCGCCCTCTGGTCAGGTCTCAGACCAGACTCTCCTACTTCCACCTTCCACACCTCTACCAGTGTCGTGGACGTCTTAAAATATATCTTATTACGTTGTGACTTCTCTGATCTACGGCTGAAAAGGCTGAGTGACAATCGATGCATCCCATCCCTCCCGTTCTCAGAAAATACATGATTCTTATGGGATAAGCGATTTCCAACTAAATAATAATAATAATAACAATAATAATAATACTCCTTTTCCTCTCTGTCAGCTAGACCTCTTATGTCACTGTAGTTCCACGTTATGGTAATCCCAGGTTATGGCAGTCTCATTGACTAGGCACTGGGGAATTCAGGGATGTTGGGAGGGGCACCCAGCAACTCAGGGAAGCTGGGAGTGACACCTAGCAACTCAGCTGTGTGTGAACGCACCTTCTATTGACACGTTAGAGCGGAAGTGAAAGTAGTCGTCTCACGGCTCTGTAATAAGGGATCACTGAGTCGAGAGATACGAGTCACATGATGCAACTTCACTCCATACCTGCAACATATTCCACGCATGATAAGATAGTTTCTTGCGAAATGCAGCTGCCTAAATGGCTGCTGCAACTTCAAGTATTTCCGTAGCTTCCATCCCTGCCGCATCCTCAGCTTCCATCCCTGCCGCATCCTCCAGCTTCCATCCCTGCCGCATCCTCCAGCTTCCATCCCTGCCGCATCCTCCAGCTTCCATCCCTGCCGCATCCTGCAGCTTCCATCCCTGCCGCATCCTGCAGCTTCCATCCCTGCCGCATCCTGCAGCTTCCATCCCTGCCGCATCCTGCAGCTTCCATCCCTGCCGCATCCTGCAGCTTCCATCCCTGCCGCATCCTGCAGCTTCCATCCCTGCCGCATCCTGCAGCTTCCATCCCTGCCGCATCCTCCAGCTTCCATTGCTGTCGAAGTTCTGTTATTCATGTATAATGGATACCGTTTCTATAGTAGAGGAATGATTGAACGATTCTTTATCTAACGTCCAGTAACCCCTTACTCACACAGTTTCCAGATCCTTCCAAAAGGCTTCCAGTACCATTTAATAGGTTTCCAGAACCGTTTTATAAAACCGTCTAATTTTAACTTTTCAGCACCGTGTACTGGGTTTCCAGCACCGTATACTGGGTTTACAGCACCGTATACTGGGTTTCCAGCACCGTATACTGGGTTTCCAGCACCGTATACTGGGTTTCCAGCACCGTATATGGGTTTCCAGCACCGTATACTGGGTTTCCAGCACCGTATCCTGGGTTTTCAGCACCGTATACTAGGTTTCCAGCACCGTATACTGGGTTTCCAGCATTAACCAGCACCGTCCAACAAGTTCTAACACTGTCTGACAGTGTAAATAAGAAAAAAATTTCGGGCTATGGCATTTTATCTTATTTACATACTGTCATTATCGTCATTATAGACTAACAGGTTTCCAAGAGTGTTCATTGGGTTTCCAGCATTATTCAACAGGCTTCGAACACCTTCCAAAGGGTTTTCAAAATCCTACAATTGGTTTACCAACACTATTCTAAGAGGTTTCCAGCACTGCCGATAGGTTTCCGACACTGGCGCGACCCTTACCTGGCGAATTTATAAAACCGCACAGGTTTTTTCCAATGCCTGCTTAACGAATACCTGAAATCATACACTTTAACCAGAACAGCTTAAGATGTGTCTGAATCCATGTCATAAGGTCACGTAGCAGCAATACCCGCAGTTAAAGTAACATCAGCAACACAAGCAGCAGCAAGACAAACAACAAAAAGAGCTGCAAAATCAACAGCAACAGCTGGAACATCAGTACATGAACAGCACCAGCAGAAGCAGGACCAGGACAGATGGGGATGTGTCTGGTGATGCTGGGATAAGCACCCAGTCTGCCTGCTCATTGTAAGGATCTAATTTATTCATCTTAATGAGGGACCCAAGAACTCGACACGGGACCAATTCTACCTTTGTCCCGCTCTCCAGTCTGTTTCGTCAGCATTATTTACAGTCACTGTTCGACATTCTTCTGTCTCCAACACCAGGATCTCCAGCAACAACATCGCCATCCTCACCACCAACAACACTACAACCAGCCTCACTAAGATACACAAACGTCGTGATCCTTGTACAGTTATTTCACCGAGGAAACGAATAATTTACCATCATCTCTGGAAATAGCTCCTCTTAACGCCTTGGCATTTCTGCCATAATTTCCTTTGCCGTCTACACCAGCAGTTACCTTCAACATTTGTAGAACCATCTACACCAATTATCTTGACATGCCGATCATCGTTATCTTACCATTTACACCCTTAATTACCTTGACATCTTTACCATCAACTGCCTTACCACCACCACCGTTACCTTGCCATCACCACTAACAATTTCCTAACACCAACAGTTTCCTCGTCCTTACCAGCAATTACTTGGCATCCCCACCATCAATTACCTCAACATCTCTACACTTAATTACATTGATATCTCGACTGTTAATCACTCATCAAAGACAACCAACGCAATCACCGTTGGTACCAACACTGACAACCACTACCAGAGCAACAATTACTTCTTCACCGCAAGGTCTGACTCGTCCAGTTAATATATAGTTCGAAGTAGCGCAAAATTTCTGGGGTGTGGAGTCCCATGAAAGAGGACAATCTTAACCACACTGCAATTCCTCACGGTAACATTATCGACGCTTTTCAGGCAGACACAGAAATAACTAAACCTCGGGATCAGTCGTGATCCGGAGGGTGAGCTCACTGCAGTTTTCACTAAACCTCGGGATCAGTGTTGGTCCAAAGGGTCACCTCGCCGAGGCGTTCCCTAAACCACGGAACTGGGTGTCCCGTAGTTCGATTCCTAGCGCACTCAGCTCACACACTGAAGTCCGTGGTTCGATCCCCGGTACGGGTGGACACATCAGGACGGGTTTCCTTAAGACACCTGCTTTCCGTGTTCACATTTCAGTAAAATATGTACCTGGGTGTTAGTCGACTGGTGTGGGTCGCATCCTGGGCACAAAATTGACTTAATTTGCTCTAAATGCTCTGCATAACAAGAGGCTTTCGATATAGTAGTATGTCATTGACGTCAGCTAGGACTGTATACCTTGTACATCGTACTTGTAGAAATAATAATAATAATTTATTATTATTATAACCACTACACAAATGGCATCCGGCGACTGATTGGTTAACACAGTGCAAGTGATAACATGGAGTGCTTTCTATTCCTCGATCGAGGAAGGAGGAGGAGGAAGCTGTTACGACAGTCAGGAAACCAGGAAAAATGTCTCCTGACGCTGATTGTTGTCATGTGATGATCCGCTCGGTGATGAAGCGCTGGCCGTTGTACCATTGTTGGGTGGCAGTGCTGGAACAACCACTGACTTTACGTAAGGTCGAAGACAGAGGCGACTGGGGATATTAGAAGTGGAGAGGAACATTTATTTAGTTCTAATTCTCTCTCATTTATCCTATTTAACCTCATTTACTCTCCACTGTAATTCTCCCACCTCCTTTAGCTTTGTTTCGCTTAAAGCCAGGATATCCAGCTTCTTTTCTTCCTTAACATTTCAGGTATTCAGTATCCATGGATAAGCATCCCCTGCCGTTCCGGGATTATGTTTTCCATCTAAATAAAATAATCCAATCTCGAAGCCCTAGGATTTTATCTCGATTAAAACTAGAAGTTACAGCAAACTGCACAATTTCTAGGGTTCTAGCAGCAGTCAAAGCTAACACTTTCCACGCTCTAGTGGCTGGACAGCTAACTAAAGTGGCTAGCGGTGATAAGTTAAGTTGCTGTAATCATAGCTACGCACTCAGCGAGTGGCCAGGCCACAGTAGCAGCCGCAAATATCTGATGGGATATTAGCTAGTGACATAACCACTCAACTGTAGCAGCAACTGAGCTGTAGATTAACTGACATTAGAAAGCACCAAAGCACAGCAACTGAGGGACCCCCAAATACAACAGCAGCTGGATGGACCCCCAAATACAACACAGCAGTTGGAAAGACCACCAAACACAACAACTAGTGTCTTCTCCATACGGGTTATAATGTGGCATCAAAAATTACTCATGATAATAAATATATATATATATATATATATATATATATATATATATATATATATATATATATATATATATATATATATATATAGGTAAAACTGGTCATTTAGTAAGAACTCATTAAAAATTAATATAAAAATTAATAATTTTGTACCAAAGGAAGATTAGAAAACTTACCTAACCTTATTATAACAAGTGCAATTTAATTTAGTCTAATCCGACTAAATATATTTTAGATAAGTCTACAATAATTTATTAATAAACAATGAAATATATTTTTTCCTTAGGTTCAAGATGATTTTTTGAAAAATTATTGCATACACAAATTTTCGCTTGCCTTATTCGGCAAGAAGAGCGTTGCTATTTAAGCCAAAATAGCAAGTTTTACCTATTCGGCATGACATATTATATATATATATATATATATATATATATATATATATATATATATATATATATTATATATATATATATATATATATATACCACAAGCATTTTCGTTTAAAATTCTTTCATGGACGTCCTCTAAGACTGATCATGGAATGTCTGCAGCATCCTTGGCACCTCTCAGAGAAGCCACACTCTCCACACATAACATTGTACACACATATCACTACCAGCAGCTCGTGTACCAGCTAGCACTTGTTCACCTGACTGTACATTCCTGTCAATACCAACTATAATTTCTCGAGGAAAATCCGTGTTCACCTCACGCTCGTAGGGTCGACAGGTCGCCGCTGAAAAAAAGGTCTACCCCCCCACGCTCCTCTTTATAACGTTACTGACACAGTCTGAAATTTCAGATTCTATTTATGACAGGAGCGTCTTCTTTTTCTTTCAGTAGTGGGCCACATGATGTGACATCCACCTGTGTGAGGGCAGCATTAAAAAGGATTTTTTGCATTTATATTTTTTAAATTTAAGCAACATTATTAGTGCAAAATTGAACAGTTCCAAATTTTGATCGTGATGAAAATCTCAGGTGGGCCGCGTTCAAGAGTCAGGTGGCCTCCACTTGGCCTGTGGGCCGCATGCTGGACAGAAATGTAGCGTCAAACGAAAGCAAAATATGAACTTAGGTAAAAAGTGACTTTAAGTGCTTAATATGAATGTAAACAAAAGTATTCTTCCATTTTATGAAAATTTGTTACCTGGCTTCAGCAAGTCTGTATAAAGTGATCATGGACAGCAACATGAACTGTCCTGACCTTGGTCTTACGATGACCTCTGGTTGGAACATTGTCGTTGCTTGTGCTGGGGTGTTGTTGCTTGTGCTGGGGTGTTGTTGCTTGTGTTGTTGGGGTGTTGTTGCTTGTGCTGGGGTGTTGTTGCTTGTGCTGGGTTGTTGCTTGTGCTGGGGTGTTGTTGCTTGTGCTGGGGTGTTGTTGCTTGTGCTGGGGTGTTGTTGCTTGTGCTGGGGTGTTGTTGCTTGTGCTGGGGTGTTGTTGCTTGTGCTGGGGTGTTGTTGCTTGTGCTGGGGTGCGTGTGTGTTGCTTGTGCTGGGGTGTTGTTGCTTGTGCTGGGTGTTGTTGCTTGTGCTGGGGTGTTGTTGCTTGTGCTGGGGTGTTGTTGCTTGTGCTGGGGTGTTGTTGCTTGTGCTGAGTGTTGTTGCTTGTGCTGGGGTGTTGTTGCTTGTGCTGGGGTGTTGTTGCTTGTGCTGGGGTGTTGTTGCTTGTGCTGGGGTGCTGTTGCTTGTGCTGGGTGTTGTTGCTTGTGCTGTGTGTTGTTGCTTGTGCTGAGGGGTTGTTGCTTATGCTGGGGTGTTGTTGCTTGTGCTGAGGTGTTGTTGCTTGTGCTGGGGTGTTTGTTTTTTGCTGGGGTGTTGTTGCTTGTGCTGAGGTGTTGCTTTGCTAGTGTTGCGTGCGTGTGCTGGCAAGTGTGCATCTGTGCTGTTGCTTTGGTGCTGCTGAGTAATCCAGTATGCTGAATAAAGTTGCTTGGTGAAGCTATGTTAGTGTGATGGGCCAATGTTGGTTGTACTGGAGAATTGTTAGTTATGCTGGTGTAATGCTGGTTGTCCTGGGAAAACCCTGGTTGCTCTGGGGTAATGTCCTCGTCCCAGGACACAGATGACTTGGGACTTGGATTCTTATTTAGCGATTTTACGCGGCCGGTAAATCAAAGGGAAACTCGCCCTCTTGAACCACCTACGAAGAAGAATGAGAATGTCAGACTTACGTACGACAATAACGACTTGCTAGGGTAAGTCACATATGCACAATCAAGACATATACAGCAGACAGTGATTCAGTGTTTCAAGACTAGGGTGCGTATCACCTTCTCCTACGCTGAGAGATTGATTACCTTATGTGCCACAGCCAAGACACTCATTTAAGACGATGCTTCGCCATTAGTGGCTATTCAATCATTAAGAAAAAAAAACATTAGGGCTGATAACGCCACTAGTGGCGAATCCGTCCTGGCGAACCTACTGTCCTCATTATTTGGTTCCCATAACCCCAAGGGGTATACATACCCTGGTTAAAAAACCCTGATGTAGGCGTCAAGACATTAGTCAATTTTACTGGCTACATATGCGTCTAACTGGGATGTTGCATGTAGAGATGTACATTATGTGTCGGCTGGTATGTCAGTATACTCGGGGAAACCAGCGTGTTCTCTTGAGTTATTCAACACTTAGGTTTTTGAAGCATCTGCCCTGTGTGGACAGACTGTGTGCTTAATACAATACAATATATGTATTACTTTTGACTTATACTCGTCTCTGTGTTATTAGCTTTTACTTACGACTGGTGTACTGGACTATTTCTGCTCTGTCTGGTGTGGACTCAGTCTCTGGAGGAGATTTACTTCTGCGTACCAAGTATTAAGTGGATTTAGTCTTTGCCCAGCTTTTCTACTCCTATTCTAAGATTGAATGGAATTTGTTTCTTCCTTGGTGGTATCTACAAACTATATTCTGGGAACTAAATCTTTGAATGCATGTTATCTGCACACACCACACACACACACACACACACACACACACACACACACACACACACACACAGTGTTACTTTGGGTCGTGTGTTAGGTTTTCTATTTTGACATATGTGATGGGTCTTCAGGGTTTCGCCACGATGCATTTTTCATGAGATTAGTCCGGTTTTGGTTTTAGAATAAACATCATTATTGAGTTGATTAACTAACATTATGCATATGGAACAGACTTTTAATCAGGTATAACGTCAATTATGCTCTATTCTGTGACTGTTGCTTCTCATTCAGGTTGTAAATACATGTACACGATGTCGTTCTTTTTTCAGTAAATATTAGTGTATTATAAATTTATTTTACCAGAGCCGTAGACTGATGAACAGAAGTAAGCTTAAGCTTAAAAGCGTGAGATGCTTTGCCTGTCACAGATCCTGCTTTGGAAGGCAAGCACGTCTCACATCCACTAAGCTGGTGTCATCCACTAAGCTGGTAAATATATTAAGCTGAAGTCCACTAAGCTGGTGAAGTCCATCAAGTTGGTGTCGTCCACTAAGCTGGTGTCGTCCACTAAGCTGGTGTCGTCCACTAAGCTTGAGGAGGCAACAATTTTCAAGGAATGCGTTTCAATAAAGCACTGAGTTTGCGGAGCCCTCCAGCCTGAGGGAAATAGTATTACCTTGCTTTAACGGTGCTCTGGTAAATGGCACGCGGGTGTGAGGTGCACGGCAGGTGTGTGACAGGTGCCTGACATGTGTGTATGACAGGGGACGTGACAGGCGTGTGGGATTTATTTAACAGTTCATGGCGTGTGTTTTACAGGTGTATGACAGGTGCGTGGTAAGTGCTTGACAGGTGTGCGTGGCGTATGTGACAGGTATGAGGGATTGTGGGATCAGTACAATGGGCATAGGGAAGGAAAATCAGCTGACGGGCAGATGTGGAAGGAGCGAAAGGAGAATAAGAAGGTAACGAGTGAAGGACGAGGAAGAAGAAAAAGACGAGGATGAGGAGGAGGAGGAGAAGGGTGTGGTGAGGACTTGTGTGGCTCCCACACTTATATATCCAGAAAGTGTCTCATCATGCCTGAGACGACTAAAACACACACACACACACACACACTTTCACTGGACGAAAGTCCAAGGAGAAATTGTGGAGAGTTTGTAGTGATGGTGAGAGGCTGATAGTGTTGACGAGATGATGGTGATTGCTGCGTGCGTGTGTGTGTGTGTGTACTCACCTAGTTGTACTCACCTAGTTGTGGTTGCAGGGGTCGAGTCAGCTCTGGCCCGCCTCTTCACTGGCCGCTACTGTGTGTGTGTGTGTGTGTGTGTGTGTGTGTGTGTGTGTGTGTGACCATACACAAATGACAGCACGAAGGAGGAGAATGAACCACGCTACTGGTTAATAGTCCAAGACGGACCGAAACGTCGTCCTAAGTTTAGTTCTCTTTTATCTGTGGACCAAATTAAACAAGTGAACCACAGCGTCAGTAAGGGTAATTTAGCATTTATTTCTAGTAGAAAATATTTCCATGTTTTTTTTTCCAGCTTTACTGGGAAAATAAACTTTCTTCGTTAATTCAGCTGTGTGCACACTGCTGTGAAGTGCACACTGCTGTAAGGTGCACATTGGCGTGTATACACTGCTTTAAGGAGTACCTTGACGTGTGCACACTGCTTTAAGGAGTACCTTGACGTGTGCACACTGCTTTAAGGAGTACCTTGACGTGTGCACACTGCTTTAAGGAGTACCTTGACGTGTGCACACTGCTTTAAGGAGTACCTTGACGTGTGCACACTGCTTTAAGGAGTACCTTGACGTGTGCACACTGCTTTAAGGAGTACCTTGACGTGTGCACACTGCTTTAAGGAGTACCTTGACGTGTGCATACTGTTTTAAGGAGTACCTTGACGTGTGGCACACTGCTTTAAGGAGTACCTTGACGTGTGGCACACTGCTTTAAGGAGTACCTTGACGTGTGGCACACTGCTTTAAGGAGTACCTTGACGTGTGCACACTGCTTTAAGGAGTACCTTGACGTGTGCACACTGCTTTAAGGAGTACCTTGACGTGTGGCACACTGCTTTAAGGAGTACCTTGACGTGTGGCACACTGCTTTAAGGAGTACCTTGACGTGTGGCAAACTGCTTTAAGGAGTACCTTGACGTGTGCATACCTTTAGTTTCATCAAGTGTTCGTGAAAATATTTTTCAGTAAATTTTCACGATTCCTGTGAAAGGAGATGCGAGGGTAGAACAGTGTTCCAAGCGAGCAGCAGTGACGTGAAGAGTACCAACATGAACGTCACTTCTCTTGTTCTGAACATGCTCATAATCCCCTCTGGTATTTTGGTGGTCTTACATCTGTTATTTCGGCTAACAGTTCCTGGGATCCTCGCCCCCCAGCACGCCACACATCCTTACTTGGTAGGAAAATACTGCAGCATAATACCTATTAAGGAACTTACGGGAAAGCAATATGCATTCTAAGTATAAATAGAAATATTTTAAGCTTTGCCTACCATCTTACGTATTCAAAAGGCAGAAAGATATAATTAGTAATCCTGTCAGGTTGTATAATCTTTAACAGGCTTTTACTTCGATTCCTACATGAGGGGGAAGGTACTAGCATCTTCCTGAATAGTTGTCTGCAAGCCTGCTACGCCCTGAAGATATTGGGTATACTACTGTGTTCTCTGAACGTTAGGTCGTCTTGCATTTCATATTACTAGACCTCTGATCCGTTTTCGGCGTTCTGTGAGAAGATACGACTGCGTCTTGGGATCTTAATTCTTTACTTATCGAAGCAGTTGCAATTTGTTACACTTTAATATCAAACCACTGCTTTGGCAATAGAGTTATAGACGAGTGGAGCAAAAAAAAAGTGATATTATTGACGCTTTAAAAATAGGTTACAAAAGTTTACGGAAGAGAATGATTTTGTGAGCAGAACCTACCTAGTATGGGCCAAGAGGCTTATTGCATGTCTGCACTGTTCTTATGCGTTATGTTATTTTATTTGTATAATGAAAAAATGTGATATTTCTTCGCAGTTTTTCAGTTTCTGCTGTTCTAACATCCATGTTTGTTTTGGTGTCTTCAGCAATAGATGGCGCGAAGCTGTGGTTAATGTTTTTGTATGTCTGCTATGAGAATGAGAAAGCGTGAAGGTGCCTTGTGGTGAGAGGGAGGAGCCATTGTAATGGGTCAGGGTGAGTGGTAAGATCAGAGTGAGAGGGAATGGATAGTGTGAGAGGCCAGGGTGAGAGGGATTGTGAAGGTGAGGCTGGAAATAAGAGAGAAGATATTTGGTAAAATTAGGATTACAGGCTCATCCAGTTAAACAGATATAGATTCACTGTGTAACTGATAAATATATTTATAGTCGGGAGTGCCAATGGATTTTTTTACGGGGTGAGATGTGTCCACGTCAAGTCTAAGTGAAACTAATTCCTCTATTCTTCTAGTCCAGACTCACGATTCATTGTTCAGTACGCAGGTTCTCGTCTCTAGCAGACCCTTCCTCGCATCACTATTTATGTACCACACACAACTCATTCTTGGTACCAGCGCCATATTCTAGGGAAGAGTCTTATGGGTCATAACGAATAAGAAATATACAACACCTGGATATTTTTTTTATTAAAGAAGAGACGTTTTTGCCAGCACACCAGACTTTATTGCACTCTAATATAGGATTATGATGACGGAGACTTAAAGAGGTGGGGTCATCTTGGGTCAATAACCCTCCGGGATAAGTAACCTAAATAAAATCTTAATCAATTCATCAATGAACTTGTCCAGAATATAGCGTAACATACTTTTCCTGATGCGGACGCAAGTTCTACACAAGAGCTTTACAGGAGAGGACCGTCGGTGTCAGTGATCTCTAGCCAGCCTCTCCTGTTACACTGTTACATAACATTACAAACTGCCCTTGTTACCTGGGACAACCGCTCCAGCGACAAAGAATCCGACTCTCTTTTTTTTGTGCTGATCTCTAAACTTCCGCGTTGGTAAGTGCGAGACAGTTAGCAGTAAATTATGGTGTGGGTGTCTTGGTGGCGGGCCAGTCAGTGGAAGGTCCAGTAGTGAGAGGTACTGGTTTCTTGAGCCGGGAGGGTCAGCAGGTCCAGCTACAGTACTGGCGTGTGTAGGGCTTCAGTACGATACCAAGTACCAACATTCCACCGTGGTAATGGCTTCAGTACGATACCAACATTCCACCGTGGTAATGGCTTCGACGCGTCAATCTTTTATCCACTAGTTGCATAGCCTATGCAGACTACTCTCGTTGTACATATACTTCGTACACTTAGGTATCGTCCTCATTTCGAAACATGTATTACATATTAGCAAATCTCCTTCTAAACACAATTCAATTGATGGTCCTCATATGTAGTTACGTCTGACACTGCAAACTTTCCCCTTACGTCCTTTAAACAGTCTCTACCACTTGAGTATTAAAGACTCCTAAAACAATTATTTTATCCCTTGGCTCAAGATTCCATAAACACTTAACACGCATGGCTTACGGAGGAAGAATTCTGTTCCACTTCCCCCTGGAGATAAGAGAAAATAAACAAGAACTAGTAAGAAAATAGAAGAAAACCCAGAGGGGTGTGTATATATATGCTTGTACATGCATGTGTAGTGTGACCTAAGTGTAAGTAAAAGTAGCAAGACGTATCTGAAATCTTGCATGTTTATGAGACAGAAAAAAGACACCAGCAATCCTACCATCATGTAAAACAATTACAGGCTTTCGTTTTACACTCACTTGGCAGGACGGTAGTACCTCCCTGGGCGGTTGCTGTCTACCAACCTACTACCTAGGGTATATATATATATATATATATATATATATATATATATATATATATATATATATATATATATATATATATATATATATATATATATGAATGCAGGTATGTACGAATATATGCAGCAGAGGATATTTTGGGCGGTAGAGGTGTGGTGGCTGGAACACTGGATACCAGGACCCCACCGTTATTATAGTTAGTCCAACCACACCACTACTGGGGTTGTGGTAGTCACCACACCTGGTCTAAGTACTGCCCACTGGGGTTGTGGTAGTCACCACACCTGTTCTCAGTACTGACTACTGGGGTTGTGGTAGTCACCACACCTGGTATCAGTACTGAGTATTGGGGTTGTGGTAGTCACCACACCTGGTCTAAGTACTGACTACTGGGGTTGTGGTAGTCACCACACCTGGTCTAAGTACTGACTACTGGGATTGTGGTTAGCTATAGTTGTCTCTACCCTCCCTCCATCCTTTCTTCCCTCCCTCGCTCCCTTCCTCCCTCACACCTTTCCTTCCTTCTCTCCTCACTACCTTCCTTCTCGCTCCTTCCTCCTCGACATGTCCCAATTCAACAATTCATTTCCTCACATTTATTTCTCTATGTTCCAAAATGTCATTGGTTGCAACCATGAATCCAGACACATATCACTTAATCACAGAGAAAACCTTCATGTTATCCTCACAACACAGATCTGACATTACTGTCGTTACTATGTTGGTGGTGGGGTGATAGTGGGAATAGGTGGGTAATATGGGAGTGGTGGAATAGTTGGGTAGTGGAGGATACTTGGGGTGGTGGTGATGGGGAGATCATGTTAGTGGTGGGTGATAGTTGGGATGGTGGGGTAATAGTTGGGGTGGTGGTGGATGATAGTTGGGGGTGGTGGTGGTGGGGTGATAAGTTGGTGGGTGGTGGGGTAGTTGGGTGGTAGAGGGATAATGGTGTGGATGGTTGGGTGGTGGTGGAGTGATAGTTGGGGTGGTGGTGATGGGGAGATCATGTTGGTGGTGGTGGGGTGATAGTTGGGGTGATGGTGGTGGGGTAATAGTTGGGGTGGTGGTGGAGTGATAGTTGGGGTGGTGGTGGTGGGGTGATAATGTTGGTGGGGTGGTGGTGGTGAATAGTTGGGGTGGTAGAGATGGATAGTGGTGGTGTGATGGTTGGGAAATAATGGTGGTGGTGGTGGTGGTGGGGAGGTTGGTATAGTGTTGGAATAGTGGTGGGGAGGGGGTTCTGTTAGGGTGGAGGTAGTGGTGGTTACAATAATGGTGGTGTCGGTATTGGAGGAGCAACACCAATAACAACAGCATTATACAGCAACCACAGCAGCAACAGCATGCTGGGTTCGTTGCTCCGGTATCTGACTGTGGCAAGGCTGAGGCCCTCGGGCACTGCTATTACAGGGAGGCCAAGCTCACTCCCTCGGAGTAACCGTCGGGGGGGCAGCAGGAAGGTCACCCGTCGGGGCAGCAGGAAGGTCACCCGTCGGGGCAGCAGTAAGGTCAGCAATTGAGGAAGAGTCATTAAAATTTTTAGAGTGCCTACGGGATTCGATCCGGGGCTTGGTGGGTTCCCAGGCTTGTATGCTAACCAATGTGTCATGGACCAGGTTCAAAGAAGTAGAACCAGCGAGGAAAATTAGGTACCACGGGGCGAGGAATAGTGTGGGACATAAGTAAAGTACCTGAGCCGTGAAGGGTCGCACATACTCACACACAACACACACACACACACAGAGCAGTAGGTGCACCTGTCCACACTTTCCAGCTGTGTCTATGACACAGGTCACACCACACCCGTAAGGTCACTGGAGTTCCCGTCTATAAGAAATCAATGGCTATCCTATGTGGAGTCTGTGGCTGAGTCAGTTAAGGCGTCAGCATTTGACTCTGCCTAGGTGGAGGCAGGAACTCTGGGTTCGACTCCTCTGCTAGCATTGAAATAAAAATGTTCGTACATAAATTCGTTCATATATATATATATATATATATATATATATATATATATATATATATATATATATATATATATATATATATATATATATGTAATAGCTATAATAATTATTATTAAGTTTTTGGTGCAAATAAAAAAAAACGCAAAATTAATTGACTTTACAATATCAATATATCCATAAAAATCAAATCGAAGGCTTTTGAAGAAAGTTAAGCTTTTTATTAGCGAGATAATAAAAAGCCCCAAACAAAGACTTAAAAATTCCCCTTGAATGTTCATGAATATTTTATTCCCACTCCATTATACGTTAATTATATTTTATTGGGTGCTTTATTATGTAAATAAATTACATCATATAGTTGAAGCTAACAATTACCTGTTTACGAGCTTTAAATTAGAGGTAAAGCCCTCCCAGGTGCCTGGGAGGCGGGGCAGGATGCAGCCAGGGTTCCTCCATAGTCTGGTTTGTATTCCATAATTCGTGAGGTCATTCAGTCAAGAGGTGGTGAAGGGTCCAGCAACAGTCCGCTAATCTTGGCCCGTTTGCTGACCAGTCATATATAATTACTGATGGTCATTTTAGAGTCTTGACCATTTTCCGATCTCCACCTTTTTTTTCCGAGGAACAAACTACTCAACACTTCGAGATAGCTTCTGATGCTTTATTCCGAGTATCCAAGAGTTTCCAATCCTACGCCATAGTACAGTACACTGAGGGTTCATATCTGTGGAGGAAAAAAAAGAGCCCCTTGTGTACACTTCAGTACATTTATTAAATGAAACGTTTGCCACGAGTAGTTTCATCAGTGAAGCCACTGATGGACTGAAGAAGTCAATCGTGGCGAACTGTACACAAGTGCTATTTCCCACACCTTCTTACACTATAGGAAAGCTAAGTATCGGCCAAGAGTGTCAGGCAGAGCAGTGTACGTAAACACGACACAGAGCTGGTTAAGGTGGCAAGCGTAAAAAAAAAAAAAGAGGTAAGGAAATGCTGTACCTCGATGGTATACGATATCGACAAGAAGAATTAATCACATGTACAACATCTGGATATCCTTATTCGTAGACGTTTCGCTATATACAAAAAATGTGGTAATGAGTCCCTCAGCTGAGGAACTCATTACCTCATGACTCATCTAGAAATTGTTAAATGTAGGCAAGTTATTATTATATAAAAATAATAAAGTAACTTTTGGGATGACCGTTTTGTAGTCATTCAAGTGTTTGTGGTTTGCTTTTAGAATAAGACATGCTAGGGTTATTCCTTTTTTGTAATATATACACTTTGAACTGACATGGTGTTCATTTGGACTTGTATTTATGACGTCACTTTCAGACAATGCTTATAGTTAGGTGTTTTATAACTCTTTGTATGTGTTCACTCAAGTGTTATAGGCAAAAGGTAAAACTTTGGTTTATGTATAATAGGTTTCCTCTTGAAAATGAGAGATGGTTATATTGTACTGGCTATCAGTACAGATGTAATGTAACGCGCTTGACGTTTTTATGGTGTACAGTTTTGTGTTTACGTGTCTGGTACCCCAGGTTTATATATACAAAAAAAATTAGTATTTTGCGGGGCATAGTTCCCTGGCAAGTGAAGCCAGTTTTGTGTGTTTTGGCGGATTATTTACATATGCAATGAGATTTTACTAGTAATGTGCAGACTATTCAGTTAATTGTATGTTTGAGTAGGGAGGGGGGTTCTTGTGATTACGCCATATGTGGTATTAGAAATTTTTTGTGTTTGTAAAGCAGAGAAAGGTTACGAGATGACAAATGTTTTGAGAATCATCAGGGTGTTATACTTCTAAATAGTTCCGTGTATGGGTTATAGGGTTGATTTTGGCAAAATATATTTTGTTATTGGATGGGTTTTTATTTTATTGAGGTTGTGGATGTTGCACGGTGGTGCTTGAGTTTTGTTACCTTTTTTATTGTGGTGTAGGTTTTTGCACTATGTTGTTACCCAATTATTAATGATTTGTAACCGTTTCTGGGTTTGTTTGTGTTAAGATTTATCTGACTTTGTACAATTGTATTTAAGGTTTTAAATAAAATATAAAAAGAAAAATTCTTCATCAGGTATGGAAATAAACGGGTATGTTAATACCGACAGTTTGTGGGAATAAGACACATACGCGCAATCGCAATCGGAAAATAGAGTTGCACGCGGCAGTAGATAGCGATCCTACCTTCCTGAGGAACACGTCAACAATGGCCCTCACTCTAGTCAAACTGTATCTTAATTTCGCAGTCAGCAGAAAAGGAATTATCCTCTGGGTGATCTTACAATAAAAACGCAGGGAGAGGAATTATCAGAGAGTGGTTTGCCAATCAAAAGAAGGGAAGAGGAATCATCATTTAGCGAATTCCTTCGCTCGCAATTTCCCCGCGCACCGTTGCCTTCACTTGTACCAGTTAGGTTCTCCTGCAACCGCATAATTTCGCCTCATATAAATGGTCCTCAGGCGGCTGTTTCACACGGTGCTCCACGCCAGCCGGTCATATACATACGTTTGTCAGCACTGTCTGGATTTCTTAGTAACTTTTAATCTCGTCAGCACCGTCTGCAGCTCTCAGAACCACCTGCAGTTTTCAATTATAAACTCGTCAGCTCCGTTTCCAGCTCTCAGCACCGCCTGATGTTTTTAAAGTACTTATAATCTCATCAGCACCGTCTGCAGCTCTCAGAACCATCTACAATTTTTAATTATAAACTCGTCAGCACCGCCTGTAGATCTCAACACCGCCTGTAGCTCTCAGCACAGCCTGTAGCTCTCAGCACCGCCTTCAGCTCTCAGCACCGCCTGCAGTTTTCAATTACCTATAAACTCGTCAGCACCGTCTGCAGTTCTCAGTTCTATTTATAAGCTCAGCACCATTTGCTGCTTATACAATTATCGCCACCTTATGGCGTCGTAATTTTAGGTAGTGTCATCTGAGTAACAAATTCGCATCACCTAACTTTGTGAAAACATTTAGTAAACGAATTGGAATGATAATGCTATCAATAAGGATCAGAACTTTTAGGGCAGTTCGCCTCCATTCAGGATTCGGCTGAGCTGGAAGTGGCGAATCTTCACCTGACTAGCTGGAGACCGGGCCCCCGCGATTACTGGATGGAGGATCGAGCCTTCACCACTCATTGTGTTGCCTCACTCACAAAGGTCAGCGATTCACGCAAATTAATAAAAAATTAATTAATTAAAACAGACAAAACAATCATCAGTACAGTCAAGGCAGAAGTGATCAGATGACAAATCAGGAACCACATGTGCAACGATTAGGAGATTTCTTCTCCAGGCTGAGGACTGACCACCTCAAAGCAACATCCTCCAGGATGATGGACTGACTACATCGTCTTTGCACCTCTAGTGCCTCTGCTGTCTCCTCTGTACTCGACTGAAGAAGACTGCTGTGTACGCGAAACGTTTCTAACTGTTGCTTGTGTACTACTTATCAACTCGTTGGTATTGCAACGGTATACCATTATATTCACAAATCATCCAGTTAACGGATACCATTATCATAATCACAACTCAGAAAAACGTATACCATTGCCAACTGATTATGAAACACACTGTCTAGAGAGGAAACCTTACATATCACAAATTTCAGAAAAGAATAGTACCACTGGGCATACTGAAGACACACCTATAGGGTTCTTAACCTCGCATTAGCGACTGTCGCATCACCCACAGTTCCAGTCCGCGTACCAGGTTCAACCCGCATTAGCGACTGAGCCATCACCCAGTCGCAGTCCACACTTTCACCGCATCCTGGTACGTTACCGTGTTGGGTACAGTTACCGTGTTGGGTACAGTTACCGTGTTGGATACAGTTACTGGCTGGGTACAGTTACTGTGTTGGGTACAGTTACCGTGCTGGGTACAGTTACCGTGCTGGACAGTTACCGTGCTGGGTACAGTTACTGTGCTGGGTACAGTTACTGTGCTGAGTACAGTTACTGTGCTGGGTACAGTTACTGTGCTGGGTACAGTTACTGTGATGGGTGCAGTTACTGTGCTGGGTACAGTTACCGTGCTGGGTACAGTTACTGTGCTGGGTACAGTTACTGTGCTGGGTACAGTTACTGTGCTGGGTACAGTTACTGTGCTGGGTACAGTTACTGTGCTGGGTACAGTTACTGTGCTGGGTACAGTTACCGTGCTGGGTACAGTTACCGTGCTGGGTACAGTTACTGTGCTGGGTAAAGTTACTGTGCTGGGTACAGTTACTGTGCTGGGTACAGTTACTGTGCTAAGTACAGTTACTGTGCTGGGTACAGTTACTGTGCTGAGTACAGTTACTGTGCTGGGTACAGTTACTGTGCTAAGTACAGTTACTGTGCTGGGTACAGTTACTGTGTTGGGTACAGTTACCGTGCTGGGTACAGTTACTGTGCTGAGTACAGTTACGTGCTGACGTTACGTGCTGGGTGCAGTTACTGTGCTAAGTACAGTTACCGTGCTGGGTACAGTTACTGTGCTGGGTACAGTTACTGTGCTGGGTACAGTTACTGTGCTGGGTGCAGTTACTGTGCTGGGTACAGTTACTGTGCTAGGTACAGTTACTGTGCTAAGTACAGTTACTGTGCTAAGTACAGTTACTGTGCTGGGTACAGTTACTGTGCTGGGTACAGTTACTGTGCTAGGTACAGTTACTGTGCTAAGTACAGTTACTGTGCTAAGTACAGTTACTGTGCTAAGTACAGTTACTGTGCTAAGTACAGTTACTGTGCTAAGTACAGTTACTGTGCTTGTCTTATTTTCAAAAGGTCTTCGGCCTTTCCTCTTAATAGTTCATCTAAAGGAAATTGAGCTTATGAAGTTAAGATCTTAAAATAGAGCTGGTTTAATTAAGCTCATAAAATAACTGATGTTCATTCTGTTTTGCAGCTTTAATGGGGTCGTCTTGATGGTTTAGTGATGGAGTCGTCCTGAGTACTAAGGTTTAGTGATAAGGTCGTTCTGAGTGGCGGCACTGTTCAGTAAAGAGGTCGTCTGAGTGGAATGGTTTAGTGATACGGTCGATCTGAGTAGCAATGTTCAGTGATGGGATCGTTCTGAGTGACACTGTTCAGTGATGAGGTCGTTCTGAGTGGCTTGGGTCAGTGGAGTGGACTCAACACTCGCACTTAAAGATAATTTTTTTGAGTCCGATTAAATAATATATCTTGGGTAGAATTTCAAATCAGCAGGTATGTTAAAGAATGCTTAGGAGGCTTGGGCGTGCGGGTGTCGTGGGCGGTGTGGGCGGTGTGAGCGTGTGGGCGGTGTGTCGGGCGTAACCGAGCTCACCCAGCTAGCCAGGATCTGCCAGGGCGGCGTCTCAACCACATATATAATCTCCACAAATTATGGAATGCCTTATTTACTTCCCAGCGCCCCAGGTCAACCAGACAAACACGCACCCACAAGCACACAACTACAAGCACGACCCTAACAACACGCACTCACAAACACACCAAATCAAAACGCACCCACAAGCACACACCCAGGCGTTCGGTGAAATCCTTCTGGAAATCGCGAGTCAGATGAACCAAGAGTCAGCCGTCTACAGCAACTTGCAGAAGCCAAACTGCGCCAAACAGATCCAGCCTTTCTTCTCGAAGTACAAGATCGGACGAACGTATGACATCCTCCTTAACAACTGCAAGATGCAACTCGTCATATCGGACGGTAGTTCGTAGCTTCCCTGTGGTCCCAGTTTGGCTTGGCGATAACAAGAACCACAGACTGTGGCTAACTGTGGGGAAGCACCCCTCGAGAAGATACGAGGAGAGGACGAGCAAGCAAGACTGGATCTCGACCTATGTCTATGGTCCTTCTATGTTTCGACTCCCTGATGGAGGTGGGCATGGAGAGAAGCATGGCTGAGAGGTGCAAGAAATACTAGACTTTCGGAGTGGTAATTACACAATAACCAGAGGGTTCTTGAGTGGACGTCCGTGGGAAGGGAACTGGAAGGCAGGACATTGAAGCAGAATACACCACACCCTACACTGTGTTGGTAGTAGTGCGGTGAGAGTTTGTCCACATATACGTCACACTGTACTGTATTTCTTTAGTGATAGAGTGCGTCCAAACACACTCCACACTGTGTTGGTAATACCATAACATCAGAGTGCGTCCACTTACACACCCTTCCTCACATTTGTTTCGAATCTAACATCTGAATAAATTACCGCTCCCCACACTCTTGAAAAACGTGTCTTACCGTCTTCTATGTTTTTTTTCAGTTGTACTGATGCCTTATCTCTCCGTGTTTCTTGGTGCTTCTTTGTATATTTATTTTAATGTGTGTGAGGTCAAGACACGGGTCAAGGGTCACTGGTGCCTGGGGCAAGGGGCAAGGGTCACTGGTATCTTGGGGTCAAAGGGCGGGGAGCTATAACAGTTGTCGGCTCGCCGACCCTGACACAGCCCGGCTGGATGGGTCGCTCCGATGGCCTTTCTCTCGGTGTCGAGGTTGGGCAAGGCGACCCACGCACACTCTCCTTTCCCACGATGCTACGCCACTCCTCCGCCACACCCCACGCAAACTACGCACGCACATTATGCTCGTACAGATTTACTTAAATACTGAATACGGGTCACTGCAAACTCTACTTCTGCAGCAATAATCAGATTATCACAGAACAATATAATCGATATATGCTTCATTAGCAAACATATGGCTGACCTTCGATAACCTAAACAATGACGCCTTCACTTTTCACCATGAGTGGGCAAGACCGGCGTGAAATACCACCCAGCCAAACACAAAGCCAAGCTCAAGAAAGGTCAGCGGGATGCCTCCACGTTAGTGCCTCGAGGAACGTGGAAAGAGTAGACAGGGACAGATACTTATCAGAGGAGGAGTAACATCCAGCGAGAGTGAACATGGTTGGAGGCTGAAACCCCAAAACGAGTAATAGAGACATTGGATAAGGCTTCCTTCGGATTATTAGCCTCAACGAAAGCTTGGCAGTGTGGGTTCGTTTTCGTTAAAGTATTATAGTCCTATGGTCTAGGATGCGAGCCACAACAGATGATTAATACCTATTTACTGTTAGGTGAAAAGAAGCAACAGGTACCCAGGTACTAATAACTCTTAGGTGAAGAGAGGCAGCAGGTGTATAGAGACTTGCCCATACGTCTCGCCCAGCCCGCGAAATGAACCCAGTTCTTTTGGCTGTGAGCTGAACGCTCTACCAGCGAGCTACGAGACATAGTGTTTCCCAGTTTAAGAGTAAGAAATAAAAAGAGCTGATGTGACAACAAAATTAATAGTTACATGTGAATGAAAAAAAATGATAAGTATTTTCAGTGAAGCAAAAGTAAAGATGAAATGTGTAAAAAAAAAAATGACTTTAATCACTGGTATATAAGGAACCTGAGCCGAACTGGTAGACCAATGGTCGTTCTGTTGTGGTTCTATATAGGGCCAATGACCACCATACTGGCATCTCTCTCTCGGTAAACGAACACACTCCTCCAGTTGCTGCTTGCCACGCCTCCACCATAAGGCCAACAACACTATTGAAAAGACCTGTGTCAAATGATTTTTCGTTGACGTATGCAATGCGTCGGAAAAAACCCGAGTGATTACACCATGCCTAGCATGTGTGTCCATTAGACCTAATGCAGTGCTCCTTCGTTCTTATGTATCGAGCACTTACAGCATGACAGATGTATTACGGATTCAAAGGCAGAGCCGAAACCCGATTCCTACAGACACACACAGGTGAGTACATTCATACATACATATATACACACACATACGCACACAAATGATCCAAGATACACCTGACAGGCGTGTTTGATTAGCGGTCGCCTGCAAACAGAGGTCGAGTACCTTGTGGGTGGAACAGCGTGCGTCAAGGCACAGGTCAGGTGTGATGGGAGGCAGAAGGGATGGGAGAAGCAGGAAGGGGAGATGGTGGAGGAGGCAGGAGGAAAGCCGATAAAGAGTTTAGAGGTGCGGCTAAGGGAGAATATTACCGGGAAACAATAGGGGCCAAGTAGAGATAGGCCGTAGAAAGCAAATTCTCCTAAAAGTTTATAGTACGACGGTGATAAGTCAATAGTTGTGATGGTGTGGAACTGGAGGTACATTATGATTGTGTGGGGCTAGGGGCTTATTGTGACGGTGTGGGATCTAGAAACCTATTGTGGTGGTGTGGAAACAGGTGTATCGAGGTGTGGGACTGGACGAAAATTATGATGGTGTGGGATCTACAGGCTTATTGTGATGGCGTGGGACGGGAGACCCATTGTGATGGTGTGGAATGGGAAGTGCATTGTGATGGTGTGGGACGGCAGGTGGATTGTAATGGTGTGAGACAGCAGGTGCATTGTAATGGTGTGAGACGGGTGGTACATGGTGAAAAGTGGATGAGAAGGGGGAAATGAAGAGTATAAGGAGTGTGAGGTAGAAAAAGAACAGGGAGGAGTGAAAGGAAAAAAATGGGAATGATTGTGAAGTGAAGGGTGAGAAATGAGGAGGAATGAGGCATTAACAGAAGGTTTGAAAACAGGGGGTAAAAGTGCGGGTTACATAGTGGGAACAACAGTCAACAATGTTTGGGGGGATGTTTGCCTTGTTTTTTGCACTATGTTGAGGAGCACATTATAAAGCTGTTTTTATAATGATTTCAATATATATATATATATATATATATATATATATATATATATATATATATAATATATATATATATATATATATATATATATATATATATATAATATATATATATATATATATCCAGGTTAATATGATCTATTACAAATTTTTTTTTAATTCAGTTTAAACTGATTCCATTGTATCTTAGAACCAAAATTTCAGATATAAATACCCGCCTGACAAGGTAGGTGTGAGTCCCCTACACCTGTCTCCTGACAAGGCTGATGTGAGAGAGTGATTTCTCCACACCCGCCTCCTGACAAGGGCGGGTGGTAAGGTGTAGTCCCCCCCACACCTGCCTCCTGACAAGGCTGGTGTGAGTCCTCCACACCCACCTCCTGACAAGGGCGAGCCCTGGGGTGTAACTCCCCCACATCCACCTCCTGATAAGGCTGGTAAAGAAGAGAGACTTTAAAAACCATCGGAATAACTACTTCAACAGGAAAAAAATCGCTACCCTTGTTTACAATTGCGACTTGCCTTACGAGAAACGAATTCAATTCTGCTAGTAAGATCATATTAATCTGTAAAGCGGATCATTGAGAGCAAAAAAACTGGTGGATGCTCGATCCTCCGTCTTTTATTCATCTGTTATTACGTAGATCACGAGATTAGACTATTTTTTCATGATTCTGTCGAGTATGCTGCTACTGTAAGCTGAAGCACTATATCGAAAGTAAGTATGATTATAAGCAGGAGGGCTACGACGGGATGTGGAGGTTGAAATATGTTGCAACAAGATTCTTGCACTGTGCTTCTTCACTGCTAGTGAATATGAAATGAAGCTTCGTGGCCTCAAGCTTGTTTGGTGAAGAGAAACAGAGGTGAGAAGAGAGAGAGAGAGAGACGACCATGTCTGGAGGGAGGGAGGATGGAGAGGTGGGTATTACTGAAGTGAGGGAGGAGGGAGTACAAGAGGCGGTCAGTGTTGATGGAGAAGAGGTAGGGCGTGTGTATCAATATTAATAAGTTAAACTCTGATATGATGTAGCAAGTATTTTTATTGCACACTTCGCATGCTTCATTGCATAAGGGACGGAGGTAGCAATGCCAGTCTGTCTAGTGGACGCCAAGCTATCCACTAGACAGCTTGGCGTTGCTATTGTGAATGGGGCTAGAATAAATGCAAGTGACTTAACACTCGGCTGTGACCCTGATATCCTGAGGAATAAATGTGACGGTGTACTGACTGTGGAGAATCCTGCAGTGACCTCTGCCAACCAGGCAGCCAAGAAACTTAACAGTATTACGACGTGTCTCTAGCTATATGAGGGCTGAAAATGCTAGGCACAGACCTATTTGACTTCTGCATAGGAGCTATGAGCGATGCGATGACAGAGTGACTTAACACCTTTCGCGCTGTGACAAACCTGATATCCATGAGGAATGAAATGTGACAGGTTTGTCTGACTGGGAGAACCTCATGCCTCTGCAACCAGGCATGCAGAACTAAAGTATACGTAGGTTCTCGTACTTCTATGATACACGTGCTGAACGAAATGCTTGAGGCACTGACCTATTTCGAACTCTGACACTAGGTAAGCTACCTTGACAGGATGCGACTTCTTTCGAGCCTGAGCACAGCCTGGTAGACTTATCATATCAATAGAGCCTTCAAATCCTGCTACATGACGATGCCTTTACCCTTAGGTACAAACCCAGAGTCTCTCTGGCTAGACCCTTCATTCATCGACTCTTCTTGGGAACATGTTCTTACAACAAGCAGACATTCAAAGAACTAAAATCAACAAAGCAAAGGAAAGCTCTTGTCTGCCGATGACTACATCCTCACTAATGGTACTAAGTTACGTAGGTATCCTCACATCATGGATACCTCACTGCTGTGAGGCCGGACACTGCCGGAAGGTACCCTTAACACCCCGGACACTGCAGGAAGGTACCCTTAACACCCCGGACACCGGCGTCAGTCTTCTTGTGAGCATTGCAACTAATGATGGTAATTAAATTTACAAAAAACAAGGCTAATACTGTGAGTTGGTCATGTGCACTGTTTGAGTAAGGATGAATTAGGAAGATGTTGATCTGAAGTGATAGGAGAAGCTGTCGACCAATCGTGGTAGAAAGCTGTAGAGTAGTAATGCTAGGAAGCGATAGATCAGTGGTGCCAGAAGCGGAGGAGCAGTTGCGGTAGGAAACGGTTCAATAGTTGACAACTGCTTAGGAAGCTCTTGATCGAAGATTTTTACAAGAACGGCGGCGGAGCGCAGATGTACTGTTAGAGCTTAGGGACTGGGAGGAGGCGATTGTTGTTGTTGGTTGGTGGTGGTGGTGCCACTGCTGGTTGTGGCGGCGGTGGTGGTGCCGCAAGTGATGGCAGCTGTAGTGGTGGTGTTGGTGGCTGTGGTGGTGTGGTGGTGGTAATTGGCGGTGTTGGTGGGTGTGGTGGTGTTGGTGGTTGTGGTATTGATAGTGATGGCGATGGTGGTTGAGGTGGTGGTGCTGTTGCTACTGGAGATTTAATTGTAATTGTTCATGCTTCTTCCCCAGGAGTACTGACCAGGTCCACAAATCGCTCATAAACACACACACACGTTAATGAAGAGGCGGGGCAAAGACACAGACACACACACACACACACACACACACACACACACACACACACACACACACACACACACACGTGAAGCTAATGCGTATTCATGTGGGTGAGGATCAGATGGGACTACATAGGGATCTGGAAAGGCTGCAGGCCTGGTTCAACAACTGGCTCCTGGAGTTTAACCCCACCAAATGCAAAGTCATGAAGACTGGAGAAGGTGAAAGAAAACCTGCAGACAGAGTACAGTCTAGGAGTCCAAAGACTGCAAATTTCACTCAAGAAAAAAGATCTTGGGGTGAAATAATACCGAACACATCTGAGGCGCACATCAACCAAATAACTGCTGCAGCATATGGGCGCCTGGAAAACCTAAGAATAGCATTTCGACATCTGAGTAAGAAACCATTCAAGACTGTACACCGTGTATGTCAGGCTCATATTAGAGTATGCAGCACCAGTATGGAACCCACACCTGGTCAAGCACGTTAAGAAATTAGAGAAAATGCAAAGGTTTGCACCAAGACTAGTCCCTGAACTAAGGGGTATGTAATACGAGGAGACGTTAAGGAAATCAACTTGACGACACTGGAGGACAGGAGGGATAGGAGGACGTGATAACGACATATAAAATACTGAGAGGAATTGACAGGGTGGATAGAACAGAATGTTTCAGAGATGGGACACAGCAACAAGGGGATACAACTGGAAGTTGAAAATTCAGATAAGTCACAGGGATGTTAGGAAGTATTTCTTCAGCCATAGAGTTGTCAGGAAGTGGAACAATCTGGAGAGTGATGTAGTGGAGGCAGGATCCATAGATAGTTTTAAATGATACGACAAAGCTCATGGAGCAGGGAAAGAGTGGACCTAGTAGAGACCAGCGAAGAGGAGAGGCCAGGAGCTGTGAATCGACCCCTGCATCCACAAATAGGTGAGTACAAATAAGTGAGTATACACACACCTACACACACACACACACACACACACACACACCAGCCATGACGGGACACTTCCTCACCAGGATATTTTTGCATTTTTTTATTCATGTGGAGATAAAAGAAAACTTGCTGAAGGAAACATGTGAGCATAATGGAAAGATCTGCTGACTGAGGAGGAGGAGAAGGAGGAAGAAAAGGAGGAGAAGAAGAAGAAGAAGGAGGCAGGGCTGCGGTCAACGCCCTATAACACTGAGGTGACTCCCAAGACGCGTCCTTGTGTCCTCCATCCACCTCTCTGAATTTTGTTTGTAATTTTGCTCCCACTGGCAAAATTATTGGTGATGGCCACTAGCATGCCACTAGCATGCCACTAGCATGCCTAGGCATGCTAGTGGCCATCTTTGTAATCGAAATGTAATGTAAATGTAATGTAAATCAAACATTGTAAGCTTTACAAGGTAATAAAATTATCACCATTATCATTATCAATAATTTACCTTTAACTCTCATCCTTACTATACTTTGGCTTTGCCGAGGGCCCCTTTCACATCAACACAGGTTGAGTGCTGCGCCCCTTTCACATCAACACAGGTTGAGTGCTGCGCCCCTTTCACATCAACACAGGTTGAGTGCTGCGCCCCTTTCACATTAACACAGGTTGAGTGCTGCGCCCCTTTCACATCAACACAGGTTGAGTGCTGCGCCCCTTTCACATTAACACAGGTTGAGTGCTGCGCCCTTTCACATCAACACAGGTTGAGTGCTGCGCCCCTTTCACATTAACACAGGTTGAGTGCTGCGCCCCTTTCACATCAACACAGGTTGAGTGCTGCGCCTTCTTGCTTGGAAAAACGGTAGTGATGCAATGTGAAGTATACTTCTATCTTGCATGAATCCATTTCACGAATCTAATTTATCTTCTGTCTTATACAATAATCAATTCAATAATATTTTTTCTCCAACATGCATTTCTTAAGGGATAGGGATGGCAGTGGTTTCTTTCCACTGTTTGGTATATCTCCTGATTAATATAACCAGTTAAAAATGTAGAAAAAAAAATTGTCCGTCGACTCCAATAGTCAATGATCCAATAGTCATTCCATCCTTCCCAAGGAGCTGGTTGACGATCCACTTTAAGCTGCATTCCACATTTTCCAATCATTAATTAGCATACCAGCTGCATCTTCCCTGAGGGTTTCGCTTCTCACATCATTTGTCTTTTCATGTAGTTAATTCTGTACTTTTACAAAGCTACCAGTTAGAGACTCTGGGTCCATCCCCCAGTTTTTCCTTAATGGGGGTCCTGGTGTGCTGTTCAAGTGGTTCAGGAACTATCCGCAGGATTCTGATTAAATTTAAGGGTCGACACTAAACACGTAGGAGCCATACAATGTCGGTGAAGGGAGAGACAGGTAATCGAAGTCGATCCGTGTAGGAAAGGGTCGCTTCAGTTCGTTGGTCGAAGAGATACTTGCATCAAGGGTCCCCCTCTCTTCTAGGGAACTTTGTTGTCACTGGTAGTGTTTCTTCTCTACAATACACTGGCTTCTTCAACTACAAGACATATACACGTGAATACCCAACACTGGTACGCCAGTATTTGCTTAATAACCAACTCAGTCCAGCTACACCAGCGGTTTCTTAATCAGGAATATCCGGCCAGAAAAAAAGGAGGCAGCCAACCAGGGCAAGACTGCAGCCAACCAGGGCAAGACTGCAGCCAACCAGGGCAAGACTGCAGCCAACCAGGGCAAGACTGCAGCCAACCAGGGCAAGACTGCAGCCAACCAGGGCAAGACTGCAGCCAACCAGGGCAAGACTGCAGCCAACCAGGGCAAGACTGCAGCCAACCAGGGCAAGACTGCATGCAGCCAGGGCAAGACTGCAGCCAACCAGGGCAAGACTGCAGCCAGCCAGGGCAAGACTGCAGCCAGCCAGGGCAAGACTGCAGCCAGCCAGGGCAAGACTGCAGCCAGCCAGGGCAAGACTGTGGCCAGCCAGCCAGGGCAATAGAAAAGTCAACCAGTCAAGGAAAATGGGGGTTAAGGCAGCCAGCTAGTCAAGAGGGGTAGAACAGTCAGCTAATCAAGAGGGAAAGAGAGTGAGGGGCCAGGTAATGAGAAGGGAAGGAAGGGTAGAGAGAAGGGCATCCAGGTAATAAGGAGAGGAGTGGAAGAGAGGGAGAAGCAGCCAAGTAATAAGGAGGAGGGGAAGAGAGGGAGGGGCAGCCAGTCAGTGTGCCAAATAATGTGGTCAGAGAGAAAGTTAACCGCAAATTACTGCCAACATACTTTTTATGCTTCGTCCAATATGCAAGTACAAACCTTAGTGTGGGAACACCTCGTAGCTCGTCACCCTAGAGGAACACATCACCCTCACGTGTCACTCTGAGGAGCACATCACCCTCACGTGTCACTCTGAGGAGCACATCACCCTCACGTGTCACTCTGAGGAGCACATCACCCTCACGTGTCACTCTGAGGAGCACATCACCCTCACGTGTCACTCTGAGGAGCACATCACCCTCACGTGTCACTCTGAGGAGCACATCACCCTCACGTGTCACTCTGAGGAGCACATCACCCTCACGTGTCACTCTGAGGAGCACATCACCCTCACGTGTCACTCTGAGGAGCACATCACCCTCACGTGTCACTCTGAGGAGCACATCACCCTCACGTGTCACTCTGAGGAGCACATCACCCTCACGTGTCACTCTGAGGAGCACATCACCCTCACGTGTCACTCTGAGGAGCACATCACCCTCACGTGTCACTCTGAGGAGCACATCACCCTCACGTGTCACTCTGAGGAGCACATCACCCTCACGTGTCAATCTGAGGAGCACATCACCCTCACGTGTCACTCTGAGGAGCACATCACCCTCACGTGTCACTCTGAGGAGCACATCACCCTCACGTGTCACTCTGAGGAGCACATCACCCTCACGTGTCACTCTGAGGAGCACATCACCCTCACGTGTCACCTTGAGGAGCACATCACCCTCACGTGTCACTCTGAGGAGCACATCACCCTCACGTGTCACCTGAGGAGTACATCACCCTCACGTGTCACTCTGAGGAGCACATCACCCTCACGTGTCACTCTGAGGAGCACATCACCCTCACGTGTCACTCTGAGGAGCACATCACCCTCACGTGTCACTCTGAGGAGCACATCACCCTCACGTGTCACTCTGAGGAGCACATCACCCTCACGTGTCACTCTGAGGAGCACATCACCCTCACGTGTCACTCTGAGGAGCACATCACCCTCACGTGTCACTCTGAGGAGCACATCACCCTCACGTGTCACTCTGAGGAGCACATCACCCTCACGTGTCACTCTGAGGAGCACATCACCCTCACGTGTCACTCTGAGGAGCACATCACCCTCACGTGTCACTCTGAGGAGCACATCACCCTCACGTGTCACTATGAGGAGCACATCACCCTCACGTGTCACTATGAGGAGCACATCACCCTCACGTGTCACTCTGAGGAGTACATCACCCTCACGTGTCACTATGAGGAGTACATCACCCTCACGTGTCACTATGAGGAGTACATCACCCTCACGTGTCACTCTGAGGAGCACATCACCCTCACGTTTCACTATGAGGAGTACATCACCCTCACGTGTCACTCTGAGGAGCACATCACCCTCACGTGTCACTATGAGGAGCACATCACCCTCACGTGTCACTCTGAGGAGCACATCACCCTCACGTGTCACTCTGAGGATCTCAGTAATATGTGACACACTGGTGGTTCACGTCACTCTTACATGACACACTGGCAGAGCAAATTGTCACATGACACTGGAGGACCACATCACAATCAAGTGACACTGGTGATGCAAATCCTCATATGACACAATGCTGGAGCACACACACACACACACACACACACACACACACACACACACACACACACACACACGCAAGTAAGATTTACCCGAAATGGAACTAATGACCTTAGACAATAGGAAAAAAGAGGGAACCGAGATCATGATATACAAAATACTCAAATAGAAAAGACAGACAAAGATGCACTCTTTTTAAGAGGAGTTAACAGATTGGCGTAAGAAAGTGTTGGAGACTTGATCCTCCGTCCACAAACAACGAGACAGCCTTTCCCCCTTTTACCTGGATCAACTCATATAATTAGAAGTAAAATACTCAAATGACTCGCAGTGAAGGGATATTTTTTTTACAGCATCATAACAGAAGATCGATGGAGTGCATCACAGGAGGCTTGATCCTCCGACATTCCAGACGCGAGCAGTGTCATGACCCGGCTATGTCATAGGGGGGGAAAGGCCAAGGTATGATAGGTAGTTCTAAATGCTCCACATTTAGAATCATCGAAATAGAAATGGTTGTAGGGAGGAGGGAAGGTAAAGTGGTTTTTAGTTGTAGTGGCTTGAGCATCCAGCAGGCTCAAGTGAGCATGTTAGCTCACGTCAGCCAGTTCAGTATCAAGAGGCGAGCATGTAAACACTACATGAGGTGAATATTTAGTTTGGTATATACGCCTTACTATTGAGTCCTGATATTACGTTGGTATGCTTTTGATAGAAATTGAGAAGGATTGATGAATTAAACACAAGTGCAGCAACTGGGAACCGAATAGGTAAAACTTGCGATTTTGTCTAAAACAGCAACGCTCTTCTTGCCGAATAAGGCAAGCGAAAATTTGTGTATGCAATAATTTCTCAAAAATCATTCTGAACCAAACGAAAAAAATATATTTAATTGTGTTTGTTTATTATTAAATTATTGTAAACTTATCTAAAATATATTTAGTTGGATTAGGCTGAATTAAATTGCGCTTGTTATAATAAGGTTAGGTAAGCTTTCTTAGGTTCTTTTGGTACAAAATTATTAATTTTTACATTAACATAAATGAAAAAATATATCTTTAAACGTATAAGAGAAAATTTTAGAAAGGACTTAATTTTAAATTAATTCTTGCTAATTGACCAATTTTACCTATTCGGCACGACATATATATTATGTACTCACCTGTATGTGGTTGCAGGGGTCGAATCATAGCTCCTGGCCCCCGCCTCTTTACTGATCGATAGTAAGTCACTCTTTCCCTGCTCCATGAGCTTTAACATACCTCTTCTTAAAGCTATGTATGGAACTTGCCTCCACTACTTCACTCTGCAGATTATTCCGTTTCATGGCAACTCTAAGGCTAAGGAAATACTTCCTAACATCCCTATAACTCATCTGGGTTTTCAACTTCCAATTGTGGCCCCTTGTTCCTGTATCCCATCTCTGAAACATTCGAGCCGTGTCCACCTTGTCAATTCCTCTCAGTATTTTATACGTCGTTATCATGTCCTCCATATCCCTCCTATCCTCTAGTATCATCAGGTTGAGTTCCCTTAACCTCTCCTCGTAAGACATACCCTTCAGTTCCGGGACTAATCTTGTTGTAAACTTTTGCACTTTCTCTAATTTCTTGATGTGTTTGACTAGGTGTGGGTTCCATACTGGAGCTGCGTACTCCAGTATGGGCCTAACGTACACGGTGCACAATGTCTCAGGTTTGCCAAGCGCCCATATGCTGCAGCAGTTATTTGATTGATGTGTGCCTCAGGGGACATGTTCGTTATAATGTTTACTCCAAGATCATTTTCTTTAAGTGACGTTTGTAGCCTTTGATCCCCTAACCTGTACTCCATCTGCGGTCTTCTTTGTCTTTCCCCAATCTTCATGATTTTGCACTTACTTGGGTTAAACTCCAGGAGCCATTTGTCGGACCAGACTTATAGTCTGTCCAGATCCCCTTGTAAGCTTAGCTTATCCTCGTCCGCTTGTATTCTCCTCATCAGTTTCACATCATCAGAGAACAGCGACACTTCTGAGTCTATTCCTTCCATCATGTCTTTCACGTATACAAGAAACACTGGACCTAGGACTGACCCTTGTGGAACCTCACTCGACACATGCGCCCACTCTGACACTTCATCAGGTACCAACACTCGCTGTTTTCTTCCTGTCAGGTATTCCCTGATCCATTACAGTACTTTCCCTATTATTCCTGCCTGCTCCTCTAATTTTTGTACCAGTCTCTTGTGTGGTGCTATGTCAAAAGCCTTCTTACAGTCCAAAAAGATGCAATCTACCCAACCCCTCTCTCTCCTGTCTTACTTCTTTTACTTTATCGTAGAACTCAAGTAGATTTGTGACACAGGATTTCCCATCCCTGAAGCCGTGTTGATTGTCATGTATGAGCCCAATCCTTTCATTGTGCTCCACCACTCTTCTCATGATAATCTTTTCGATAACTTTACATACTATACAAGTCAGTGACACTGGTCTGTAGTTTAACGCTGCCTGTCTTTCTCCTTTCTTAAAAATTGGAACTATATTTGCGGTCTTCCATGCCTCATGCAATTGCCCAGTTTCGATAGATTTACTGAAGATTGCTGCTAGCGGCACACACAGTTCCTCTGCTCCCTCTCTCAGGGTCTATGGAGATATGTTATCTGGGCCCACCGCCTTTGAGGTATTTAGTTCACCTAGCAGTTTCTTCACCACCTCCCTGGTTATGTGTATTATGTCCAGCACCTGCTGGTGCACCTTACCTCCATGTGTATGTGCAAGGATATTTTTAGTTATTGTTTATATTGTGCAATTAAACACACACTTGCAGGTTTGTCTGATGATTGTAGAACATGTTAAACAGGTAATCATTTGTATCAGCCCCATATTAAGTTTTATAATGGAAAAAATACCATTCATGTCTCAGACGGCTCAGATTATCTGGAAATTTTTATATTTACGGGTCCATTGACATATTTTCTTGTATGCCGAAGAGGCGCAACCTTAGTAGCAGCCATATTGGACGGTTAAGGTTCATACGAGGCCCTACAGCCTATAGATATTACCTTTTTTCTTATATGGTCCCCGTGGTAACAATCAGACAACCATCATGGCAATTTCTGAAACGGCTGCAAACCATAACTGACCTATATTAACCAGCGTAATTCAGCTGTAGGTTATGGCTTACATAAACAAAGGGCAGGGCGCCCCCCACATGAACAAAGGGCAGGGCGCCCCCCCACATGAACAAAGGGCAGGGCGCCCCCCCACATGAACAAAGGGCAGGGCGCCCCCCCCCCCACATGAAATTCATGGTGAACTTCAGAACCATTGCTGACATTATTTTACAAAATGAATAAAAAGGCACAATACCGTGGCTGGAACAATTCACAAACAATTCCCACACAGGAGAGGGAAATTTATGACAATTAGTTAATGGTCCATGTCGGACCGAAACGTCGTAAGAAGTTTCTGCTATGTGCGGGTTATTTGTGTGTTATTTTACATACCTGACACACGTGTGGTGGTTGGTATATACTGTTAGCAAAGCTTCGCACATGTTTATCAATATATATTCCTGAGGTAAGTAGGGTAGATGCATCATAGCAGTAGTTATTACTAGGCTGTTACAAAATAGTAGTTATAACTACGTAGTTAAAATAAGGCATGCAAGTGGTCGTAGTTACACGTTAGTAGTTGTACATGTGTCTTAACCATCAACTGCTACTGTGTTACACCTAGGTAGTTACACCTAGGTAGTTACACCTAGGTAGTTACCAGAGAGTGTGAGTTACTCACCATGTAAGGAAAGTGGTTGACAAGGAAGCAGAGTGCTGCTACAGCCAGGGTTGTACCCCAGCGAAAGTCTGACGCGGGCGTGCGGGCCGCCCCGCTACTTCTATTCACGCCCACGCCCTTGTGCGTCCTACAGGGTAGCGCCGGCGGCGGCCGGTGGGGTGGCGGCGGTGGCATCAAATCCGAGGTGGATGAGGCGGCGTGCATGGCGCCGGGAACGCCGCCCATGCGGGCAGACGATGCACTAGAGGAGGTGGTTGAGGCCGAGGAGGCGGCTGCGTGGAGGGCAGTGCCCTGGCGGCCTCCACCGGCACTGGAGGAGCTGGAGGAGGAGGTGGTGGTGGCTGTGATGGGCGCCATGTCTGAGGGCGCTGGGGTAGGATCGCTACACCCTCGCCCCGCCTGCACCACGCCCACGCTCACTCCGCCAGCCACCACCAGCAGTCCGTACACGCTCAGCACGAACAGGGAGAGGCGCACGTGCAGGGCGTGCGGCAGGAAGCTGCAGTGTTCGAACGCGTCAGGCGCATCTGCCGGACGAGCCAAGATGGCGGCCACGCCCACCAAGGCAGCGATAGTTGCGAGCACCGCCAGGTGGTAGCGGATCTGGTGACGCCGCACGCTGAACCGGTACTTGTAGGGCCACTGGCTGGTGAGGGCCCGGTCCACCAGCAGCGAGGCCACAGTGGCCGCCTGTAGGGTCTCGTAGCACTCAGACTCCAGACGAAAGCGCCGCACGCGGCCGAAGACTCAGGTCTCATGAGGCTGAGAAGAGCGTAGGCGAACACCTGCAGCGCCACCAGCAGCTCCTGCACGAACACCGCCAGCAGGAAGAGATCGACGGAGCGCCACTGGCGGCGGTAAGAGTGGAAGACCCCCAGCACCCAGGCGCACATCAGGAAGATGAGGGGCGCGGCCGCCGACAGTCCGATCCAGCTGTATGTGAGAGTCCGCATGGTTGAGGGTCAAGCTGGGTCAGCGGGGGTCACCTGCCGCCCCGCCCCGCTGCTCGCCGCGCCCGACACCCTTCACTGACACCACCATGGTAGTGGGTGGTCCATGGAGAGGCAGGGCTGGTCCACTGGGACGCGGTCCACGTCGTCTTCTCATAACCACCTCCCCTACACGCTCCACTCTGAAACAAACAAGTTATTCATTAACTCTTATGTCCTCAACAGATCATGTGTGGAGACTAGTGGTAACAGCATCACCAACAGCTTGACTGATCAGAGATTAGCGCAAGGAGGATCATTCACCACCAATCCTTGCACTTCATGACCCGAATGGGTCATGAAGTGATCTGTAGCTTAATGGTAGAGAGCTCAATTTATAATCAAAGAGACGCAAGTTCGATTCTCGTGTGAGGCGATAAGTATGGGTTAGTCCTCTTACACCTGCTGCCCTTACTCACCTAGCGGTAAATAGGTACCTGGGTGTTAGTAAACTGTTGTGGGTCGCATCTTGGGTAGGGAAAGTATTATATCTTAAGGCTGAGCCTTAATTAAAATTGAACTGAGGTAAGGAATGTTTGTTATGGGAAATGCTAAACCCGTGGGGGTCACTCAGCGCTGGAAGTGGTGTTTGAACTGATGGGTCAGGAATCGATTCAAATGTAGACTTAAAATTACAGATGTATTACTTATCTATGGGAGAAACAGGCAGATGTTTGAACAAGTGCGTGTATCAACACAGACCACAGTTCCATAGCAGGTCACAGTGCAACTAGCCTTCACAGACCGCAGTTCCATAGCAGGTCACAGTGCAACTAGCCTTCACAGACCACAGTTCCATAGCAGGTCACAGTGCAACTAGCCTTCACAGACCACAGTTCCATTGCAGGTCACAGTGCAACTAGCCTTCACAGACCGCAGTTCCATAGCAGGTCACAGTGCAACTAGCCTTCACAGACCACAGTTCCATAGCAGGTCACAGTGCAACTAGCCTTCACAGACCACAGTTCCATAGCAGGTCACAGTGCAACTAGCCTTCACAGACCACAGTTCCATTGCAGGTCACAGTGCAACTAGCCTTCACAGACCGCAGTTCCACCACAAGCCACAATGCCACCACAGGCCACAGTGTCACTAGCCTTCAAAGGCCACAGTAATATCACAGTCAAGTGTCATCAGCTTTCACAGGCTACAGTGCCATCGGAAGCCCCGGAGTCATCACAGAGCACAGGACCATCTCAAATCCTATACATGTTTCGTCTACATTTCTGCCATTTTCCAGAAATATGCTCTTTTTCCATCCCTCCCCAGCTCTATACCTCACCCATACTCTAGATCCACACTTTCCCCACTAGGAGCCACACCACAAACGCTTCAACCCCCTTCCTCCCAAGACAGGCGAGGAAGGGAACCGACCGAAGGTGAAGCAGTAAGGAGAGGCTGGCTACAAGTTTTCACGTGCTTTCGAGAAGTAGTCGTAGTCTGGTTGACTGCATATTCTGTGGCATCAGTAATGTCACTTCTTGTCATCTGACTCTTTCTGACATTTCACTTTTTTTCTTTCTTCTACCCCCGTGCCTTCTTCCCCCCCCCCTCACCCGCACAATAACACGTATTGAGGTTAATTAAAAAATAAGACAAGACTTGGAATGAATGGCCCAACATTCCTCGGTATTTTGCTTGGTATTTTACTCGGCCTTTCACTTGCTTTTTCTTAAACTTGAACATTTCTTCACCAGCTGCTTGTCTCAGGTGGCTGCAACCAGCTGGACGCTACAGTAGTTTGCTGACCATTAGTGTAATTCCCCACACACACACACGTACAGGAGCCAGGAACTTCGAATCGACCCCTGCAACCACAAACAGGTGAGTACAAAGAGGTGAATACACGCAGACAATACTGATTATTGCAGACTCTATTAACCGACTAAACCAGATCTGGTTTCTACTCAGGGTGTCACTGACTTGGGGGAAAATAGACTGAAGGAAGCCTCCGGGTGACTGTTTTTTATACAGCCATGTAGGCGACGACATGAAGTAGCGAGAGAAAGGGACAAATCAGACTTCAGGGGAGGAGACTATCAACGATGAGACTTCATGATTGCTGTGCAATGGCAAAAGTTAAATGGAAAGATGGCGAATAAATGGAGTGCCTAAAAGGGAAGTCATGGGAAATGGAGAAGGAATACATACCAATAAATGGAGTGCCTAAAAGGGAAGTCATGGGAAATGGAGAAGGAATACATACCCAAAATAAGAAGAAATGGGCAAAATAGAATCCTTGGTATACCCAAAGATGCAGAGAGCAGAAACAGGAAGCAGATTTTGAAAAGAAAATCCGCAAAAGTGAAGGACGGAACACAAACAGGTGAGAAAAAAAAGCTAGAAACGAATACACCAATAAAAGAGGACGAGCGAATATTTGAGAATTATAGAGACAAAAGCCAATTTCAAATCGAAATTACTTCAAAACTACACAAGACGAGAGACACAAGACAAAGAACAGGTGGGTAGATTGAATGAAAGATCTCATAACGAACGATAAAGAAGTTTTCAAGAAGAACTAAAGATTTAAGAGTCCAGCATCAACCAACACCCGACACGATACACACAGAGAACACGTCAAGAATATTATATAATTCACGTTAAGCACTAAACCCTTGTAGGGTCATTCAGCGCAAGACGTGGTGGAGGCTTGATCCTCCATCTGCTGAGGAGTTACTTGAATATTTCAAAAGCAATGGGGCATCAAAAATGTGTCACCGTGGATTCAGAGATCGGGAACGGAAATCTATAAGTCAATGAAAACAGAGCAAATAGCGGAATAATAAATAACCAAAAAGGCACAATACCGTGACTGGAACAATACACACACAACCCGCACATATAAAATATTTGTGTGCCGGGTCACCACACGGAGAAGACCCGGGCCAGGACCCGTCCTGGCGAACCTACATGAAGATAACGAACCCAGAGCAATGAACAGCAAAGATTACAGTACGAATATTTAAGCAAGAGGAGAGGCGAGTAGCAAGAGCTATGGGCCTGTTTACTAAACATGCGTGCTAAGGTGATACGGAGAGCTGAAAAGAGAAATGGGTATACTCGGTATTCTTAGATCGCAAGAACGTCTTCCACTATGTATCGCATAAGAGACTGGACATAATACTAGAGAATCAGTAAGAGATTAAAAATTTTAGCCTCTTTTTTTATAAACGTAAAATAAAAAGTTACAATATGACCTAAACTAACTGCAGTGGCATCTGGAAATTATATCGTAAAACATAACTTCAGTGGGTCAGATGTAGGAGCAACAACTGACGCAAGCAAATGCATGGTCGTGAAAACTGGGGAAAGATGTGGAAAGGTATTTAGATTACAAATCCAACTGAAGGTGAGTGAGAATGATACCGAGCATGTGGCCCAAGGCGGAATCATCCAATTGGCGAATGGCGAACGTAAAAGAATAGCGTCCAGGATCATCAACAAAGTTATTCTTGATAGCATAAACAACGTATGTATATCAGGACTATCATAGAGTATGCAGCATCAGCATGGAGCTCAATCCATATCAAAAATGTCCAGAAACTAGAAAAAAAGAAGTGCAGGGATTTGCAGCGAGTTTCGTCCGGGACCAAAGAGAAATGACCTTTCATAAATGACCAAAAAAAACTGAAGCAGAACATAAAAGGTTCAGAATAAGTATTATTATGACGTAAGATATAAAGTGAACTTGATAAGGTAAACAGGAAAATATGGAGAGACGGAAAATGAGAGCAAGAAAAATTAGCAGAAATATTTCTTCAGTCTCAGGGTGAGTTGACAGTAAAATTACCTGGATGAAGAAGTGTTAGAAATAGACTTCATACACAGCTTTAAGAATAGGTATGACAGGGCTTTATGGGATTATGGTGTTGATTTACGTTAATCAGGGTATGTATACATAAATGTAGAAAATAAATTAGCTCAATTCAGACTTTAATTAAAACTGATTAAATGAATAGAGAAACAAGTTATACGGCAGTAATAATGTAACATTGTAACTGATGACATTAGTTCTTTAATGTAATTCAATGATTACTAGAAGAATATATGTAAATGTATCATATCAAAATCAATTCAGGAAAATTGTTGAAACTTATGAGGGTATGTTGAGAACACTGTGCTACTACTGTTAATAATAAATAAAACTAAAAAAAATAAACATATATTCGTAGGATTTGCTACAAACTATTAAATGCAACATGTACGGTTTATTGAAGATTGATAAGGGAATTTTTTTAACACGGTTATTCTAAGAGGGCAGATTACTCGTCCATACCTTTTAATTCACCCTGACATGCTTACGCAATCTTGCAGTAATAATGGCGTATGCAAGTCGCGTAATGTAACCCTGCACAGGTTACGGAGTATTGGCATACACAACAGAAAGCAAGACATGAGAACCTACCCCTGGGACTACAGCTTCGTGAGTACACACACAAAATACTGCTTGGTAATCCGACTGTGACAGCCAGCACCAAGTACCTCATGTCTTCACTGACAATTCTTAAAGTTTAAAAAAAATACCAGCCTTGAGGCCAGAATTCTTGTGGTGGGGAAAGTGTCGCTTTCGAGATGTATTTTGATTGGGTGAAGTGGAAGTTGAATTATCAGCAGAGATCGTCCTAGATGTTGATAAATGGTTCAGAGAACCGGCAACCAGTGGCTTCCTCAGTCCGATACCGAGAAGAATTATTGAAGATCAGAAGGAGTTTGAGGTAATCAGTCCCTAAGCCTTGAGTCGATGTGATGAGTCCATCAGTCCTAGATGATTTGATCACCAGGGTAATTCACTACTGGTGAAGCCCCGGGGCTTCAGTCAATGAATTACCCGGGTGATCAGAATAAATGTCGAAATAAGTCACCCTGAAAACAATCGTGGTACCTGTTTTGACATGAACAAATTTCTAAGTAGCCTGCGCCCAGTGAATGCGTACGGCAGACGGATTGAGGTAAATCAGGTCTGCGAATCACAGACAGCAATAGCATGGTTGATCAGTCAACAGGGAAGCCTGGCCTCAAGCCGAGCTGCATGAACAGAATAAGCTCTCGAAATCAATCGCAGGTGTGTCACGGGACGCCGCCCACGTATGTATATTAGAGATGGTGATGATGCCAGGCTGTGAAGACCCAGTGTTTGTCGGGCGGTACAGCCGGTACTGTGACCCTCGGGAGCAGGACCCACTACACAGGGAACAACCTCAAACATGAGGAGGAGAGGGACTGTGACACACTATCGACCGATTTCAGGAATTCTAATCATGAAGCCCATCCTGTGGCCCGTCTTCCATGGTGACTGCCTGATTGGCCAGGCTATTACTTCCTGCAGCCTGCAGACCCACAAACTAATTGATCCCACACTTTCTGCAAAAACTTCAACCTTCGTTTAGACAATATTCTTGACATTCTCCTGGTCGAAGCTTAAAAAGAGTCGTGAATAAGTTAGCTTTTATTTAGCCTTAAAATTTATTTTGATAATCATGCATGACTTCATCTAGCAAATCACGAGAATGCAACATATTTAAATTTCTAATTGTACGTATGGGGTACCTCTGCTTCTCAGTGGGTTTATCCCACCTCAGAAATTAAATTATTCTGCAGTGTGTTGGTGTCCAAGGTACCTGAAATCCTCCTCAAGCCTCGGGCTTGAGGATGGCAGACAGGAAGAATGCCGGGTGGCGGGAGCCCCAGGCTCTAGGAACCCCAGGCGGCAGTGACCGTACCAGATACAGCACCACTTACTTTCACAGCTCCTTCTTAGTGGTGAGACGCCAAGAAACACACAACACTCTTCCTTCTCCCCGGAGACTCGACCGTCCTCAGAGCTGGTCTTGGATTGTGACTTTTTTGTTGTTGTTTGTTTCTTTATGTATGGTAATTTACGTGCGAATATTGACCTGCCGTGATGGCGTCCAGTTACCCCGAGAAGTAAGGTGTGGGACTCACTTGTCTGGTTAATTCGTATGCGGTGAACTGAACTCTCACCAGCAGACGACCTTTATATCACTGGTTGCTAATATTTGATTTCTTGTCTACGACAGTTGGCTCTGATGCAACGTAAATTATGGCAAAGCCCGACTCTGCAGAACGCTATTTTTTTCCAGTTTCAATTGAAACTGACAGTTTCTGTATAATGGAACCTACACACACATTCAAAGCAGTGTGATATACGGAACCCGGAGTTGCTTGCCTGGCTGTGGTATGTGGTGGTGTAGGTGTGTAGCACCTGGGGCATAGGTGTGTAGCGCCTCATGGAGACACACCTGCTCGCCTCAACTTTGGTAAGCGGTGACAGTCACACTCGCCATGCACGACGCATGCATAACCAGTTGGGAGCTGACCAGCGCTGACTTGTTTGCACAGGGACTACAGCAAAGTCCTCGATCACAGCCACAGAACAGCTGAATTAGATCGGCATCTCCTCTACCTCAGATTCTCAAAAACATCCCCTTCGAGATCCTCAGACGGGTCAACTTAGAACTAAAACCCGTGTCAGGACGCAGTTCCTGACGAACCAGTCAATCGCGCTGACTTGTCTTCCCAAATGCATCCAGAAGAAGTCTGAAGAGTTTCGGTTGCTGCGCGATCCGAGAAAGGTATCCCCAGGTATCCCCAGTCTCCCTCCACCTCCACAAATGAGACATTTGTGCCACATTTGGGTATCTTTATCCTTATTTATGTAGATAAATGGTTCAGAAAACAGACAAGTTGATAACAGATGGGAATCTTTATTGGGGAAACGTTTCGCCACACAGTGGTTTCATCAGTCCAATACGAAGAAGAATGTTGAAGATCAGAAGGAGTTTTAGGTAATCAGTCCCTCGGCCTGGACTGAGGGACTGATTACCCCAAACTCCTTCTGATCGTCACCATTCTTCTGTATAGGACTGATGAAGCCACTGTGTGGCGAAACGTTTCTACAATAAAGATACATTAGTGTTGCACATGTGTTTAATTAATTATTCTCATTTATCAACCTGTCGTTTTTTCTAAATCATTTATTCAAACTCCCACAACATTATTGAACTCAAAAAAAAAATACAGTTTAGAGTACAACATAAATTTCAAATACAGCGCAGTCGGAAAAACCATTCACATATTATCTTATGAAAAATGAATCCCAAAAATGGCAAATATGTAACTCAAAACCAATTTGAATCTTCCACTAAGTAAGATACATTAGCATTGTAAGTTTAAAGCCGATCAGTGGAGGCATTGTGCAGTGATCGTGGAGGTGAATATCCTAAATTTCACTAGCACCAAGTTTGAAGCCGATCAGAATTTGCATTCTCGAATTATTTTCTTTTTTCAGTATATTGGCAAATTACCTCCTACAGTGTTCAAAATCAATCAAAACATTTCTCAGTATAACATTCACCAGATGCTGCATTGATGCATTCTTCAGTAATGGACAGAAAATTTGCTTAATAAAAATGAAAAAAAAAGAAAACTTACAGAACCTAAACTTTACGCAATTCTTTTTTTTTTTTTTTAAAAATACACCAGCACTAAAAGTTTGAATCTGACCAGAAGATTCATTCTCCATAAAATTTTATATAAAATCATTCCACCTTAAAAATTAAATGTTATGATGGGTGTGTAAGGGCAAATTGGTCCCAACACACTCCACTGACAATCCCAACATTCTTCTCAGTAGGATACACAAGTGACGAAAGTTTGAAGCCGAGCTGAAGGGGCTTTCTCAAGTTCTCTCATGGAATCTAAGATCGGGAAAAGTCTAAACAAAACTGATTATCCTGCACCTGCATATGCTAAGTCTTGCATTAATCTTTCTGTTTATAAACGAAACCTTTGAAGAAAAGTAAAAAAACAATAATCAACTACCTCAGGGATACCTCTAAATGCGCTGGTTTATTCATTAGGGAATGATACCTGGCTCGGGTCTTTGCTATAGATGACCCGGTCAGTTGTGCCGGCACTGTGGCAGGAGCACAGCAAGACGGCAGGGCTGCTACGGACTCTTCCTTGAAACAAAGCAGCAAGACTCAGGACCTATACCAGTCCGACTCAGTTGTCTGAATGAAAGAAATTAGGCAATGCCGGTCTTGTATACAGAGCGTCTCTCACAGGAAACTCCCACGACAAAGTCGGGATTATCATGGCACCCGTGGACCTGAAGTTGTCGCTGGACCTGAGGTTGTCACTGGACCTGAGGTTGTCACTGGACCTGAGGTTGTCACTGGACCTGAAGTTGTCACTGGATCTGAAGTTGTCACTGGACCTGAAGTTGTCACTGGACATGAGGTTGTCACTGGACCTGAAGTTGTCACTGGACCTGAAGTTGTCACTGGATCTGAAGTTGTCACTGGACCTGAAGTTGTCACTGGACCTGAAGTTGTCACTGGACCTGAGGTTGTCACTGGACCTGAAGTTGTCACTGGACCTGAAGTTGTCACTGGACCTGAAGTTGTCACTGGACCTGAAGTTGTCACTGAACCTGAAGTTGTCACTGGACCTGAAGTTGTCACTGGACCTGAAGTTGGCACTGGACCTGAGGTTGTCACTGGACCTGACGGTGTTGTAATTACAGTGTTATGATGACGGTGTTGTGATGCCAGTGTTGTAATGACAGTGTTATGATGACGGTATTATGATGACGGTATTATGATGACAGTGTTGCCATGATGACAGTGTTGCCATGATGACAGTGTTGCCATGATGACAGTGTTGCCATGATGACAGTGTTGCCATGATGACAGTGTTGCCATGATGACAGTGTTGCCATGATGACAGTGTTTGCCATGATGACAGTGTTGCCATGATGACAGTGTTGCCATGATGACAGTGTTGCCATGATGACAGTGTTGCCATGATGACAGTGTTGCCATGATGACAGTGTTGCCATGATGACAGTGTTGCCATGATGACAGTGTTGCCGTGATGACAGTGTTGCCGTGATGACAGTGTTGCCGTGATGACAGTGTTGCCGTGATGACAGTGTTGCCGTGATGACAGTGTTGCGTTTGTGATGACAGTGTTGCCGTGATGACAGTGTTGCCGTGATGACAGTGATGCCGTGATGACAGTGTTGCCGTGATGACAGTGTTGCCGTGATGACAGTGTTGCCGTGATGACAGTGTTGCCGTGATGACAGTGTTGCCGTGATGACAGTGTTGTGATGACAGTGTTGTGATGACAGTGTTGCGTGATGACAGTGTTGTGATGACAGTGTTGTGATGACAGTGTTGTGATGACAGTGTTGTGATGACAGTGTTATGATGACAGTGTTATGATGACAGTGTTATGATGACAGTGTTATGATGATGGTCTTGTGATGACAGGGTTATGATGGCGGTGTTGTGATGAGAGTGTTGCCATGATGACAGTGTTATGATGACGGTGTTGTGATGACAGTGTTGTGATGATGACAGTGCTGTGATGATGACAGTGCTGTGATGATGACAGTGTTGTGATGACGCGGCGACGAAACGTGAAGAGGAAAAGTGATGGCTCAACGTGAAGAGGGAGGAAGGGGGGGGGAGGGTTTGTTTACATCCTCACCACATGACTTCTCTTCAAACCACCAGACTTCTTATTTATCAACACGAAGCGTTAAACTTGCGGGGGCCATTCAATATGACTAGTGTGGGTTCGATCCTCCGTCTGCTAGACAACACGCTATCGGATTAAAAAGACCCGGAGCTATGTCTCAACAATGTCCGTAGTTTACCTGTAGTAGGTTCTGGGGGTCCCAGACCATTCATTAAGCACCTGGGGGTAATCAGGTTTGATCCGAGGAAGGAGGAGCAGCAGCTTTGATCAAGAATATTATAGTTTCTCACTCGGGTTTCCAAATTAAGAGTAATCGACGCGTTGCCTGATAGTGTCAGGCAACAGTGTCTTGGTGGTGTCAGACAGCAGCGTCCTGGTGGTGTCAGGCAACAGTGTGTCCGGGTGGTGTCAGGCAACAGTGTCCGGGTGGTGTCAGGCAACAGTGTCCTGGTGGTGTCAGGCAACAGTGTCTTGGTGGTGTCAGGCAGCAGTGTCCTGGTAGTGTCAGGCAGCAGTGTCCTGGTGGTGTCAGGCAGCAGTGTCCTGGTGGTGTCAGGCAGCAGTGTCCTGGTGGTGTCAGGCAGCAGTGTCCTGGTGGTGTCAGACAGCAGCGTCCTGGTGGTGTCAGGCAGCAGTGTCCTGGTGGTGTCAGGCAGCAGTGTCCTGGTAGTGTCAGACAGGACCGTCCTGGTGGTGTCAGGCAGCAGTGTCCTGGTGGTGTCAGACAGCAGTGTCCTGGTGGTGTCCGGCAGCAGTGTCCTGGTGGTGTCAGGCAGCAGTGTCCTGGTGGTGTCAGGCAGCAGTGTCCTGGTGGTGTCAGGCAGCAGTGTCCTGGTGGTGTCAGACAGCAGTGTCCTGGTGGTGTCAGGCACCAGTAACCTGGTGGTGTCATTCACAATTACTTAAACGACTGTACAACAGATGATTCACACAGTCCTGAGAAATAATCAAGAAATAATCGAGAAATAAACAGAAAGCAATCGGGAAATAATTGCCAAATAATCAGAAAATGACCAGGAAATCATAGAGTAATCTGATGGGATACAAAACGGAAAATCTTCCTCCTGATTGTCATGAGAGCATCAGAACAGCATCATCAGCATTAAACAATCAGGAGAACAGCAGCAATAGCAGCACTGTAGACATCATGCAACCAGGAAGGACTAGAGCATGGATCATGCAGTTACACACAGCATATAGCAGCAGAAACAGGAGATCAGCAGCAGCAGGAGGACAACAGGTGCGTCTTACATTCAGGAGATCAGCAGCAGGAACCGCAGCATCATCACACAACCAAGAGAGCAGCAGGAACCGCAGCATTTCACACCCAGGACTCAGCAGTGTGCTGTGTGTGTGTGTGGGGGGGTAGGAGTTGAGAGGGAAGGGGGGCGGGTGTACGGAGCATCAACATGGTGGCAACGAACAATTGCACCACGCTGGCTTCAAGTCCTTGGCGCGTGTCCGTAGGGAAGATGATGACAGAGGCTCTTCACCCCTCGCAGTATCCACAACTAATCGAAGGATCTGAATTTGAAGAGTCATGCCTCAAGGACTCTGGGGGCGTGGACACGAAGACCACCACAAGACCTGTGGCGGGGATCAAGGGCGAAGGAACGACCTTTGGCTGGGTATCAAGGGTGAATGAGAAATATGTGGACGATGATCAAGGGCAAAGAAACAACCTATGGCTGGGTATCGAGGGAGAAGGAGCAATCTATGACCGGGTATCAAGGGCGAAGGAACGACCTATAACCTGGTATCAAGGGAGAAGAAACTATCTAAGACCGAGTATCAAGGGCGAAGGAACGATTTATGACCGGGTATCAAGGGCGAAGGAACGATTTATGACCGGGTATCAAGGGCGAAGGAACGAGATATGACCGGGTATCAAAGGTAAAGAGGCTACACAAAACAATTAAGCGTATTTCAGCCGCTGCGCGATCTTAGAAAGAGATCCCCGTTTCTCACAATCCCTTCACCCTTTTTCTTCAACCCACGCAAGAGGCGTAGTAGTTGAACACACCCCTCCCCATTTAGACGTCCAGGAGCTGAAGATCAACACCTTGAAGTTGTAGCTCAGTACAATCAAGAAGTCTAGCACTGGTTTTTAAAATCCTCAAAACAACCCAAAATCGCATTTTTTTAATAAATTGACTAAATTTGGAACTTATGCACCCAAAACTAATCCGAACCTTTCCCTAAATACGATACACCAGTTTTTATGGCAAGAATGTCAAGTTGGTATATATGCACTACAATCAGAAGAGGCTTTTTAACGTTATCGCACATAAACCACTTCTCTATACGAGTCTATAAAATTGGCAGATTTGTGCCTACAATGCCCACTAGCAATCCTACTCTTCCCTGAGTAAGATACACCAGTGCTGAAAGTCTGAAGCCGATCAGAAGGGAAGTTCGCCTGTTATCACTGGTAAAGGCGCTCAACCAAGCCACAGTGTAAGCCAGAGTCCAGCATTAAATTACTGTCTCTAGCGTGGCCTTAGCAAAACAATCACAAACTTTCTACTTGTGAAGCTCTAGGGACACTGTCCGTCATGGATGCTGGTTTTCAAGAGGTTTGCTTTCCCGTTTATATCACGCTAAAAGTTTGAAGCTGGTCAGATGAAGCATTATCCAGTTAAAACTCGCAATCCAATGATTCCAAGTTGTTTAACTATGTTAATATACTGGAACACTGTCTAAACATATCAAGTATCATCCTTCCCATACGATGCATCAGCCATTAAAGGCTAAAGACGTTCAGATGAGGACATAATCAAGACATTTCATGAAAAAAACATTCTATATATAAAATCGTAGCTTGATAACTATGCACTCCAGTATTAATCCAAACCTTCTTGTAAGTAGAATAAGCCAGTAGTGAGAGTTTAAACCTGATCAGAAGAGGCTTTCTCAAGTTATCGCACTGATACCAAAACCGGAATAATCTATTGAATTTTCACCATACATCACCTGTACATGCCAAGAGTTGCATGAACCTTTCTTCTAGTTACAGTATTCCAGCGCTGAAAGTTTGAAGCCGGTCGGATGAAATGTTTTCAACTTATAAACTAGGTGAGTACACACATATCAAGACTGTACACCGCGTACGTCAGGCCTAAATTGAAGAATGAAACACTAGTATGGCACCCACACCTGGTCAAGCACGTCAAGAAATTAGAGAAAGTGCAAAGGTTTGCAACAAGTCTAGTACGGGCACTAAAGGGTATGTCCTACAAGGAGAGGTTAAGGGAAATCGACCTGGCGACACTGGAGGAAACGAGAGATAGGGTGGCCATGATAACGACATATAAAATACTGAGAATTGCAAAGTGGGTAGAGACAGAATGTTTCAGAGATGAGACACAGCAACAAAGGGTCACAATTGGAAGTTAAAGACTCATCTGAGTCACAGGTATGTTAGGAAGTATTTCCTAAGTCATATGAGTTGTCAGGAAGTGGAACAATCTGTAGAGTGATGTAGTGGAGGCAGGATCTATACATAGCTTTAAGAAGAGATACGATAAAGCTCATGGAGCAAGAAGAGAGTAGACTTAGTAGTGACCAGCGAAGAGGCTGGGCCAGGAGCTGTAAATCGACCCCTGCAACCACAAATAGCTAAATACAAATAGGTAAGTACATCAAAGTGAGAGGTGAGGAGCCAGCTAGACCAGATCCAACATTTTTGTTCATAAACAGACCTCAGAGCTCCACTAAGATGGCGAAACCACTGCTTCCTGATATTCTCACACGTAGTGTAAACAAAACTGAAAAGCATGGAGAAGAGGAGTTAAAAAAAATGAAAACGATTATGAAGGAATGAGACATTTTGTGATTGAGATACACTGAGCTACAAAGCTTTGTGAACAAATCACTAAATAAATTATGAAATTTTTAACTTCTGAATGCAGGAAGGCGATAAATAACGTATTATCTACCTCTTATATATATATATATATATATATATATATATATATATATATATATATATATATATATATATATATATATATATTGTGTGAAGCGCTAAACCTGTGTGGGTTATGCAATGCAATTTGAATGTACGTAAAAGTTAGAACTCTTAAAACTTTCCCGTCATCTTGCATGTTCGTGAGCCAGAGTAAAGTCAGTAAGGTAACAAGCAAAAATAATTGGGAAAAATAAGGTTGGAAACCTCAAAGAACAAAGTAGTCAGGGAAATAATAAAGAGCTGAGCATACAGCGGAAAGCAAATAGATAAACAGAAGACCCAAAAGCAACGACCTCACTGTAAGGAGGAAAGCAGAACAGTGATTACTTAAACTCTTCCTAGTGTAAGCAACGTTGCCACAGGGGTAGATTTGTACGTATCTATGATCGGTGACGAGGCTAACATTATAAGCAGAATGTAGGAGAGTAGGAGGCTGCAAGGATACCTGGACAGGCTACAAGAATGGTCGGAATCCTTCAAGAGGGATAAGGGGGGAACTCGAATGATAGAAGTGCCTTGACGCTGGCGAAGAGCATTTTATTGAAACATTTCAGCTTCCCTTCTATTTCTTGGATCAAACTCATTACTTCCCTCTTCTCCGGTTCTGTTTAACCCAAACGGGCTTAGCTTTTCCTGTTAATGTAACATAACCAACAACAACAATAATAAATTGTCTGAATTGGGAAAAAAGGAAAGAGAGAGACGAGAAGCAAAGTATCATTTGCATCAGACAATATAAAAAGACCTAAGATTAACCTATTAGCCAAACCTGTCCTCTGAAGCGAACATAAAAGAATAATATCAGCAGCACATGCTTGGTTAGCAAACATAAAAATGACCTTCAGGTACCTAGACAAAGACTTCTTCAAGTCCCTCTTTACCAAAAACATTTGCCCAGTCCTTGAGTGCGTAGCGTCAGTGTGGAACCCCCGACTCAAGTAAACACGAAGAGAAACTCGAGGAAGTTTAAAGGTAATGCATCCAGATTGAGCTACGAGGAAAGTGAGAGGTAGAGCTCTTGCCCCTGGGGGAACAAAGAATAACAAAGAATATAATCTTCACCCCAACCATTGAGCACCACTATCCATTGATCCCTCCACTGGGTATTCAGATCTTACTCGCTGTCCCTTCAACACAGTACAATAAATATTACTATATGTCACTTACAACCTTTATTCACCCACACCCTACATTCCTCCCTGACTGCTCTTTCTTCGTCCTTTCCTCACCATTCTCCAATTTTCATTCCCTCCTTCCTTCCCTCCTCCTATATCATAGCTGGCTTTTGTTTCATAATGTAACTGTAGGTCCACTCAGTTTTGTTAGAAGCAAAATAGTCCCTCTCACCCACCCTCCTGACCACAAACTTTCGCTGTCGTGGATTCGCTGTAGTACGTTCTCACATATACAGGCAAGCAAGTGGTAATGACGCTTAACTTCCCACGCTGTTTACTTCGCTGTAAGTGTCACGTGTCTGCGGTAGTTTCTCGTGGGATTCACTGGTGTACCCACACTAATTGGGACCCCCTAGAGTCTTGTGGGGGATCATTGAGTGATCCCAGAGTCTTATTGGGATCACTGGTTAACCCACAGTAGCTATGGTGTCTACAGGATGGGTTTTATAAGTGAAGTAGTGAAGTCTGTAACTCGTGCTGTGATGGTGAAGTGGAAATAAAGGCGTCCTGAAGGAGGCCTTTCTGTCTTCCTGCAAATTAGTTTTCGCCTTTATCGGGAAGCGTCGTAATCACGGGGGAGGAGCTAATTCCGTAGGAATAACACAGTGCTTAGGGAATGGAAGGTATTAAAGTCTGATAAAAAAAAGGGAAGAGTTATCTCCAATTCCTTGGATCTAAGGCCCTTTAATGGCATCAAGGTGCCTCCCCTTCTTGTTCTAAGCTTACACTTAGTCGGGGACAGAATTTAGTCAAGGTGTTGAACAAAGTTTTTAAGAATGAAATATAAAGGTCTTTTTTTCTTCTTTGTCAACGACAAGTCAAAATTCGCTTAAAGTAGGCGGAAAAAAGTAATTCTCAAAGTAGAGCCAGATAAGTAGAGCCAGATAAGTAGAGCCAGATATGTAGAGCCAGATATGTCTGTTCCAACGCCGGCACCACACATCCCACACCACGCCACCCACGTCGACACTACACGGTATTTACACCAACACCACGCCGCCCACATACGTCGCATGCCGCCCACATACGTCGCATGCCGCCCACATGGGAGAGCCGGCGGTGTCACCTTGGCTGGTGGGTGCGTCCTGAACTTACCGCAGTGTGTCACTGCTTCTCTGGACTTTTACAAGCATACATACAACTGCAAATATATATGTACACACACACAGACAGGTAGGCAGGCATACGTAGGCACGCACGCACACACGCACACGCGCACACACACACACAATTAGGTGCAACCACAATTACACAAGTACACATTCTAAAAAAAAGGCCGAAAGGAGAGGAAAAAACAAACGAACAATAGTACCACCACAACACGAGAAAATATTAAGACACGGCGATAATTATGAGGCTGGACAATCTATCAGTATGTTCACTAATGCAAAGCGAGTAGACAGAGACAGGGCCATACACTGGAGTAATATATCTTAGTGTCCAAACATCACACCTTCCACAGACACCGCCATGCATACCTTACACGATATGGCGAAATACTTCACTGTAAATGATAAGATATCTAAAATCTTGAGTGTGTACCCAAAATTTTACGTCGGCTGGATGAATTGTTTTGGTGAGAATGCAGCCTAATAGATGTTTTAGTGGTTATAAAATACTTTTTTTTTTTAAATTGTATCTAAATATTCTTTTGTATGCATTAGCCTATGAAGAAACTGTAGATATATGTAATGAACGTAATATTTTTTTGTGAAGTAACTATCCCAGTGGGGGTCAGATGAAGACGCTTTGTGACATTTGTAATCCAATTTTCTGCGCTACTGCTCACAGGATGAGCACGGGGTGCACAATAAAGCGGCACAGCTCACTAATCTGTGTACACTGTACACTGTGTACACTGGGAAGCCTTTACAAGTCACTGGAAACTAGACAACTATGAGAAAGCTGGAAAACAATGAACAGTATGTGACTCTGAAGTACAGAATGGCATCTTGGACCAGCATACTCGACGTTACCAAATAAATTAAATCAGGACAGTGGAGGAGCACCTGGAGGTGAATAGCTTTGTCAACGACAACCAACGCGATTTCAGAGATAGAAAATCCTGGCTCGCGAACCAATTTGTATTCTACGACAGCGAAAATGAGATACAATAGAACATGAGCTCTGATTGATTTTATTTTCCAGGACTAAGGGAAGACGTCTCACAACGGCAGTAAACCCACATGTCACAAAAAAATGGGCAGTTATGGAAAGGAATGTGTTAAGATAGGCCAAGGAAACGAATACCGACTGCTAGGTGGATAGGAACAGGAGAGTGGGTTAGACGACCCACCCTTTACTCAAACACAGGTGGAGGCGAATAGGTTGGTGGGTCAGAAGTATCACACTGCACTCACAGGTTGGATGGAGGTGGGTTGATGTATCAGACGGCCCGTCATGCACTCTCAACACACTGGTCACATCATTAAGTGTGTCACGGCTATTATGAGACTCAACAAGATCACAATTAATCTAACTCGCTCTCAACTTCATTACCTTCCCTTGATCTAAAGACAAGTAAAAACATTGAGTACAGGGGCACCTCTCCTTTCTCTCCCATTGTTTTCACAACAATTATTTTCCAAACAAGAGCTGTATTGCCTCAGATCATTTATAAAGCCTTATCTTAGCAATATTTTAAACTAAGATAATTTAATATTTAATATTAATAATATATTTAATATTAAGCAACATACCTGTCAGGGCTTTATTTCTCAAATGTTTGTTTTGTTGTGCAAGTAACGCTAAGAATAAGAGCCAGTCGAGGAATGAGTGATTTCTTAGTGATGCCCTTGTGAGATGTATATTCAGAGTGAAGGTGTTGATGGCTGCCCGTCCAGTGGTATAAGAGCTGTCTTCAGGTTGTCCAGGTTTCAACTAGGGATGACTTTGAAAAAAACTGGACTTGTACGTATAAGTTACCCCACTGATGTTTCTCTCTCTCTCCACCACCAGATCACCCAGATGCCTCACACCACCACCAGGTCACCCAGATGCCTCACACCACCACCAGGTCACCCAGATGCCTCGCACCACCATAGGTCACCCAGATGCCTCGCACCACCATCAGGTCACCCAGATGCCTCGCACCACAACCAGGTCACCCAGATGTCTCGCACCACCACAGGTCACCCAGATGCCTCGCACCACCATCAGGTCACCCAGATGGCTCACACCACCACCAGGTCACCCAGATGCCTCACACCACCACCAGGTCACCCAGATGCCTCACACCACCATCAGGTCACCCAGATGCCTCGCACCACAGGTCAGCCAGATGCCTCGCACCACCACCAGGTCACCCAGATGCCTCGCACCACCACCAGGTCATCCAGGTGCCTGGCTCCAGGCCAGGTCACGCCGCCGCACTAAAAGAAAAGAACAACGAAGATGAAGCAACAATGGGTACAATGTTGTCATGACCTGATTCCTACAATGATACCCTCCTGCGTATGCTCACACCCTCATTCTGATACCTTCCTGCGTATGCTCACACCCTCACGCTGATACCCTCCTGCATATACTCACACCCCCACGCTGATACCCTCCTGCGTATGCTCACACCCTCATGCTGATACCCTCCTACGTATGCTCATACCCTCACGCTGACACCGTGTAGGGTAAACTTACTACGCTCCTACGCTAACGTGACCTTTTTCTTAGCTTCCTTCCTTTCTCTTTTCCTCTCATGACCTTATCTTAACTCTTCCCTTACAATACCTCTCTCCTATTCCTCATTCCCCCCTCTCTCTCTCATCAATCGTAGATCCTCTCCTCGATCCCTCACAGTTCCTCCCATTCCACCAGCCCCTCCCTCACAGTTCCTCCCATCCCACCCAGCCCCTCCCTCACAGTTCCTCCCTCACCTTCAGTTCCTCTTCACTTACTGTCGTGTATTTCTCCCTGGTCATCACAAACTCCTCCCTCTGTGGTATCCGATTCCAGCTTCCCACTTTCCATTAGCTTCTCAACCTCTTCTTAAGTCTCCTCCCACACCACCTCACGACTGCGCCCCATTCAAAAGGCTAGCGAGCTGGTTGCCCCCACCGAGTACCCCCACCCCCGTGTTGGTGGTGGGCAGCGGAAAGGCGGTCTGCTGGCCCCACTTAACCCACATCCAGAGTGTCGTTATAGAATGATTGACCTCGACGGTGATCACCCGAGCGATAATTACTCACCACACCAGTCACGATTCACACGGCAATAATTTCTCTCTCTATCTCTATCTCTCTCTTCTTCACTTATGAGATATCTGGCATGTAGCCAGGTATCTCATTACTGAATATAAGACGCAAGACAGTTTGAACAAGTATCGTAGATTTGTTTGTAACACATGAATTATAAATTTTGACTATATGTATCCCGATGTACTCCTGTTAACACTCTCTGGGGGAGGGGCGCTAGTTCCTAGGCCTTTTGTGCATCCATCTGCTGTCTCACCCCCGTCCGCAGGATGGATGTGGAGTGCACAGTAAACTCACCACTTCTCCGCCAAATCTCAGTCTAACCTCCCTTGAGCATCCATCATGAAGCTTGAGATAGAGGCCGCTGGATGACTTCAGTGTTTGTTCATCCATTAAGACCACCAATCATCCATTAGACATTTTTTTATTTAGGCCATAAGATCCACATAAAAAAATATAGGTGTAATAAACGGTTGGGTTTAGTCCTGACTCTTTTTCTTCTACTTCAGCTCTTCCTCTCACCGGCTATTCTTCGTCTGTCCCCACTTCCCCCTCGCCCCTAGTGGGTCCTTACCTGTGAGTCCTTCAACTGAACCATAAGATCCATGGGATGGGATAACCCGGTGTAAACAAAGATTGTTGGGAGGCAGAAAGAGAGTTAAGAAAAGCTTAAGTGGCCTGACCACTTTGAGTGGATTTTAAGAGGGTGTTTTTTTGGTCACTTAGCGATGAGTGGTGATTTTCAATGTTTTGTTTGGATTATTAACCCCGATGGGTTAGTAATCCAGGATAACCCAGTAAAGTTAATGTGGCTCGTTTCCAATGGAGTTCTATTTTTTTAAGGTCCTCCTCTTTCCCAGGATGCGACCCACAACAGTCGACTAACTCCCAGGTATTCTACTGCTAGGTGGTTGGTTAACGTTAGGAGCCCATGCGACCAGTCTCGTGTGGGGCTCGAATCTACGTCCCCGCTGAGTGAGCTGAGCGGTATGCGTTCAACCCCTATATATTGTTCTGAAGACGGCGCATGCAGGTACAAAAAAGTAATTACTAATAAAGCTATATGGTTAGGCAACAAGTAAAGCCATATGGTAAGAGCAACTAATAAAGGCGTGTAGTAAAGTGAAATTTACTCATTACTAGTATCATTACCAGCGCACCATCACCAGGCTGACTGGTGACGTGATTGCAATGCTGATGAGGAGGCGAATGTTGATAATGATACTACTGATGGTGATTGTAATGCTCCTGCTGATCATCATAATGGTGCTGCTACTAATGATAATTATATAATGCGCTCTCTCTCTCTCTCTCTCTCTCGCTCTCTCTCTCTAATTCAGCTGGTAGATCTTCAGTGTCTGGCAGCAGTAATTTGACGATGGAAAAGCTCCTTACAGTGCCTTGGTTCTAAGTAGTGAAGGAGGGCCACAGTGGGTGTGCCACACCCATGGCAGTTCTGAGACCCAACACGGTACAGGAGTACAGTGCCACACCCATGGCAGGACTGAGAGCCAACACGGTGCCACACCCATGGCAGTTCTGAGACCCAACACGATACAGGAGAACAGTCCCACACCCATGGCAGGACTGAGACCAACACGGTGCCACACCTATGGCAGTTCTGAGACCCAACACGGTACAGGAGAACAGTCCCACACCCATGGCAGGACTGAGACCCAACACGGTGCCACACCTATGGCAGTTCTGAGACCCAACACGATACAGGAGAACAGTCCCACACCCATGGCAGGACTGAGACCCAACACGGTGCCACACCTATGGCAGTTCTGAGACCCAACACGGTACAGGAGAACAGTGCCACACCAATGGCAGCTCTGAGACCCAACACGGTACAGAAGTACAGTGCCACACCCATGGCAGGACTTAGAGCCAACACGGTGCCACACCTATGGCAGTTCTGAGACCCAACACTACGAGAACAGTCACACCAAGGCAGTCTGAGACCAACACGTGACGCACACCCTATGGCAGGACTGAGACAGTCCACACCATGGCAGTTCTGAGACCACACGGTACAAGAACAGTGCCACCAATGGCATCTGAGACCCAACACGGTACAGAAGAACAGTGCCACACCCATGGCAGTTAGCACAGTTGCCCACCTGATCTGGACCCAACACGGAACAGGAGTTCAGTGCCACACCTATGGCAGGACTGAGAGCCAACACTGTGCCACACCCATAGCAGTTCTGAGACCCAACACGGTACAGAAGAACAGTGCCACACCCATGGCAGTTCTGAGACCCAACACGGTACAGGAGAACAGTGCCACACCCATAGCAGTTCTGAGACCCACATAGAGAACAGGCCACACATGGCAGTCTGGCATAGTCGGAGAACAGTGCCACACCCATGGCAGTTCTGAGACCCACGGTAGAGAACATCCACACATGCAGTTCTGAACCACGTAAGAGCTACTCCCACACGGGCACGTGTTCTCTCTTGCCTGCCCAGCATTACGTCTCTCAAGATTAATATAAGATGTCGCTCTCCTGCATCTCCTTTGTACCCTCATTTTACGTTCATCGAGTCTTAAAAAAAAAAACGAAGCGTTTTCTTTCCTTGTATCTCAAAATGAAACAATTTGATTTCTTTGTTTCTTAAACAAACGAAACTTTTACGTTCCTCGTATCACTAGATAATAAAACACTATACTTTCTTTTTCGAAAAAAAATTCTTTGAAAAAAAAATGTAACGCTGTGTAATTCAGACATTTTTGTAGCACTAGAATATTTTATTATGGAACCATTTTCGAAAAAATTATGGAAACTTTCCCGTAAGGCTATCTAAAAAGTGTGGGTTATTTGCGAAATGTTTAGACAGGAATTCCTGAATGTTTCAGAATATTTAGTGTTGCCCGAGATGGTATTAGCACTGATAGTGTCAGGACAACTGTTAATATTACTGTCACTATTTGCCTGTGACAATGCCAGTGCCAATCTCAGTACTGGTGTCATCCTCAGTGCCATTGTATCTACAGCAGTGTCAGCATTAGTGTCCCTACCGGCAGTGTCAGCACACTGAAGGTTCCTAACAGCCATTCTGCCTGATTAGTTTGTCAGGTTTAACGCCTATCGACTGCACAAGGGACCATAAAGTTGTCATTCACCTATACACCAAAGAAAAGAATAATCCCAACATTAGGGATCAAAGTAAACTCTCAGTGCCTACAAACGTTGCAGAAACCACTTATAACCAGCCAATGACTGGTGGAAGCACCGCAGACACACACTCTTAATTCTTGCAATTTATACTCCCATTGTTTCTCATCGTGAGTGTGTGTTTAGCACAGCTAAATCCTGAATCTCCGGACGCCTCTGACAGTTACACATTATCGAAAGTAGTTGCATCAGAACGAAGTAATCTTAGAATTATGAAAAATTATGAGGAAGCAGCCGTGTAATGGAGTAATTATGAGGAAACAATCGTATAATAGAGTAATTAAGGCCCATTTACCAAGCAGGCAGGAGTTGTTAGTCTCGCAACCTTTAAGAAGACAGAACTCTTAAAGCTGAGTGCCTTGATACTGGGGAAGGGCTCCTGATCCTTTCTTCTTTCCCTGGATCAAATCCGGTTACCTCCCTCTGGCACGTATGATCACTATGGATTCAGGGCATACAAATGGGAAGATGAGAATTTAACCTCGACCTGCTGGAGATAATATCGACGTCAGTACGAATACAGCCGCGATTTTTTTCCGAAAGACAAGATGGCCGTTAGATCCATACAAGAATATATATACATAGCATACAAGAATATATATATACATAGCATACAAGAACATATATACATAGCATACAAGAACATATATATACATAGCATACAAGAACATATATACATAGCTGAATTAAGACCATAAGAATGAATGAACACTGGCATAGGTCCACTGACCCATGATGAATGACATGCTTCTGCAACACCTGGGTCTCTGTATATTTAAGAGATGCTTAGCTCATCGGTAACTTTGCCTAATGCAGAAACACGAATTAGGAGATTTATATAGGGGAACAAGACAGGTCTTGTCAGTGGTTAAAATTTCGTGTGATGAATTTCTGTAATAGTGTTCCCGTAGGCGTGTGTGGTGGCACTCCAGTGGATATGTGTTTTTTTATCTGTTTCTGTGTCTTAGCAACTTAAGACTGAAACAGAACCTCAGACACATTAAAACTCCCCGTGTTCTGTACTATGGTGTTTGGACGCAACGATAATTGATGATTCCAAGAATCTTATTTTCTGGGGTTCTTCCTTTTTGATAATTTTGAGCCCATTCTAATTCATGTGTCCACGAGAGCTATAATGCATAACCTATGTGGTGTTCACGTTGTCCCTCATACATGCACATTTATGTTGACTGACTCTGATGCCAAAACATTTAAAAGATTCACTCTGTACAGTACATCGCAGCCTCCACATAGGATCAGGTTAACTCTCACAATGCATTTAGAGTTTCTTTCTGGTTCATTCTTGGTGAGATCGCTCATGTTAGGGTGGTGGTAGCAGTAGCGACTCTGATCTTACCCTGGGCTAGAGCGTGAAAAATATTTTGAGCTCTGTGTTTGGCAGCACCAAGTATCTGTTGATGGTGTTGTCTAGCCAAATAGTATTAGAAATCAAGAGTACTTCCTTTTGCGTCAATTAATAAAGTGTGCTGGAAAGAGTAAATTGGGGAAAACTCGTTATATATACAAAGTATTCTTCCTCAAGATACTCTGTGCTAAAAATCCTGATCGCACTAAGAAAGAATCCAGCACTACCCCAAGTTTTGTTTTGGTGGCATGACTGGAATCAGAATGCACGAGGTCGTCTGTATTTGTACATGTCTTATTAACACAAGCTTCTCTCCTGTTTACACAAAAGTACATTTACAAATGGGAGTTTGTCTTGGGCGTCCTTCTAGAGAGTGAACCTGATGATGATGATGATGATGATGATGATGATTGATGATGATGTAGTTTCTTGATGTCCACATGCCTGGCTGTGATGGTCATCTACTACACAGCGGAATCAAGTAATGTTTTTGGAATGATGTTAGCAGTTCTCTCTGCTTCAAGGTGTTCCAAACTAAATTAACAAGTAATTTGCCTAATGGAATGCCCATTGTCATGCTTTATTTCTGCCTAATAATTGAACCTTTGAAGGTTGACAAAATCTTTGGCTGGCATGGATAAGTTAGTACCATCCTTCACTGTTTAGGTCTACCCATGATGTTAGCTTCGACGACTCTACTTGACAGATTGTTCCAGTTATCTAAATCTTAATTGTTAAACCAGTGCTTTCTTATATCCTTTCTAAATGCGTGTTCATCCAACTTCAATCCATTATTTTGAGTTCGTTTAATTAAGATATCCCCAGGACCTTAATTATTTCACTTTTATTTCTGCCGGTCTTACACTTCTATACCACAATCATATCTCTTCAGTGTATCTTCGTTCGTAAGATTTCATATATAATAAAAAAAAGTATCATCCTTCTCTATATGTTCTCAAATGCTTTTATATCCATTCTGCAGTATAGAGACCAGACCTGCACTACATAATCTAAGTGAGGCCTTATTAATGACTTATAGACCTATAGAATATGCAGCCTGCTTGCTTATACTTCGCAATGTAAATCCCAATAGTCTGCTAGCCTCATGCACTCTTACACTGCAGTCTTTGTTTCAGATTTTTGCTTACCATGACTCCCAGGTCTTAACATTTTGCATTATCAAGCTCTACATCCCCTAGCTTATAAGTGTTAGGATTACTTTTATGTCCGATGATTAAGAGTGAGAATTTCCACACTGAACTGCAACTGGCACTGTTCGGACCGCGACATTAACTAGTCCAAATCTTCCTGAAGTTAGACAGTATCCTTCTCTGAATTTATTACTCGGGCCTATTGTTGTTCCGTCAGAGTTTACTCAAGTCGCTTTTTATTTCCTCGACCAGGTCAGAAATGTAAATTATGAACAACTACGAACCCAAAGGTGTTTTGAAACCTTTTGCATAGGATATTATTCTTAATGAAGATAAGAGTTTCTCTGTCATTTCCTACACACACTCTAGTTTAGGCTCGATATTTTATAATAATAATATAATAATATCTTTATTTACTACAAGTACATGTACAAGGTATATAGGCCTAGCTGACATCAATGACATACTACTATATAGAAAGCCGCTTGTTATTCTGAGCATTTCGGGCAAATTAGGTCAGTGTCCCAGGATGCGACCCACACCAGTCGACTAACACCCAGGTACCCATTTTACTGATAGGAACATAGACAACAGGTATAAAAAAAAAACACGCCCAATGTTTCTACCCTGGCTGGGAAGCGAGAGTTTAGCCACCAGGCCGAAACGGGACAGTATATGCAAAATGAGGTCTGATAAATTCACTACACATGATTAATATTATTTGCGTTTATTTTTACTTGAAGTTCCCATCTGTGAATTCAAGCACCGTGTTGGCGTGCTGTTCATGCAAGAATGCTTAGTATACTTCAGTCACTGCTAATGACTGTTCTAAGTCTTCCTCTTCACGTTTCTTGGTTAGTGAGTTTCCAGTTTTTTTAGTGTAATTTAATAGTGTTATGCCAAAAATTTATTACCTTACACTTATCATTACAATAATGGCGAAGAATAGCGACAAGATATGTGTGCGACACTCGGGTATCAATTAAAATATCAGGTGTTGCACATGTTTCTTACGCGTCTACTTTGCACTTGTCAACATTGCCAGGTCCCATACGAACACTGACATTCAGTAGCAGCTGACGTTGTATGATTTCCTTATTTTATAATCTTCGAATTTTGCATTTATAGATGTTAACCTCCATTTTAAGGTCATTAATGTGAATTAAGGAAACAGTTGGGCCGAGAAACGATCCATGAGGAACTCTGCTTCGTACAGTTACCTTAATACTCCTGGGATTTCATCTCCTACACTGAGACTATTTTTGGAAGGGTGATGGGGGTCGAGTGAGGGAAGAGTGAGTAGTGAGTGAGTGGACAGTGAGGTCAGCAGGTGGATGAGGACAGGGAGCAGCGAGTGCATAGAGACAGAGCAATGAATGGATAGATTATCTGGCACAATAACTAAGGAATATATTTGTTATTACTGTTCTCTGAGCTTGCACAACCCCACACACACACACACACACACACACACACACACACACACACACACACGGGTTCAGAGAGCGGAAATCCTACCTAACCTAACTTTATTCTATGACAAAGATCAGACAGGAAACAGAAGGCTGGGTGGACGGCATATTTCTACACTGTCAAAAGGCATGTGGCGCAGTCCATCAGATGGGGCTAAAAATTACTTCAAAGTCAGGCTCGGCTTATTGGAAAGGAACTGCATTCTTCATGTGGAAGTGTGTCACAAAGAGAGGCGCAATGAAAGAACTAACAAATGGTGTACCAAAGGGCTTGGTTCTTGGATCCGTGTTGTTCCTGGCATTTGTGCAGGACCTATTGGGTGAAACTGACTCCTGGATATAGTTTTTCCGACCGATGTACAACTAGTGATGAGATTAACAGACAAATTCTTCGGCAAGCTACAGGAAGAAATGAACAGGCTTCAGGAATGGTCCAACAAGTGGTTACTGAAATTCAACTCCAGAAAAAGCAAGGTGTAAGGATGGGATCAAGAGGTGGGAAGCCGGAGGAAGAGTGCCATCTAACAAGTCAAATAACTCATAAAAAGAAAAGGGTCTAAGGTTTGACATCACACTAAACTTCTCGCATGAGACACCCTCACAAATAACACTGGCGGCACATAAAAAAATGAGACTTCTTTCCATTTCTCTTTCCCTCACTCGCCCCCTTATGGCTTTTCCCTGAATGGTCACCTCTCTGTCCAGCTCTTCCACCTGATAGGTTTTCTGGCACCAGTCAGAGACCAAGTGGTGTCAGTGACTTACCTGCATGCGCTAACACCATTTGTGATATCTATGACTGAGGCGTGACATTCTGACAATGTTTCCTCAATTGTTTTTTACAGCGACTAAAGATCAAATGGAACTGAGCATGGAGTTCGTCAATTGAAGGTTAATTGTAATTAGAGTAGAAACAGAGTGGAACGGACTGGGGGGACGACAGCATCCTAAACATGAGAACACGTCATATGTGACAGGAATAGATCACTCCAGCCAGCAGAAGCTTTGGAAGCTGACTCAAGAGCTGGAGCTCGGAATCTGCAAACTCAGTTCGTTAATTACAGTTACACCTTCACCATCCCTGCCTCTTGAGGCGCACGTAAACAAAGTGACAGCCACGGAAAAGACTGACAGCTGAACACAAGGGTGACCCTCACACAAACACACAATGGGTAGGGATATGTGCTCATGCACAGACAGGTAAACACTCCCACCATTCACATGAACACATGCACACATCAGCCCCAACCACACACACACATACAGCCATACACCTCGTGTGCAAACGTACACACGGACCGCATTAGAAGAACAAGACCTGATTGTTTTGAAGACACTCATTTCCTCTAGACGAAACTGGTATAAACAGTTACATTTTGTAAGTCAGGTGTGTTAGGGACTGGTGTTGTGAGCTGGTGTCGGGACTGGTACCTGGGTGTATATCGAGGCCTGGCGTGGTGCGATAGGCCTAGATTGTAAAGATCTTAAGCTTCCACTGGCGTGTTATGGTAGGCCTAAGGAGAGGCCATCGTGAAAGCAAAGACGTAACTATGAAATCTGCTGGTATTTTGTTTTTTTTTGGTCAGGAAATAAGAATGTCTTCTAACAAGGGTCTCCAACAACTAATACTCAGCTTAGTAATTAAACCAGGGCCTTATTTTGATGGAGACTCAGTGACCTCAACCTCTACACCCTCACCCATCGTCAGAATAAACCAATTAAAAATTAAAGTTACTCAAAATAATAAAAAATATATAAATGCCGTGGTGAAAAACTAATAAAAATTGTATTTTTTTTAATTCTAGCCTATCGAAAGTTCTCAGTTCCTGACCCAGTAAGCGGTTGATACGGCCCTGATTTCAGCATTCCCTAGGCTACCAGAGCGAGGCTCCCACCCCATTCAAAACACAAGAGGCTCACTAACATATCCTAAAATGCTTACACCCTCACGGGAACCGTAAACACAACGGCTTATTACAGATCTAAATATTCTTGTCTAATTACTGACTTTGCGTTAAAAAAAACCAGAAAAATGTTGAGTTGGTGATAAATATAATGTGGAGGTTAAGCTTGTGTACAAGTGGGTGTTGGCGGCTCATGGTCAGGATGCTAGTGAAGGGCTCTTGATCTAAGAAACTGGAGTAACCTTCCCTTAGTAAAAAAGCTTACTGCCATCATGGGTTTAAAGCTTCCATATTAAATAATAATCAAATGATAATAGTAAAGAAATATAATAATTAATAATAATGATTAATAATAAATAATAATAATAATAATAATAATAATAATAATAATAATAATAATAATAATAATAATAATAATAATAATAATAAATGAATTTGTACAACTGTGGTCATGCTATGACATTGTTTACATACCGAACGTTTTTTATCAATGTAAAAAATAAACTAACAGCTCTGGTTAATTGCATGGTACGTTGGGTAATTTTTTAAAGGGTTCCTGGTTAAATAACCTCTTTTTTATGTACTGGAAAAGCCTAGGAAATGTTTACTGTCGTCGTTAACGCGTTGGGAGACCGAGAAGCGACCTTGACGTGTCGTGCAGGAAGTGTGTGTGTGTGTGCGTGTGCGTGTGTGTGTGTGTGTGTGTGTGTGTGTGTGTGTGTGTGTGATCCTGGGTGATCAGTGCTTTGTTCATCTGCCAGTCCTCACCACGCTTCCAGTACCATGTATGCAACCACTGCACCACACCATCACAACACCACCATAGCACCATCACAACTCACTTCTACTACCACCATGACAACCATAACACCATCAGAGCTCTCTTCCAGTACCACCATGACAACAATAACACCATCACAGCTCTTCCAGTACCACCATGACAACCATAACACCATCACAGCTCACTTCCAGTACCACCATGACAACAATAACACCATCACAGCTCTTCCAATACCACCATGACAACCACAACACCATCACAGCTCTTCCAGTACCACCATGACAACCATAACACCATCACAGCTCGCTTCCACTACCACCATGACAACCATAACACCATCACAGCTCGCTTCCAGTACCACCACGACAACCATAACACCATCACAGCTCACGTCTACTACCACCATAACAACCATAACACCATCACAGTTCTCTTCCAGTACCACCATGACAACCATAGCACCATCACAGCTCGCTTCCACTACCACCATGACAACCATAGCACCATCACAGCTCTCTTCCAGTACCACCATGACAACCACAGCACCATCACAGCTCTCTTCCAGTACCACCATGACAACCACAGCACCATCACAGCTCTCTTCCAGTACCACCATGACAACCACAGCACCATCACAGCTCTCTTCCAGTACCACCATGACAACCACAGCACCATCACAGCTCTCTTCCAGTACCACCACGACAACCATAGCACCATCACAGCTCTCTTCCAGTACCACCACGACAACCATAGCACCATCACAGCTCTCTTCCAGTACCACCACGACAACCATAGCACCATCACAGCTCTCTTCCAGTACCACCATGACAACCATAACACCATCACAGCTCTCTTCCAGTACCACCATGACAACCATAACACCATCACAGCTCTCTTCCAGTACCACCATGACAACCATAACACCATCACAGCTCTCTTCCAGTACCACCATAACAACCATAACACCATCACAGCTCTCTTCCAGTACCACCATGACAACCATAACACCATCACAGCTCTCTTCCAGTACCACCATGACAACCATAACACCATCACAGCTCTCTTCCAGTACCACCATAACAACCATAACACCATCACAGCTATGTTCTTACCTAAACATCACAATGATCACAAAAAGAACAATTACCACAACAATTACCGCAACTACGACAATCACAATAATAACAACCACAACAATGACAACTACAATAACAAAGAAAAAAGAGAAAAAAGAAAACGGGAAAAATAAAGGAAAAAAGAATAAAAATGGAAAGAATGAAAACAAAAAGGAAGAAGAATAATGAGAAGAAGGGATGCGCGAACAGCTTCAAGCAGCAAGGAAGGATAAGAGTGTGTTGAGGAGGGTGTGTCAAGGACGGGAGGATGGGCGTAGTATCCTCAGTGTTTACTCACCACGCAAGTACCACAAACAAAAGCAATCTGCATGAAAGAAAACTGTGTCAGTGTTGTGGCTACGAGTGTGGTTGCAAAAGCTCTCGCTTCACACGGTGAGGGTCCGGGTTCGATTCCCGGCGAAGGGGTGGACACATTAGACGGGTTTCCTTACACCGGTTGTCCATGTTCACCCGTCAGTGAAATGGGTACCTGGGTGTTAGTCGACTGGTGTGGGTCACATCCTGGGACAAAAACTGACCTAATTTGCCCGAGATGTTCTGCATAACAAGCGGCTTTCTATATAGTAGTATGTCATTGATGTGGGTGTGGAAGGCGTGGTCACGGGTGCCGTGGGTGTGTCTATAGGTGGGAGAGAGCAGAGGCACTCCCATCAGTAAAACGTATGATGTCGCTATGATACAGAGGTAAGGAAATCTAGGTATGTACGAGTACGCTAAATAACCTTGATGCCAAGAATGGTAGATAATTTGGGGTGGGATCCTTTTACACTTCTAACGCAAGCCTCCTTCACCTGAGGTGACCCTTACCAAGGATCATGGACACCCCCTTCCCAACATTTCTTGTCCTCCACCAACAATCTATTTCCCGTCCCCACCACTCCTTCAGCCTCACCATTCCAATCCCAATCTCCACCACTTTTTTTTTTTTACACTAAAGCTTTATTTGGCTTTGTTCGCTGTCGGTTCTGAAATTTTGTTTGACAGTTTTATTATACGTCCCACGTCTAGCCTGTGGGCGGAATTTAATAGATTACAGACGACAGAATGGGCCCAGCGACCGGGCACCAACACAATTCTGCATTTTCCGTATTTTTCACCAACTTCGCGCTCATTGTTCTCAAAGTGCCCTTCGTTATTAACAAAATACTTCTATTTTTGTAGAGTCGATCACACAACAATGCCGTTCTTTGTATTGTTTAATCGTTAATTCATTTATCCTCCATCATTAGTGTGTCCTCCATAGTACACTGCGTTGTTTACCTTGTTTTCCTTTACATTGAGTGCCTTGTTTTACATTGTTTTATCTGTCTTGTTTTACATTGTTTTATCTGCCTTGTTTCACTTTGTATTCTTTTATCTTGTTTTACTTTGCATTGTTTGTCTTGTTTCAATTTGTAATGATTGTCTTATTTCCTCTACTTTGTCCTCTGACCACTCATGGGAGAGAAGCTTGTAACGACGTTTCGGTCCGACTTGGACCATTTACAAGTCACACTAACACGGGAAGGTGAGAGAACCAGTGTATACAGGAGAGTAGATAGACTGGTTCAGAGAACCGACAAGTTGATAAATTAGACACATGTACAACACTTGGGTATATTTAATGAGGAAACGTTTCGCCACACAGTGGCTTCATCAGTCCGTACAAAGAAGAATGGTGAAGAACAGGAGGATTTGAGGTAATCAGTCCCTCAGCCTTGAGTCGATGTAATCAGTCCATCAATCTTGAAAAGAATACAGCATAAGTGTGAAGAAGTGGCTTATATACTGTAGGCATATACTGTATGGACTGATGAAGCCACTGTGTGGAAAAGTAGTGGTAGAGGTAATTCTGGTACTGGAAGTGGTAGTAGTAAGTAGGGGGAGTAGTGGTAGACAGATAGGGAACGAAGTAAAGCAATAGTACCAGGTATGACCGTGATTTCCTGGTACGTTTACCGACTTCTGGCCTTCCGTTGTATCCCAAGTTTGCGATTCCCCGTACGATTATCATCATCCGACCTTCCGTCGTATATAAAGAGACGGTGACCTTGATTTTCCCCCTGGAACTGCCAGTACAAAATTCAAAAACGAATTTCTTGGGTTTACGTCTCAAGACATCAGAGATCAGTGTAGTAATTTTCTCTCTCCATCCTCACATAATAACGATGCTAACGAGTATACTCATTCCATCACGAAAAAGTGAAAATGAACCCACAGGTCAACGGCACAACTAACCCGTTCGGATAAACTATATCAAAAAGATTAGAAGAGTGCTGTATATTTCTGCCAGTGGAGAAAATATCGCCGGATGACTGAAGGGATGAAGGTGAGAGGCACTCATACAAAGATATACACGGGATATACAAGTCTCATCCAGGGGTCAAGATAACCTCTATTTGTAATGTTTTGAAGTGTATAAAATAAGTTACTAGTTATTGCAGGTCTGTATTTTAACTATGTAATGATAGAAACGTCACGTTAAGTGAGATTCTGAAGTTATGAATATATTAGTTATACGTCACTGGGGCTAACGCGCCATGTTGGTATTTTTTTTTTAATTAAATGGTGCCAAGTTAGTGATTTTGCCGCTAGAGGAAGGCCCAGGGCACCAGTGATTATCTAAAAATACTCAGAGTACAAGTGCAATGGAAATTCGCTTACACTGCGAGAAATTGTGGCTAGTGATGATAAAAAAACCACGATATGTAGGGCCATGCAAATGTTTCAAAGTTTGACCTCAGTAAACAGGTTACACATCGAGGACCGAGTGGAGTTCGGAGCTGTGGAGAGTCGAGTCCCAGAACTCACGAGTCAGAGCGTCAAGACAAGTTACTAACGACGACTGTACGTGATCGGACAAATGGAATCTGGCGTAGTGCCGACCATGACGACAAACAATGGACGTGAAGTTCAAGGAAAGGACTTCACGGACAACGGACTTGGTGTTCGAAGGCAACGATGTCGGTTCCTATATGTATTTCAAGTACATACATCTTGAGCCATACAGAAAGGGCTATAGGTCTAGCACTCGCCCTTGAAGAAGCTGCGGCCTTCTGTTAGGTAAGGTTGTAGGTTGTCAGACGTGTACCTAAGGGAGCAGTAGGTACGTGTCTGAATGCATCACTAACATATTGAATACAACACCAAAATATTGAATACAACACCAAAATATTGAATGCAACACCAAAATATTGAATGCAACACCAAAATATTGAATGCAACACCAAAATATTGAATGCAACACCAAAATATTGAATGCAACACCAAAATATTGAATGCAACACCAAAATATTGAATACAACACCAAAATATTGAATAACAAAAAATCACCATAAACAACCAATTGAATAAACCAAAATATTGAATACAACACCAAAATATTGAATACAACACCGAAATATTGAATACAACACCGAAATATTGAATACAACACTGAAATATTGAATACAACACTGAAATATTGAATACAACACTGAAATATTGAATGCAACACTGAAATATTGAATGCAACACTGAAATATTGAATCCAACACTGAAATATTGAATGCAACACTGAAATATTGAATGCAACACTGAAATATTGAATGCAACACCAAAATATTGAATACAGAACTCTAAACTCCCATGAACTTTTCTTCCGCCCACAGAGTTGTGTGACCCTTTCGAATTTAGCGTTTAACTTGATTATATTCTTGTTCTCGCACCCAGCCACAGCACTCGACCGAAGGTGGGACCAGGAGAGAGAGGTTTCTGAACCGGATTGCGGCTATAAGCGCAGAATTATACTGTGTCAGCGATTATGATAAAATAGAATAAAAAAAAGTCCACACTACCCACAACCAAGACGCTGGTCGAGATATATATCTTTTCTTTTTATCAAATGTTTTTTTATTTTCTACACCTGTGTAGTTAATCGGTTATTAAGGCATAAACGCTGTAACTAATATAAAGTTAACAGTGTTGTCTTGGATGTGGCCGAGTAAATTTCATTCACGATGGAGAATAAATCTCATTCACGCAAGAGAATAAATCTCATTCACGCAAGAGAATAAATCTCATTCACGCAAGAGAATAAATCTCATTCACGCAAGAGAATAACTCTCATTCACGCAAGAGAATAAATCTCATTCACGCAAGAGAATAAATCTCATTCACGCAAGAGAATAAATCTCATTCACGCAAGAGAATAAATCTCATTCACGCAAGAGAATAAATCTCATTCACGCAAGAGAATAAACTCTTCGACAGGAGGATATTTGCCCTTCATTCCTAAGACAATCTCCTTCCATAGAGAACTTTGGTCTCAGTCATGTCTTTCTCGCAGATATATCTCTACGTCTCACTACTCCTGTTTATCTACAATATAAATAAAAGTCGAGCTATACAGAGCGTGACGGTATGTTGTTGTCTTCATGGCCTGAATCACCGTGGCTGCAGCTAGCATGCAAGATATAACGCAGCCATTAACTTCAAGGGGAGTCTTCTTGTGGTTATAATGCTCAACAGCAATATAGCTTTGTGTTTACAGACTTAATGACTTAGTAAGCGTCTAACCAAGCACCAGAACTTGTCTATAAAGAAGGTCAGACGAGAATAGTGTACCGTCATCCGTCCACAAGGTATCAACGCTGGAGCACTGTGAATCAAGGCGGCTGCTGACTCAAGACACTCAGAAGTCCCCATGGTACTAGCACCTTAAGCACCAGCTTTACCTGACTCACGACACCCCTGGAAATGCACCAGCTTCACTCAACTCGTACGTTGGACTACGTGCAGCCAGCAGTAACAGTCTCGTTGATGAGGCCCTGATCCACCGGGAGGCCTGGTCATAGACCGGGCCGCGGGGACGTCGATCCCCGGAATGCCCTCCAGGTAGACTCCAGGTAGGTAGACCCGACTCAAGATATAAACAGAAGCGCACCAGCATCCCTTGAGTCAGGACACCACCTAGAAGTGTACACAAGCATTACCCAACCCTCTCCAGTAATAAATCTTACAGCCAAGCAATGTTTTCAGTTATTTTACAGCATAGGTTTCTCGCATAATAAGACACAAACCAAGACTATCTCATTTGTTTTGTCAGGACAAACACCTGAATAACCACATCAAAAGTGTCTTGTGATTCTTTTTCCCGAACTGACTACAGATCCATATTAAACTAGAGTTAGTCTGTGGAGTCAGGTGGTGCACACAGTTACTCGAGAAGGAAGGTCAGCAGCCGCCCTGGGATTCAATGACAATGACCTTCCTGGGGTCACTGCTCGAGAATCTCGCATCTTATGTGGGGTCACTGGAGGTCAAGAGTCTTCATGGGTCAGCCTTCCTCATCACCCGCCCACATTTCAACCCACCACCAGTTCACCTCTCCACAGAGAGGTACTTGCCTCTCACCCATCCGTTCACCTCTCCCCCCCCCCTTTACATTTCCACGCACCTCTCCCACTCGCTCATCTCTCCACCCACTCGCTAACCTATCCAACCGCTGGCTAATCTCTCCACCCATCCGCCCACCTTCCCATTACTAAAGGCAGTACAAGCTCAACCCTGAGACCAAAACACTCCCACACACACTGACCCGCAGTGCAAATTATGATGCCGAAAGCTGTCTAACCTGACTACACTGCTGGTCTCCAGTGTTCTCTCTCTCGTACCTCAGTGTACCAGAGAATGAATTCAGAGTTCACAATGCAGTGTACAAGAGTACGAGCCCCAGGGCACATAATAATTACTACTAAAATGAATTATTCATTACAGTAGAGGATTCATACACTGAATTATTCATTACAATAGAGGCTTCATTCACTGAATTATTCATAACTGTAGCGACGTATGCGGAATATTGTGCTTATGTGTATAAGAGTGGTGCCCTAAGTCAGGGCTCTGGGCGACCGCCACCCACTACACCAGCGCTGCCCCGCCCACCGTCGGGGCCTCCGCCACCCACCGCCGCCCGGGGACACTGCTTGTTATGGTAATTAGTAATTATGGCGTGTCCTGAGAAGCAGGTGGGTAGGGCTACTGTGGAAGCAGGGTAAAGGGGGAGGGAGAAATGGGATAAGAAGCAGTAGGTAAATTAAGTGTGTTTATTCAGGAACACATAAATACATGTTACATTAATTATCATACATAGCAGCATATGTATAGATTACATAGGATAACCCCCAAAAAAGCCAAAGTGACTTACTTCCACTGGGGTCCTTAGGCGCAGGTACACATAGGTACAATTATTACACATAGTAAAATATGTGTAAGTTACCTAGGATAACCCAAAAGAGTCAAAGTGACTTATTTCCATGAAATGAAGGATGAGGTGAAGAAGGGTGAGTGAAATAAGAGATCGAGCATTGTGGAGGTGAAAGATTTAGTGGGTGGCGAGGATGCCCTGGTAATTAGAGTGGGGGAGTGGTGGTTGTGAGGAAAGAGGGGGTAATGGGTGTGGGGGAAGAAGTGGCTGTGAACGTGTGACCTTGGGGAAGTATCATACAGGATGCCTGGCTTGAAGGAAGAGTGGTCTGGATGGAGGATAAGTGACGTCTTCCAAGGATGTTACAGTGCTAGGATTTGTGTGTGTGTACACACCTATATGTGGCTGCAGGGGTCATGTCACAGCTTCTGGTCCCGCCTCTTTTCTGGCCGCTACTAGGCCCACTCTTTCCTGGCTTCAAGGGCCTTGTGTACCTCTTCTTAAGGCTATGTATGGATCCTGCCTCCACTACTTCAATCTCCAGGTTGTTCCACTTCCTGTTCCACTTCTGGCTGAAGAAATACTGCCTAACATCCCTGTGACTCATCTGAGTTTTCATCTTCCAGCTGTAACCTTTTGATCTTATTTCCATCTCTGAAACACTTCTGTTCCTGTTTCTCTTGTCCATTTCTCTCATTATTTTGTACATCGTTATCATATCCATAGTCTTCCCGTCCTCTAGTGTCATCAGGTTAAGTTCCCATAACCTCTTCCCAGAGGACATACCCCTTAGGTCCGGGACTAGTCTTGTTACAAACCTATGCACTTTCTCTAATTTCTTGATATGTTTGACCAGTGTGGGTTCAATACTGGTGCTACATACTCTAATATGGACCTGACGTACACAGTGTACAGTGTCGTGAATGACTCCTTACTCAGGTGTCGAACGCTATTTTTAGATTTGCCAAACGCGCATTTCCAGCAGTTATTTGGTTGATGTGCGCCTCGGGAAATATACTTGGTATGATACTCACCCCAAGGTCCTTCTCCTTGAGTGAGGTTTACAGCCTTTGCTACCCGCCCCCAGGCCTGTACCCCGTCTGCGGTCTTCTTTGTCCTTCCTTAAGCTTCATAACGTGTGTGTGTGTGTGTGTCCTTTCTAAAACCGAGAAAATTTTTGGCTGGTACTGTGCCTTCAAAAAAATTTTTTTTTTTACTCTTAAATTTTCTGATATGTCTTTGTTGATTCATTGGGTCGGGAGATGAATAATTAATGGAGTTCTCAACATTTAGTTAAACAGTGGCTCACTGAACACCGAATTGTTCTGTATCCTCAGCATTTCGCTAACTGCTCTCCTCTTTGAAGAGGAGAAATAGTATCTAGAGTTGCTGTCAATTTCGTTGATGTCTGTCTCACCAGGGCATTGTAAGAGGCTTTCAATTTTATCTCAGTGTTATGTTTTTTCCCCAACTAGTATCTCTCTATTCTTGACGAAATCTAGAGCCTTATAGACGTCCTGCATCTCTGTCTCTACATATAGAACATCATTCGATTTACAGATGTGTGTCTGTCAATGCACTCGATCTCTTGAGGCACTAGTGAATATCTGTTATTAACAGTATCTTCCCAGCATATTTCAGTAAAATCCTGACACAGTGTCCACAATTAATTCACTTGTTGTTGGAAATATCCTCGTTACGAGTTATGTTGAATTGCTGTGAACTTTAACGATGTTGGGCCCCAAATTATAGATATTTGACACCATTATGTTTGGCACCAGATAGTTGCTTGTGAATACGAGGTTAAGAGAGTTAGCCATGTGGTTAAATTTATTACCTTTGTTAGCATAAAGCGAATTCTTAAGGGTCTTGATAGCTTGAGTGTTATTGCTCGTCTGAGCTACCTCCTGGGACCTTTTTTTTTCCCCCTCCCCACTGTCACAGTATTGCCACATTCTTCCATTTAAGGTGTACTTAATTAAAATCAAAGCAAGACAATGTTTGGAGCCGGGTTTATAAAGTACTCGAGGCAGTAATTAATCTTCACTACTTGATTTCTTAAGCTACTGTGAATTTGCATCTGGTACCACGTATATAAGATAATGACTAAATTCCATTTTTTTCCCTCTGTCAACCTTTCGACTACATAGCTTGGGGTGTAAGCAGCTTGGTGCAAACGAGTTTCAATTTAATATATATTGGCCAACCCCACCTTGTGATTTCTTCTGATCAAATTTTCATTCTGTTATCCATGCTTTGTTGTCAAAGTCGCTTTTAGCATTGATCACTGAAGACTGCAACTCTGCATGTGATTTTTCGAGGCCTCTGTTAAAAGTTATTTTGTTATTATTGCTTGGTTAAAAACAATGGATGTTTTCACAAATGATTGACTGATGTTATACCTTTGATATACCTTTGAAGAGTTTCGAGAGTATCTACTCTCTGAACCCGGCCATGGGCAAGGCTCGTCTGGTGCTTGCCTGGTCAACCAGGCTGTTGCTGCTGGAGGCCCGCTGCCTCACATATCCATCACAGCCTGGTTGATCTGGCACCTGGTGAAGATATTTGTCCAGTTTCCTCTTGAAGGCTTCTACACTGGTTCCAGCCGTGTTTCGGATATCTTCTGGTAAGATGTTGAATAGTCTGGGACCCCGGATGTTAATACAGTGCTCCAGTATTGTCCCCACCGCACCCCTGCTTCTCACTGGGTTTATTTTACACTTTCTCCCATATCTCTCACTCCAGTATGTTGTTATGGCAGTGTGCAGATTTGAGACCAGGCCCTCAAGTACTTTCCAGGTATATATTATCATGTATCTCTCTCTCCTCCGCTCCAATGAGTACATGTTCAAGACTTGAAGGCGTTCCCAATAATTTAGATGTTTCAATGGCTCAATGTGAGCCGTAAACGATCTCTGGATTTGTTCCAGCTCTGCTATTTCTCCTGCCCTGAACGGGGCCGTCAGCACTGATGTTCCATTATTTGTTAGCGCTGGAATTTTCTATTAACTGTGGCACAGATGGAACAACCACTGGGTTTGCCTTCTGTCCTAGGAGAGTAGTCCACTGCGGCAGTTACATTTTATAAGCACATTAAAAAATCGTAAAGGAATATGATAAAATCAAGTAACATCTTTGGCACCCCATCGACAAGAAGAACACAAGAATGGTTTCGACAGTCTGTTAGAAAGCATTTCTCCATAGAGTGGTAAACCACTAGACTGGGCTCCAAGAAAAAGAGGCGACGACAACAGCCACTACGAGCGTAGCTCTGTTCTCGAAGGCATAAAGTGGTAATGAATATAGTTAAAAATGATAATCCCAGTCACCTAACATGACAGAAAAAAAACATTAGACTACAGGCTAGCAACATGTGCAACATGTTGGGTTTAGAGTGACCTTAAGAGGGAACAGAATTCTATGTCACAGACGGCTGATGAGAAGAATGCAAACGGAACAAAACTGATTTAAAATTCTGCATGACTTGGATAAACCGTTGGAATGGTTCAACACGCAGTAGTTCAACCTCAACAGATGCACCGTCATCACGAAGGGTTCTGAGGACAGGACACCAAAAAACAGTAAAAGCTATTTGGAAAAAAAAGCAATAACTGCCATCAAAAATGATGGCAATTATTGCCACTGCTGAGTGTGAACACATAGCATTATACGCCACGCATGTCAGTTACGATGTAGAGCATGACTGACTAGGCCGTCAGCCAGGAGACCTGGGGTCGAAACCAGGACGCGGGGGAGTGATCCCTGAACCACTACTAGATGACCAACAGTGAAATGAGACCACAAGCTTTAGAACGTTATGGGGATTGACATTACGTTAGTTTCGAAGCTTTGAGAAATGAACTTTAAAAGAAGGCTCATTAAAATGAACTTCAAGTCAATAGTAGAATGAAAAATGAACTTCGTCACTGGTAGAATGGAAAATCAGGTTAAATATAATCCGGACAAAAAAAATTAACGTATCGAGAGAGAGAAGGAAGAGGAGGGAGAGAGAAAGGAGAGAGAGAGAGAGGAACGAATGAGGCATAGGTAGAGAGGGTATTGTAAGGTCGAGATGTGATGCTTTCCTGACTCTGCCCCCTCCCTCCTTAATCCCTCCCTCACATTGTGACATACCACTGTCTCGCTTCTTTATCCATCCCACCGTCCCTCCATCTTCACATATACATTATAATATTATAACAATATCTTTATTTACTACAAGTACATGTACAAGGTATATAGGCCTAGCTGACATCAATGACATATAGAAAGCCGCTTGTTGTGCAGAGCATTTCCGGCAAAGTTTTGTCCCAGGATGCGACCCACACCAGTCGACTAACACCCAGGTGCCCATTTTATTGATGGGGAACATAGACAACCGGTGTAAAGAAACACACCCAATGTTTCTAACCTCTCCGGGAATCGAACCCGAACTCTCGCCGTGTGAAGCGAGAGCTTCAGCCACCAGGCCACATAATAAACCACGCTTTATCCCTGTTTCAACTATCCTTCTTTTCTCTCTATTTCCCTCCTTTCCTCCTTGTATTCCTAATAACCCTCTCTCTCTTTCCTTCCTCCTTTCCCTTTCTTAATCCCCTCTCCTTGCTTTCCTCCCTGCCTCCGTTCATCCGTTCTTCCCTCACCCCGTTTCTCCTCTCCTTATTTCTCCCCATCCCTACTTCGTTCTCTTCCTCCTCCCTCCTCACTAACATTTCACGTAATCGCACTAAACATTTCCGCGGCGCAGGTAACGCAGGAAGTATATAATAACAAACAGGCGTTACTACTTCCTTATTTACTTCTAATTTGACACTGACAGCCACACTTGATGACATTTAAATTGTCATATATTATCACCACTGAACGTGAAGAGGACATGATGGTATTTACTGAGAAGACGTTTCGCCTACCAAGACTGATAAAATCCTGGTGGGCGAGACGTCTGGTAAATAAATACCATAAACCGCATATCGTGTCTTATTCACGGTCTTGTCGGTATAGGCTACCATTGACATACATATCCTAGAAAGCACTAAAACCTTAGGGGTCTTACAGCTCATCTTGGAGAATGGGAGGTAAGCGGGTTTGATACAAGGAAAGGATGGATGGGGAGAGGAGGAGGAGGACCAGCTTCAGTTCCATGGACCAAGAGTCCTTCAAAACACTAGAGTAGGGTTAAGTGGAAGTGGAGAAGGGAAGCTGGTCTTCCAGACACTTTGGTCTGGGGCCAAAGGATTGGGAATGCCCAGTCAGTGATGGGTGATCAAGATATGGAAACCCATGTCTTTCCAGTGGTCTTTCCAGTGGTCTTTCCAGTGGTCTTTCTGTTCGCTGCTAACCATGACACAGAAGATGCGATAATAATAATAATAATAATAATAATAATAATAATAATAATATTTATTTCTACAAGTACATGTATAAGGTATACAGACCATAGCTGACATCAATGGCATAGTACTTTATAGAAAACCCCTTGTTATGCAGAACATTTCGGGCAAATTAGGTCAATTTTGTCCCCAGGATGCGACCCACATCAGTCGACTAACACCCAGGTAACTATTTTACTGATGGGAGAACATAGACAGCAGGCGTCTTAAGGAAACACGTCCTAATGTTTCCACCCGTACAGGGGATCGACCCCCCCGGACCTCAGTGTGTAAGATGAATGCGCTACCCATCGAGCTACGGGACACCCTGCATTTTTAACTCAGTACTATTTTAATGTTATATTAACACCCCATCCCTTCCCTTTTAAATAACAATGCTATGTACGTATCTCACTTCTTAGGCCAGCTGCTATACTCGTTTATGCCAGATGTAATATCCGTATCCCAGTGTTTATGCCGGATGTAATATTCGCATCCCAGTGTTTATGCCGGATGTAATATCCGTATCCCAGTGTTTATGCCGGATGTAATATTCGCATCCCAGTGTTTATGCCGGATGTAATATTCGCATCCCAGTGTTTATGCCGGATGTAATATCCGTATCCCAGTGTTTATGCCGGATGTAATATCCGTATCCCAGTGTTTATGCCGGATGTAATATTTGCATCCCAGTGTTTATGCCGGATGTAATATTCGCATCCCAGTGTTTATGCCGGATGTAATATTCGTATCCCAGTGTTTATGCCGGATGTAATATTCGTATCCCAGTGTTTATGCCGGATGTAATATTCGTATCCCAGTGTTTATGCGGATGTAATATTCGTATCCCAGTGTTTATTCCGGATGTAATATTCGTATCCCAGTGTTTATGCCGGATGTAATATTCGCATCCCAGTGTTTATGCCGGATGTAATATTCGCATCCCAGTGTTTATGCCGGATGTAATATTCGTATCCCAGTGTTTATGCCGGATGTAATATTCGCATCCCAGTGTTTATGCAGGATGTAATATCCGTATCCCAGTGTTTATGCCGGATGTAATATTCGTATCCCAGTGTTTATGCCGGATGTAATATTCGTATCCCAGTGTTTATGCCGGATGTAATATCCGTATCCCAGTGTTTATGCCGGATGTAATATTCGCATCCCAGTGTTTATGCCGGATGTAATATTCGTATCCCAGTGTTTATGCCGGATGTAATATTCGCATCCCAGTGTTTATGCCGGATGTAATATTCGCATCCCAGTGTTTATGCCGGATGTAATATTCGCATCCCAGTGTTTATGCCGGATGTAATATTCGCATCCCAGTGTTTATGCCGGATGTAATATCCGTATCTCAGTGTTTATGCCGGATGTAATATCCGTATCTCAGTGTTTATGCCGGATGTAATATCCGTATCTCAGTGTTTATGCCGGATGTAATATTCGCATCCCAGTGTTTATGCCGGATGTAATATTCGCATCCCAGTGTTTATGCCGGATGTAATATTCGCATCCCAGTGTTTATGCCGGATGTATATCCGTATCTCAGTGTTTATGCCGGATGTAATATCCGTATCTCAGTGTTTATGGCGGATGTAATATTCGTATCCCAGTGTTTATGCCGGATGTAATATTCGCATCCCAGTGTTTATGCCGGATGTAATATTCGCATCCCAGTGTTTATGCCGGATATAATATTCGCATCCCAGTGTTTATGCCGGATGTAATATTCGTATCTCAGTGTTTATGCCGGATGTAATATTCGTATCTCAGTGTTTATGCCGGATGTAATATTCGTATCCCAGTGTTTATGCCGGATGTTATCATGCTTTATTCCAGAGAAAATATCAGTTTCTATATTCCACAATTGATTACGAAACTTAAGGAAAACCTAAAAATTCAGATAATGATTAAATTTAAATTTCATATAGTATATTTGCCAAGGTGCAAAAAAAAAAAATTATTAGAAGCAAAATCCCCAATCGGCCATTATCATGAAATTAAAAAATTGAGCAAAAGTGGTGTTATTTTTCGCTCGTGGGAGTAAATACGCACCCAGATGGTGTTATTGTACCTGTGGGAACAAAGGTGCACTTCCAAATGGTGCCGTGATTCCTGGGTGGGGTATAAATAAGAAGGGAAGTCACTGTACATGGTAAGAGTCACTGTAGGAGACGGCCTCCTTAGGATAGGAGGGCCATTTAGGGAGTGCCACTATAGGGGGAAAATGCCACTGTAAGAGGGACGGGCTAGACAACTCATCGTTATGTCCTTATTGCTGAGGTTCATCATACAGAGACTGTTTTTAAGCCATCGCTGCTGCCGTATTTAGTCGCGCAAGCCTTATTCAGTGTAATATAAATACATAACAAAAATAAAGATCAATAACGAGTATGCAACAGCATTACACACTAAATCAATTTAAAAAAAAAAAAAAATTCCTCCCACACAAGATACGATATATAATAATATATACAAACATCACTATTAGTGTATACATCTTTCTGTGTATAGACACCGTTAGATGTTCATCTCTCACTGTATATACACTGAAATTTTCCTTTAATTCCATTCTTTGGAATATAAGTATCCATTGATTGTTAGCGTACTGGTAACTCACGGGCAGTCAAGAGGCTTTCGAGTTTAGACCTAACAAACTAACTTGCCAACAAGTGCCAGTTGTTCCAGCGCCTCCAGTCATGTGACTGGTAACGCCGGGTTGAGGCTCCTCTGTCGACCACATACACACCTCACACCTCACGCAGTGTAAGGTAATCCACGAGATATAACTCCTTCGGGCATAACACCTGAGCGCAGTTTCGCAAAGGTCTCCACAGGATCTCGTCTCTCCTGACACTACACTTCCTGCTACACAATCCCTGAAATCCTCTGTTTCCAGGGTTCCTAGATCCTCAAACATCCACTGGTTTCTGAACATCAGTGCTACTCTCCTTCTCTTTTATTTTACCCCACCCCTCTCTCTTTTATTGCGATTTGTATGTACTAGAAAACAAATTGAGGATATAACTGGAAATGTGTGTGTAGGAAGGAACGAAGATCTCCTTCGAAGGGGTGGTGCCTCGAAGCTGGTGAATGGATCCTCATTGAAGGAATTGGAGCTACCCTTCCGTTCCTCGGATCAGTTTTGATATCCACCTACCCTTCCCTTTCCCCAGGTTGTTTACAACGCTTACGACACACTGATGTGTATGATGTTAGATGGTGCTGGAAGGCGTGGTGTTCGGTAGATGGTGCTGGAGTGTGTGTGCTAGAGGATGCCACAGTGTGTGGTGCTAGATTCAGCTGAAGTATGTTGTGGTATTACATTATGCTGGAGTGTATGGAATTAGATGGAACTAGAATGAATAGTGTTAGATGGAAGTGATAGAAGTAGACTAGACAGTGTTAGATGGATCTAGACCAGATAGTGTTAGATGAAACTAGCGTATGTATTGTTAGATGGATCTAGACTGGAGAGTGTTAGATGGAACCATGAGTGGACAGTGTTAGATGGAACTAGACTGTTTAGTGTTAGATGGAATTAGACTATCTTGTGCTAGATCTGAGAAAGGAAGGCCGTATATTACGTGGATCTAGAGAGTGCCAGTTTTGGCAAAGCATCAGTGCAGTCTTCGTCAATTCTAACTATGGTTAATTCGGTTTCGTGCACGAGATGGATGGCACTATAGTTGTCTATATCAGAAATGTTCCTCTTTTTAATCTCGGTGAATTCACAGATTTCGCTGATTGCTTTTGTTTATCTAAACTACTTGTAGTAGTAGTGTATATATATATATATATATATATATATATATATATATATATATATATATATATATATATATATATATATATATATATATATATATTATATATTTATATACGTATATAGGTAAAATTGGTCATATTAAAATGAACTATATATATATAATATATATTATATATATATATTATATATATATATAATATATATAGATATCGTGCTTGAACAGGTAAAATTGGTCAAGTTAGAAAGAACTCATTAAAATTTAGTCCTTTCTAAAAAAATTCTTATACGTAGGTATAAGAGAATTTAACACTACAGCCTTCTTGCAGACCACATCTGCAAGACCATGTCTGCAAGAAGGCTGTAGTGTTAAATTATTTAAGGTTCTGTTCAAAAGGTTTTTAGAAATGAACGTAAGTGCGAAGCTGTTTCAGGCCGCTGGCTTACTACTGTGAGGTATGGATGAGTTCATTATATAATGAAATTATTATATTTATGGGGCAAGGCTTAACCCGGAAGGGGTCATACAGAGCTTGGGGAATGGGAAGTAATCGCATTAGATTCAAGGAAGGAAAGGGAAAACGGTGTTGTCCCCTATTCTCTGCGTTGTGAGTTCTTTACTAGCACTATGGTAGTCCTCTTGAAGTGTATGTAATGAAACTGTCACTCCTTGTATCGTGATTTTGCTATAGGATAAATAAAAATATGTTTGATGTATAGCAAGTCACAATGCCAAGTAAAGGCTACTTGTCTAATGTCTAAAGTAAATGTTTAGGTATTACTGAAACAAATTACGGTAACTTATTATTAATTATATTATTATTTTCATTGCACAGCGATAAATTCGTAGTGGTCATACTGCGCCAAATGGCAATAGCAAGAACTCGTCTGGGCTGCTCCAACCACTCAGGCTTAACGCCTGTGCAGGTCACGGCAGGTCAGTGAGTCTCATACAGTGTGGACGAACTCTGGAACACCATGCTTGTAGAAGAGTTGTGTTTTCATGGGTAGAAATTCCAGCGTTTCATTGCGTGTTTTCATATCGATTTCCCAGAGACTGTACAGCTTTAGGCGTCTCGGCTGGCGCTCCCGTGAAGATCATCATCGCCTACAAATATTGGATATATGCTCAGGAGAAATTTCAACGAGTAAGCAAGAGTGATCCAGAGGGTTTGGGCGGCCTCTGCTCTCTCTCTCTCTCTCTCTTACTTTTATATTATGCTTTTATTACCGTAGTATCGTGAAGCTACGATTTATGAGCATAATAGATAACATTTTTGTAATATAAATAATTCTAGCTATATAGCTATATTGTTTATCGATTACTTTACATTATAAGAAATCCAGCCACTACAATCACTTATTATTGTTAATGTACCAAGGTTGAGAATACCAGGCTGATAATATTATCCTAGGCTGTTGATTATTATTATTATATTCATGGAGAAGCGGTAAGCCCATAGGGGTCATACAGCATTTGGGGAATTGGAGACGGGACCTGGTCTTTTCCATAATTAAGGTCACGATGCGATGGATCATACAACAACTTACCTTCCAGTCAGCCTCGCGTTGCTCAAAGAGTTTTTCCTATTCGTATTGATATCCTCGGCGGGTAACTATTTTTCACTGACAACACACGACAAAGGACAAGCAGAGTCCCCTCATATGAATTTGTCTTAATGTCATCACTGAGACACACCCGAGGAGTGTAAACAGGATGACTGCTCCTCACATCGCCCACTACACCCTCACTCGACCACAGTTCCAAATACACTACCCGAGTTGGACCAAAAGTGGCCCGAGCAACTTTCTCGTTGAGGTTTCCATCTCCCGTCAGCGCCATCTCTTGTCAAACTCTTAAACTATACCCAACATTTAACCAGATGTTCCTTCTACTTGCTCGAAATACCAATGCATCACACAGCTTAATCATGCGTATCCCGTTGGTAATGTTATGGTACAACCATTTGCGACGACTTTGTCCGGACACGCAGGCAGCTGAGGGAGAGCACCCGTGATTAGCATTAGGCTGAACTCAAGAAATTTCAGGGTTAATTTCCCGGTTGAGTGAGGTTCTTTCATCTCAAAAACGTATCTGAGCGAAGAAGACCAAATTCCTGGAGCTTGGAACGTCTCGTACATACGAACCTGTCCAACCTGGCGTCCGTTAGATGGTTCTTAGAGATAGCTCCACGTACCTCCATGTTAGGTACTGCTGCTTGCTGATATACAGCTGCTGCTGTCAATGACTTGCTGTTACACAGCATTCAGAAAAGTAAAAGATCGGCTACAGTGCAGCAGTTGAGGCACTCTGTAAAATCTTGGAAATGAAACTAGATCAGAATCTAAGGAGATAAAGAATCAAGTCACGAAAGCATCTGAGACAGATTTCTTAATTGCCACTATTAGCAACTAAGCTGCCCCATACTGACAACATCAACAATTGAACTGACACATACTGACAACACCAACAACTAAGTTGCCCCATACTGAAAACAACTAAGCTGACCCTTATTGACAACATTATCAACAGAGCTGCCTCATACTGACAACACCAACAACTGAGATGACCCTTCTGACAACACCAATAACTGAGCTGACCTTTACTGAAAACAACAACTAAGCTGACCCTTACTGACAACAACTGAGCTGCCCCATACTGACAACAGTAGAAGCTGAGATGACGTTAATTCTACTAAGATTCACTAAGCTGCCCTTTCCCTACTGCCACCACCAGGAGCCAGTAATCCTCTCCAGCAGTGTACAGGTGAAGGAGAGCCAGTGATCCTCTCCAGCAGTGTACAGCTGAAGGAGAGCCAGTGATCCTCTCCAGCAGTGTACAGCTGAAGGAGATCCAGTGATCCTCTCCAGCAGTGTACAGCATGAAGGAGAGCCAGTGATCCTCTCCAGCAGTGTACAGGTGAAGGAGAGCCAGTGATCCTCTCCAGCAGTGTACAAGTGTACAGTGTACAACCAGAATAACTTCAAGGCAACACCAGGTTTACATAAAAAACCTAATGCTCCATTGTGGTGGAGGGCTGCTCCACACTGGGCGCCACACTCATGCAAATGAACTTTCTCATCCGTCTGAACAACTTAAAAATTTGAGAGGTTCCACCTCAATGGGTTAAATATAATTTATAAGCAATAAAAATCCATAGGAAGCTCGTGAAACTGGCTTAGAGAGGACCACCACCTCGACCCCCTCCTGACACTAACCTTGACACTACCCTTGACACTACCCTTGACACTACCCTTGACACTAACCTTGACACTACCTTGACACTACCCTTGACACTAACCTTGACACTAACCTTGACACTAACCTTGACACTACCCTTGACACTACCCTTGACACTACCCTTGACACTAACCTTGACACTACCTTTGACATTACCCTTGACACTACCCTTGACACTACCCTTGACACTAACCTTGACACTAACCTTGACATCATCCTTGACACTAACCTTGACACTAACCTTGACACTACCCTTGACACTAACCTTGACACTAACCTTGACATCATCCTTGACACTACCCTTGACATCATCCTTGACACTAACCTTGACACTAACCTTGACACTAACCTTGACACTACCCTTGACACTAACCTTGACACTACCTTGACATTACCCTTACACTACCCTTGACACTACCCTTGACACTACACTTGACACTACCCTTGACATCATCCTTGCCCTTGACACTAACCTTGACACTACCCTTGACACTAACCTTGACACTACCCTTGACATCATCCTTGACACTACCCTTGACACTAACCATGACATCATTCTTGACACTACCCTTGTCATTATCCTTGACACTACTCTTGACACTACCCTTGACATCATCTTCGACACTACCCTTGACACTACCCTTGATACTAAGCTTGATACTAACCTTGACCTCATCCTCGACAATACCCTTGACACTAACCTTGACACTATCCTTGACTCTACCCTTGATCCTTGACACTACCCTTGACAGGCACTCTTGACACTACAAGGAACTTAAGCTTCTAGTCCGTAAAAGAGTTTAAGGTTTTCTCCCCAGGTTTGCCCGCCTGATGGGGTAGTGTAAGTGTCGGGGAGTAACACTCCTTTGACGCTACCTGATGGGGGATGTGTAGGTGTTGGGGAGTACGCTCGGTGACGCTTTGTTGACGCATGATGATGGGGGATGTGTAGGTGGTGCAGGTGGTAGGGAGCACCCTAGGTGACGCCCAGTTGATGGTGAGGGTAGGGCCAGCGTTTCTATGGTCACTCACACCAGCTGTCATCTCCCTCACTCACAAACACGTGACATACTACACCCACACCCTGCCTTCACACACCACGCCACACCCTGCCTTCACACACTACGCCACACCCTGCCTTCACACACTACGCCACACCCTGCCTTCACACACTACGCCACACCCTGCCTTCACACACCACGCCACACCCTGCCTTCACACACTACGCCACACCCTGCCTTCACACACACGCCACACCCTGCCTTCACACACACGCCACACCCTGCCTTCACACACCACGCCACACCCTGCCTTCACACACCACGCCACACCCTGCCTTCACACACCACGCCACACCCTGCCTTCACACACCACGCCACACCCTGCCTTCACACACCACGCCACACCCTGCCTTCACACACACGCCACACCCTGCCTTCACACACACGCCACACCCTGCCTTCACACACCACTCCACACCCTGCCTTCACACACCACCCACACCCTGCCTTCACACACTACGCCACACCCTGCCTTCACACACCACTCCACACCCTGCCTTCACACACCACGCCACACCCTGCCTTCACACACCACGCCACACCCTGCCTTCACACACCACTCCACACCCTGCCTTCACACACTACGCCACACCCTGCCTTCACACACTACGCCACACCCTGCCTTCACACTACGCCACACCCTGCCTTCACACACTACGCCACACCCTGCCTTGAAGAAATTTTGAAGTCAGTTAAACAGAAGAAGTACTCACAAGTTCTATTGTATGGAAACTTATATTCCAATTTATTCAGTGAAAGTTGTAAATCAGCGTCTACCCTACCCAAAACCAACTCGAGTTTTCCAGGATGTAAGTTACGCCAGTTTTGAAAGTGTAAAAACCATTCAGAAAAGGTATTCTCTAGTTATTGCACAAAAAATAGTATCCCTAAACACACCAGCACTAAAAGTTTGAAGCCGCTCAGAGGTTGCTGTCTCAAATTATTCATAAGCTAACTAAATAACTCAGTGCCTGCACAGTGCTCGTGTCTCTGTATAGTATTCACAGTCTAGTGGTGCTACAGCATCGATTTTATCTTTTCTTCTGCTGTTGGTCGTGCCCAGCGACGTCCTGTACGACGGGAAGTAAAATAATTTCCTCCTTAGACATTGTTTTGCAATACGGAGAGACGGTGAAGGAAGGTATTAAATGCCGTAGCGTGCAAACTGATCCCACGCGAGGTCATTTGAACGCATTTTGGAGAGACGTCTCCTCGTTAAACCTTGGAGACCTTCACTCTGTCGCTGGGGAGTAACTCTTTTTCGTTCCCTCTAAATTGGACTCGAGTCAGTCATAACAGCTGGGAATTTCTTATTAGTAAATTAAAACAATTTTATATTTTATTGTTTGTATATGTAGCACGTAACTGCACAGGGATACGAGGCATTTTATAAACACCAGAACTGAAACTCCATGTGACTAACTTCTACCTCAAAGCCCCCAGGTAGTAAAGGAGCTGCCGTTCAATGTCCTCAAGTGACCCAAACTTCATAACTCAACGACCCTTAGAGTTTCAAGGAGCTGAGTTCATCATCTTCAAGAGCCCTGGAGTTTTATCTCGGCACTCAAGAAGATTAGCAGATTTGACTTAGCACTCTCAAGAAACCCGGGAGATGTAGGCCAACACCTCAGAATGCAAAGAAGCTGAAACTTAATCCAGTGAAATTTTGAGATAAATCGTACAAATTATTATGAAGATCCTCAAGTATCCCCCAAAAGTCAAGGAGCAATAAATTAATACCCTAGTGAGGTTTAGTAGCAGGAGTTCAACCCAGTCCAACTCTATGTAAATCTGCAAACCAATATTACTAAGGAGTTCAGAAAGGAAAGCAACCCATGGAGAATGCATATATTATATTGTTAACCATTGTTTTTCTTTCTGTTTCGGTGACTATTAAGTACAATGATGTTTACGAGATTTCTTTTTGTGTTTTTTAATGACCATTGTATTCGAATCACCCCTCATACACCGGGAAGAACTACCTGTAGATTTTTTGTAGACGGTGTCGGGTCACTGTACCCGCGGGCTGGTCCCGGACCACACCTCCCCGTTGCTACAGATCACTGGCATATCAAAAGAGTAACTAAAATAAGTGTCATAACATAATTCGTCGTGCACACTTAAGTGTAAACCACAAGAGCAAACTCGTTCAAAATATCTTGTAATTTGTTAATACAGCTGGAACAGCGTGTTTCTTGAGGAAGTAAAGGTAGGCACAGTGTCCCTTGTGGTTAGGGAAGGAGGGCTCTCATGTGTCATAAGGGATGCATGGAAAGTACAGATTATTGAGGGAGCAAAGGAAAGTTAGCCTCACAAGGTAAGCAAGAAGTGTACATCGTGTCTCTCGAGGAAGGAGGAAGGATACGGCGTGTTTCTTGGGGAGAAGGAAAGAGGGCACAGCTTCACAAGGGAGGGAAAAAGAGTACAACCTCGTAAAGGAGGGAAGGACGATGTAGCCATTCGAGCTAGGGATGGGAGCACAGCCTCCTGAGTGAGGGAAGGACGACACAACGTGTCTCTTGAGGGTGAGGTGTGGTACATGAGGGATGGAGAATTTAGCTCACAGAAGAGAGGGTGCAACTATTTTAATGGGGTAGAGTGCGGCCCTCTTAATAGGGGCAGGGTACTGCCCTCCTAATGAGGGGTAGATTATTATTATAATCATAACCAAGGGCTAAACCCACTAGGGTCATACAGCGCTGCTAATGGGGTAGAGTACAGTCCTCTTAATGGGGGCAGAGAGTAGCTCACTATTTGAGGACAAGGTGTGAAGCTATGTAACGACAAGGAGTGGTACACTATGTGACGCCAAGGCGTGGCTCACTACATGTGATACACAATACGAGGCCAGGGTGTGGCGTGCTATATGAGGGCAGGGTGTGGCGTGCTATATGAGGGCAGAGTGTGGCGTGCTATATGAGGGCAGGGGAAAAAATGCACTATATGAGGGCCGGGAAAAATGCAATGAGGGTAGGGCATAATACAATATAAGGGGACAGGGCATGGAACACTATATGAGGCCAGGGCATGACGTACTATATGAGGGTAACTCGTGGAGAGATATACGATGACATGGTGTTGTGTAGGGCGTGTGTGGGCGTGCCTCATGTTTGCAGAGGGAGTGGAGTGTGTGTGGGGTGACCGTAGCAAGGCTGGCGCGACACTCCCTTTGCTCGGCGTCACGGGGGCGCCACCGAGAGTACTCGCCACGACCTTCACCACGCTACTTCCCCTTTCCCCATCATCTGGCTAGGTAACTTAAAGAGATAAACTTTAAACACTTATATGAAGTGCACGTAGCAGACTTTGGGTGAAGCTTTTTTTCATAAGCTTGAGCTTTTATTGTTAAGAAAGTAGGTAGGGACAGTGGTGTCAAATGTGTATGTTGAGACGGTGGTGTCAAGGGTGTGTGTTGAGACGGTAGTGTCCTGGTCGAATATTTAGACAGTAGTGTCAAAGGAGTATTGACGCGACGGTGGTGTCGTGTGTTTGGATGGTGGTGTTGGTGGGATGGTGGTGTCAAGGATGTGCGTCGGTGCAGTGATGTCAAGAGTGCATTCAGACGGTGGTATCAAGTGTACGTGTTGAAACGGTGCCCATGCTTGCTGGTGGGATCAGAATTCCTCTATAAAACTTGTGATCAGTTACAGAAGTGGATTCCACTGATCTTCCAAAACAAAAGAATTTCTTAACTGGGCTTTCCTTATGACCCTCTGCAACATGACTTGGTACTGCCAGGCTGTGAATTATAATCCCATTCACTTCTTATTTTTTTTCAGTCACCCATAGGTGACTAAAACATACATTTTAATGCAGAAATGAAATCTAAAAATAAAACATGGAATGAATGGTGTGGTGGATTGAGCACCATACATGTTGCGGCTTTGCAACAGGTATAATATATATATATATATATATATATATATATATATATATATATATATATATATATATATATATATATATAAATGTGTATTCATAAACCGTCCGCTTATGATGTCTGAGCATCCTGAGAACTTAATAAATAATATTTTCCTTATTAGACATTAGGATCCATCTCCACTGGTATCTTGCTTTTTTTATTCCTGGATTAAACAAGTCAGATCTCTGATGGATTTTTTTCTTAATTCATCGCTCATCTGTTCTTGCTCCAGAAAATGTTTTATTTTTTTTTAATCATCCTGTCCCTATTTCAATATCTTTGAGCCACAAGCTACCAAAACTTCAAAATAGTGATCGCTTCTCTCTAGGGATGTTCAGTATCCCACCTCCCATACGTCGGTGTTACTGGAGGTGAAAACAAGTGCTGGCTGCGCTGGTTCACCATTCCCTGGTACTCTTCGGTTCTGAAAAAAAATACTACGTTTGCATATTCGTCTTCAAAGATTCAAACAGCTTACTCCCTTTTTTGTATCAGGGCCTCTGTGTGATTCCCATTTTTTCCCCAGTCAATATTTACATGTTATTTTTAATATCAGAGGTTCAGTCCCCGACGGTGGTCTTCAGTATCGTTTCTCACCATTACTTTGTTAGTTCTTCTCACGTATGAAGTTGAACGCGCTCTATCCGCCTGATAAATTGTTGATATATCACAAAAAAATCATCCAGACGTCTTAGTGATTGTTAGATGAGAGTATGTGTTAGTTAGTTACCATTTTGTCCTAGGCACATGTCGATTAGACACTAGGCCTGTTGTATGTAAGAAACGCTTCGAAATGTTTCCGCCCCGCCGGGAATCGAACCCGGGCCCTCTGTGCGTGAAGCGAGAGCTTTAGCCACCAGGCCACCGGGGCCTCTGTGTGTGTGTGTGTGTGTGTACTCACCTATTTGTACTCACCTATTTGTGGTTGCAGGGGTCGATTCATAGCTCCTGGCCCCGCCTCTTCACTGATTGCTACTAGGTCCTCTCTCTCCCTGCTCCATGAGCTTTATCAAACCTCGTCTTAAAACTATGTATGATTCCTGCCTCCACTACGTCACTTTCTAGGCTATTCCACTTCAAGACAACTCTATGACTGAAGAAATACTTCCTAACATCCCTTTAACTCAAAGGAGTCTTCAACTTCCAATTGTGACACCTTGTTTCTGTGTCCCCTCTCTGGAACATCTTGTCTCTGTCCACCTTATCTATTCCTCGCAGTATTTTATATGTCGTTATCATGTCTCCCCTAACCCTCCTGTCCTCTAGTGTCGTCAGGCCGATTTCCCTTAACCTTTCTTCGTAGGACAATCCCCTTAGCTCTGAGACTAGTCTTGTTGCAAACCTTTGCACTTTCTCTAATTTCTTGACGTGCTTGACCAGGTGTGGGTTCCAAACTGGTGCTGCATACTCCAGTATGGGCCTGACGTATACGGTGTACAGAGTCTTGAACGATTCCTTAGTGAGGTATTGGAACGCTATTCTTAGGTTTGCCAGCCGCCCGTATGCTGCAGCAGTTATCTGATTGATGTGTGCCTCAGGAGATGTGCTCGGTATTATACTCACCCCAAGATCTTTTTCCTTGAGTGAGGTTTGCAGTCTTTGGCCACGAAGACTATACTCTGTCTGCAGTCTTCTTTGCCCTTCCCCGATCTTCATGACTTTACATTTGGCAGGGTTAAATTCAAGGAGCCAGTTACTGGATCAGCTTGTAGCCTGTCCAGGTCTTTTGTAGTCCTGCCTGATCCTCAACAGATTTAATTCTTCTCATTAACTTCACATCATCTGCAAACAGGGACACTTCTGAGTCTATCCCTTCCGTTATGTCATTCACATATACCAAAAACAGTACAGGTCCTAGGACTGACCCTTGTGGAACCCCACTCGTCACAGGTGCCCACTCTGACACCTCGTCATGTACCATGACTCGTTGTTGCCTCCCTGTCAGGTATTCTCTGATCCATTGCAATGCCTTTCCTGTTACGTGTGCCTGATCCTCTAGCTTTTGCATTAACCTCTTGTGAGGAACTGTGTCGAACGCCTTCTTGCAGCCCAAGAAAATGCACTCTATCCACCCCTCTCTCTCGTGTCTTACTTCTGTTACCTTGTCATAAAACTCCAGTAGGTTTGTGACACAGGATTTTCCTTACCTGAAACCGTGCTGGTTGTCGTTTATAAGCTTGTGTCTTTCTAGGTGCTCCACCACTCTCCTCCTGATGATCTTTTCCATGACTTTGCATACTATACACGTCAGTGACACAGGTCTGTAGTTTAATGCCTCGTGTCTGTCTCCTTTCTTAAAGATTGGGACTACATTTGCCATCTTCCACACCTCAGGTAGTTGCCCAGTTTCAATGGCTGTGTTGAAGATTTTTGTTAGTGGCACACTCAACATCTCTGCTCCCTCTCTAAGGACCCACGGAGAAATGTTATCAGGTCCCACCGCTTTTGAGGTATCGAGTTCACATAGCAGCTTCTTCACCTCCTCCTCAGTTGTGTGTATTTCATCCAGCACTTGTTGGTATACCTCCCTATTCTGAATTCCTGGAGTCCTTCCTGTCTCCTCTGTAAATACTTCTTTAAATCTCATGTTGAGCTCCTCACATACCTCTTGGTCGTTTCTTGTGAACTCCCCACCTTCCTTCCTCAGCCTGATTACCTGGTCCTTGACTGTTGTTTTCCTCCTGATGTGGCTATACAATAGCTTCGGGTCAGACTTGACTTTTGATGCTATATCATTTTCGTATTGTCGCTGAGCATCCCTTCTTACCTGTGCATATTCGTTTCTGGCTGTTCGGCTAATCTCTTTATTTTCCTGAGTCCTTTGTCTTCTGTACTTTTTCCATTCTCTAATGCACTTAGTTTTTGCCTCCCTACACCTTTGGGTGAACCAAGGACTCGTTCTGGTCTTCCCATTACTTCTGTATTCCTTGGGGACAAACTTCTCCTCTGCCTCTTTGCATTTGGTTGTCACATATTCCATCATTTCTTTTACTGGTTTTCCTGCCAATTCTCTCTCCCACTGAACGTCTTGTAGGAAGTTATCATGCGTGTGTGTGTACTCACCTAATTGTACTCACCTAATTGTGGTTGCAGGGGTCGAGACTCAGCTCCTGGCCCCGCCTCTTCGCTGTCCGCTACTGAGTCTCTGCTCTCCCTACTCCATGAGCTTTATCATACCTTGTCTTAAAACTATGTATGGTTCCCGCCTCCACTATATCGTTCGCTGGACTATTCCACTTCCTAACTACTCTATGGCTGAAGAAATGCTTCCTAACATCCCTTTGACTCATCTGAGTCTTCAGCTTCCAGTTGTGTCCCCTTGTTTCTGTGTTCCCTCTCTGGAACATCCTGTCACTATCTACCTTGTCAATTCCCCGCAGTATTTTGTATGTCGTTATCATGTCTCCTCTAACCCTTCTGTCCTTCAGTGTTGTTAGTCATATTTCCCTCAACCTTTCTTCATAGGGCAGTCCCCTGAGTTGTGGAACTAGCCTTGTCGCAAACCTTTGCACTTTCTCTAATTTCTTGACATGCTTGACCAGGTGTGGGTTCCAGACTGGTGCTGCATACTTTAATATGGGCCTGACGTACACGGTGTACAGTGTCTTGAACGATTCCTTGTTAAGGTAACGGAACGCTAATCTTAGGTTTGCCAGTCTCCCATATGCTGCCGCGGTTATCTAGTTTATGTGTGTTTCCGGAGACGTGCTTGGCGTTATACTCACCCCAAGGTCTTTCTCCTTTGATGAGATTTGTAGCCTTTGTCCACCTAGCCTGTACTCTGTCAGCGGTCTGCTTTGCCCTTCTCCGATCTTCATGACTTTGCATTTGGTGGGGTTAAATTCGAGAAGCCAGTTGCTAGACCAGATGTCAAGCTTGTCCAGGTCTCTTTGAAGTCCTGCTTGGTCTTCATCCGATGTGATTCTCCTCATTAATTTCATATCATCTGCGAACAGAGACACTTCTGAGTCTATAACGTCCGTCATGTCATTCACATATACCAAGAATAGCACTGGTCCTAGGACTGACCCCTGCGGTACACCGCTCGTCACAGGCGCCCACTGCGATACCTCATCGCGCACCATGACCCGTTGTTGCCTCCCTGTGAGATATTCCCTGATCCATTCCAGTGCTACACGCTTGGTCTTCCAACTTCTTTGCTAATCTCATATGAGGAACTGTGTCGAAGGCCTTCCTGCAATCCAGAAAAATGCAGTCAACCCACCCTTCTCTCTCTTGCCTTACCTCTGTTACTTTATCATAGAACTCCAGGAGGTTTGTTACACAGGATTTGCCTTCCCTGAATCCGTGCTGTCTGGCGTTGATTATCCTGTTCTGCTCCAGATGCTCCACCATTCTTTTCCTGATGATTTTTTCCAAGACTTTGCACACTATACACCTAAGTGACACCGGTCTATAGTTTAGTGCCTCCTTTATGTCTCCTTTTTTAAAGATGGGGACTACGTTGGCCTTTTTCCATACCTCAGGTAGCTGCCCAGTTTCAAGGGATGTGTTGGATATTATGGTAAGTGGCACACTCAGAACCTCAGCTCCTTCCCGAAGGACCCACGGGGAGATATTGTCCGGGCCCATCGCCTTGTGTGTGTGTGTGTGTGTGTGTGTGATAGTTGGCGACCTTTTCTCAGCTGTCTCTCTACGCAGAACAAATGGCAAAACTATTACGTGGCTGAACGTACCAACCTTCGTTCTAGGCTCACAAAAACACACAAACAGCCGCCACTGTTGCGTCCAGACAGCGCTTGCCTCTCAACGCCGCAATGGAAATGCAAGTCTTGGATGACAGCATCACCACGAAACTCTTATCGTCCGCCGGACTATTGTCTCACCGTGTGTAACTAGAAATCAATGAAAGCTAACAGGTGGAAGATGGCATTGAACAACCGCAGTAGCGGACATGAGCACGCAGTGATAAACAAGGTGATGGTGGGAGAGGGAAGTGTTACTGGCTTGTTCTATCACCTGGGGCAGCAAGCACTGGAAGAACTTCTCGTTTTTGTGTTGCGTTCTAGGTCAACGTCAGCTGTGGAGCCTCACGTGGTGCCTTAGTCTGTCTCACGTCTGGAACCTTTATTCTTCTCTGTTATTAAGCCAGGTTTACGCTATGTTCACTGAGGGAACTATCTCATGTTCCCCCACATCTCGCAATAGTGTCCCACTGTCCAGTTTTGTCTTCTGCCTCAATGCATCTGTTTCATCATTATACAACAGATGCATTACAGAGGCTTCGAGTCGCACATCTACAGAAGAAACACACAGGTAGCAGACCTGCCCATGAAACCAATCAAGTCATCTGTTACAAATTGCTGAAACACATTCCTGACACTACGGTGTAAGGGCATCGTCGATTTTCTCTCTCTCTCTCTCTCTGTATATATATATGTATATATATATATATATATATATATATATATATATATATATATGTATATATATATATATATATATATATATGTATATATATATATATTATATATATATATATATATATATATATTATTTTATATAATATATATATATATATATATATATATATTATATATAATATATATATATATATATTATATATATATATATATATATAAAATATATATATATATATATATATATATATATATATATATATAAACTTCGAGTCCAATCATAAGAAAAACACAGGTAGCAGACCTGCCCATGAATAATCATAGTCATCTTTAAATTATAAACAATTCTGACACTAGTGTAAGGGCATATCATCATTTTTTTTTTTAATTATTTACTTAATATTATTATCTTATTCTTCTCTCTCTCTTTATATATATATATATATATATATATATATATATATATATATATATATATATATATATATATATATATATATATATATATATATATATATATATATATATATAAAAAAATATATATAATGTATATTCATTAACACAAAATCAGTGTGCGGACAATTGGATTGTTAGTAGTCAAGATGACTAATTTCACGGTGTATATTTTATGAATTGTTTTTGTATTGTGTGATTTAAAAGAATCAAACTGAGTATTCCAGTTTACAAGTGAACACAGAACGTCGACAATTTTCTTTCACCGGAGAAACAGTATATAACCTGCAGGCTGGGAAGCCGCCACTGATTGGTCAAGTAAGTATCGGTCTTGGTGCGGCGTTGTCATTGGCGGATTTGAGTAGCATAGTCAACGTTGGAGGTGAGGGTGGGTGTTTGACAGCCAGTGAGACGAACAATGACAGCCGTCGTAGAAGTGGCCGAGGTCATGCCTTCAGAGACTTCCTTTCTACAGGAGGTTTACAGTGTTCCGATCGTCAGGTCGGTTACAGACAAGGTAATTCACCCCCCCCCCCTAAAAGTATTTTTGAGCTAAGTTGTATGATTTTTACTTTACGAAAGCTTGTGTATGAACGCATTGCTATAGAGACCTGTTCCCCTTGATGTTCCTTTATGCTGACGATTGCTACTTCATCCTCCCCTTCTTTTTATCAGACTTGGTTGCCTCTATTCCCGAACTGTTTAATAAAACTCTTTAAAAAAAGTTTATTGCTTCGCCATTTAATTCTGATTTTTTCTCGTATTAAATATTAATCACAGATTTAAGCATTAAAAAAACTCCCCCAGGCAGGTTTTATAATGCTAGTGCCTTCCTCCCGCCAAGGAATTACTCTTGTCCTTGAACTGACCTTGCTTCCCATAGTCCCCCAGACGCTGTAGGACTTTTTTTAAGGTTTAGTATTCCCAAAAACTACTAAACCTTTATTTTCTCTGCCCAAAAAGTCCATAAATTTAATTATCATAAAGGCTCTCCCTTCCGTACTTAATACAAGCAGTCTTAACTTGCATTAGATTGTTTTAAATTGTATGGATCTTGTAAAGCAATTACAACTGGCACTTGTTATAGTTCCCTGTACCTTTAATACCAACCATGGTACCCCCTGAGGGAAGGTTCCTTGACGCTGGTGAGGGGCTCTTGATCTAGGGAATTGTATCTGTGCTACAGTTCCGTGAATTGAATCTGAATACCTTCCATTACCCCCCATCCTCAACAGGCACTGTATAATCCCTATTGATTTAGCGCTCTCCCATGATTGTAATGCTGTATAAAAATCTTCAGGATAATTCACCCTGAAGCTTCCCCCTCCTCGTACCCCTGTCAAGGTATAAAATATTTATCCTTTACCTTACCCAGGTGACCAACACTCACAAAACCTTGTGCAGGTATGTGCCTTTATACGAAAGTGTCACAGATGCCACCCAAGCAACAACTTCAACCCTATCAAAGAAAATGAATAGATGCCAGATCGTCAAAAGGCCTGGTAATTATAGATTTTCGTAGCTCTTTTAAAAGTATTGCTAAATATTACTGAAATGCAGGAGATTAAATATTTTAATGTAGTTAAAAAAAAAGTAATTTTAAATTTTTGCATAGTGAATAAAATGGAAGAACTCTGCCTGGAAGCAGTTACCACGCTGAAGACTTCTTACCCCATCCTCGAGAAGCCTACAGAAGAGGTAAGTTTAGCGTTAATTTAGCTGTATGACCATAGGTTTAGCGCTTCTTTGATTATAGTAATTTAAGTAAATTTAGGACTTTCCCTGACCTCAATACTTCGTTAAAAAAAATTCACTTTTCTTTACAGGTAATTGAGACTGTGTGCACTGGTTTGAAGAAGCGTGCACATTCCGGTGCCGCCCGTGTCTCCACTTATGAGATATCCCAGGCTACATGCAAAATGACTGAGTGTATCTTGAGCAAAGCAGAAAAAGCTGCTGCTACTGTGAATGGTAAGTCTCATTAATTAACGACTTCCTCCGAATAAATATTTATTATTAGGAGTCTCATACTTTTTTTTTCCTAGATTCCAGAGCATGGAAGCTGGTCCCTGATGTCCCATTGAAGATCTCTGTCGTTTCCATAAAAGACATTGTGAGTAAACTTTTAATTTTACTTTGTTTTTAACTGTTTTTACTTTACTTGTGTTAATACGGTCTGTCCTACCTGCAGGAACACTGCTTTAAGGTCTGCAGACAATGGGTGAGATCTTGGCGACGCTCACCAGTTGGCAATGGTACTGGTCACTGCGTTAGTCGTGCGGTGAGTATTTTAATCTTCTGAATCTCGGAAAGTTCTAATAGGTAATTTGCAGTTTTTTTCCCTTCTGGATTCACACAGCTACATATGCAAGCTTTAGTTTCATTAAAGCTTTTAAAATTTTCACTTTACCTAACTTTGATTAGGAAGCTCCCTTAATGTGTCTAAAATGTTAAGTTGCTAACCTAAAATAGTTTATAAAGATTACATAAAATTATTTTACGGCTTTACATAGTCATATTATCCTAGTATTGCAATTGTTATTACAAAGTTCCAGAAAAATAATTCCCTTTATTCCATGGGCTAAATCCCAAACAAAGGCACAGATTAAGTTTGGTATCTTCACGTTGGTTTATGCTCCAGCGAAGTTGTTCTCTTGGCTCGAAGAGTTTTGTTACGTATCCTGTACAAAACTATGGATGTACGCCCAGGCTCTGAAGGACTCTGCAAACAAGGCTTTTACCTCAAAGGTAAGAAGCATGGTTTGGCCATTAACAGTAATTCTCAAGATACCATATTCTAATGAGATTATGACCTTTTTAAAATTTACTCTTCTAGGAGCCAAGTCAATCAGATAGCTCCGAGTTCTCAGAAAAGTCTATCCTTGCAATGTTAAATGACTTAGACGACTACGTCTCGGAAGAGGATCCTGATTATGAGGTGACTTAGTAATGTGTGTGTAATATATATGTATATATAATATATGTATGTTTTCTTGAGGGGATGGGGGAGGAAGGGGAAGGGTTGGCTATATTGGAAATGGAAGTTTGAGGATGGGAGGTAAAACTAAACCCCATAACTATGGGTTTTTGCTAAATAACTACTCTGAAGTCTCGAAATTTTTGTTCTAGCCATCAAGCAGTAGTAGTACTTCGGAGGTCTTGGAGTACCACTCTACAGACGAAGGTGGTGATCTTACAAACGAAGATTTAGAGCCAGAAAACAATGCTAATGAAACAGAGACTTTCGGAAAGGAAGAGACTACCGTTGCCCCATTACCAGAAATTAGAGTGTCACTCTACGTAGATTATTCACAGGATACGAAACATCTCAAAAAATCTAATATGGCTGCAGATACCATTTAGTTTCATTTTTATTACCAATCGTGTAACTCAAACAGTATGTAGAAAGTTTTCAAGTTCTATTAAATGTTTATCAAGCTAGCATTTATAATTAAACTTTTTCATTTTGATTATAATATAAATAAACTAAATTAAAATGTACCAGCGCTTGTTTTGAAGTAGGTTAGATGCCTTTTACTTAATGCAGGTAAAACAAATATCTAGACCTCTTCTCAAGGCAGTCTTTTAATCTGAGAAATTAGACCTTTCGGTCTTCCTCAGACAGACCCTGATTACCCTTCCAGTCCTTTCCTGCTGTTTAGCCTTTCGGAGTCCTTCCCTTGAATTCTAACTCCTAGGTTGAGAAAAGTGTCATTATTAGTCACATTCCGACGAGGGCCTTGCTGGTGCTTGCCGTGGAATCTGGCTCTTCTAGGTGTCCCAATTCCCTTTCTGAAGTTACAGGGGATGGCTTAGGGTGTCCTTCAGGTGACAGGTGCATCTCTGGAGGCTGCCTGTCGGTTCCCGGAGGTGGTGGCAGAGAGAGGTATGCTTGTGGCTGGTTTCCGGCCGCCCTCTGTCTGCCAAGTGGCTTGGTGGATGTGAGGTTATCCTGGTTTACCGGCATGAAGGGTAGGGTATAGCATGGGTTCGACGCAGCATCTGAACCGAGGGCCATCTTGGACGTAGAGGGGAGATAGTCACTTTCATTCCTCCTGGAAGCTATAAACATTCTTCCCCCCCTCCACTTTTATAAAAAAAAATTAGACCCATGCCTGCCTCCTCGGGGACCCTTTGCTGCTGCTGCTGCAGCAGCACCACCACCCCACCCCCTACAGACCTTGGCATGACTTCGGACCTCTTCCAATTTGGTACTTTCTCTGGGTAACTTTCTTTTACCCTCTAGTACCGCGGTTCCGACCAAGCCTTTGGACACTTCTGACCTCTGCATAGCTTTGCATATGATCCTCTGTATAACCCCTGTGGTTTAGCGCTTCTATTTGATTATTATAATAATAATGCATATGATCCTGGCTTCTCCACATACAGTACATAGATTTTCTCATCTTACTCAGGATGGCCCACCTCTAACCTTCCGTTCAAACTACCTCAACCTGTCACTGAAGACCTTACCTCTGTTTCCTCTCTTGCTTCTAAGAAACTTCCAAGTTTTTAGTTTGATATCTTTATTATGCACCCCATACCCATCCTGTGGGCGGTAGTCAAAAGATTACAGAGGTACATAATGGGTCCAGGGACTGGACCTCAAAGTTTGATAGCTGAGCAAGTTACAAAGGTAATGAACTCAGATGGTCACAATCATGACAAGTTACAAAGGTATTTGCAGATTACAGAGGTATATATAGGGTCCAGAGACTGGGCCCCAAAGTTTTGATAGCTGAACAAGGTACAATGGTAATTAATTCACTAGTTACAAGGTAATGAATCATGTAAGTAAATTTACTTACGTCTGTACATGGTTGCACTCATGAACAAATTATAAAGCAATGAGCAATCTATTAGTCTACACCCAGCCACAACTGTGTGTAGACTAATAGATTGCTCATTGCTTTAACTTCCAACTAAGCAATTTCTCACATTATGCTGTTCTAAGTCCTTGGACAAAATTCTTTATACTCTTTCCAACTGTGATCTTTCCGATCACAGCATCAGCAAGGCACTCTTTTGCAATGTTGGACATAACATTTCCATCCACGTTCAAAAGTGACACACGTTGTCACAGTACAAAATGCAGAGCAGGCACAATCTTTCACTTGACGTTATTGACGACACGCCATAAGATTCACAAGCACATCTCCCTTAATTCTTGCTGTGGGTCTATTGTCCTTCCACATACGATCAAACAATGAGACTTTTCGTGTGTAATGGAGACATTCTGGGGCAACTAGAGCTCCAGAATCTCCCGATCACTAAGTTGACACTTTTTAAGTAAAAGGACACAAATGCAACTAATGTGACATTTTATTGTGGCAACGTTTCACTCTCCAGGAGCTTTTTCAAGCCGTTACAACAGATACATGGACAAAGGGTATATATATATACTCTCCAAGTGAGGTGTAATACTAGTGGTGGTAGTAGTGATACAAGGTGTAGTAATACAATAAGGTAGAACAATCAATTTGCACACGAGTAAAAGGTGATAAAACAATTACAAGGGTAGTATAAAAGGTTAGACAAATATTTCTGCTGGAGGTTGGAAGAGAGAAGGCCTGTAGGAGTGTTCCACATCTACGATGTGCTAGTGTTGAATTAGCAGGAGACTGTGATGGTAGGGTTCACTGTTTTCAGGAGGATTCTTGCTAATACTTTAGAGATGGTGAAGCTGCCTTTTTGTTTGTGTTAGAAACAGCGATAAGTGCTGATTCAAGGCACTTGCGTCTACGGAAATTAGTTTCTTTGACAAATAATACTATTTTTATACTACCCTTGTAATTGTTTTATCACCTTTTACTCATGTGCAAATTGATTGTTCTACCTTGTTGTATTACTACTACTACACCTTATATCACTACTACCACTAGTATTACACCTCACTTGGAGAGTATATATATATACCCTGTGTCCATGTATCGCTTAAGTAACGTATTGTCGGTAATTCTACCAATATTACAAAGTTGACACATGTATACTCTGCCCACAGGGGGAGCGCTATCCTGGCAATATGACGAGGTTAACTTTTGACAGCCGTGAACTGCCACCATCTGTTTGCATAGCGGGACAAAGCCTAAAAGTGCAGGTGATCCCTGCCACGCAACAATGTAGAAAATGCTGGTGCTTCAGCCACCCAGCAAAATATTGCATGTCAGAGGCAGAATGCCCTGTCTGGTTTTGCTGACCATAAGTCCATCCTGCAGCCACCCTCCCTCTTGCCTAAACTGCGGAGAGGTGCGCCCGGCCTATTCTCGCCACAGCTCTATCTTTAGAAAGGGAGATCCATTGTCTTAGAGCTTCTCTTACACCATGGCAGTTTCTCATCTCTGCCTCCAAGGTAGACTACCATGGCTTTTATTCCAGGGTTGCTAGATGGCCCCAGACCTTGATGGTGCCTGCTTCCACAACTGCTGTGCAACTTCTACGGTCTTGGGCTGAAGTTCCATCTCTTCCCCTCAAGGGAGGTTCCTTTAGTGGAAGAGCTGGTGAGGGGCTCTTGATCCAGAGAACTGTATCTGTGCTCCAGTTGCCTGAATACCTTCCACATTCCCCTCCCCCCACATATAATCCTATGGGTTTAGCTTTTCCCCCCTTTGATTATAAACTAACTGTCCCTACTTCACCTTCCCAATTGCATGTTTCAACGTCTATGCACACCCCCTCCAATCTAAATACACGTCCCTTCTCCAAAGTACATTTGTCCAAATCTCCTTAACCCCCCCCCCAACCACATGATTATTCTCTCCCTATCAGTCTAGACCTTTACCTCTAGACGCATCATACTGTTGAGGTTCATCCACCCCTACATAGTTACTCTCTTGTCTGTCCTTCCGGAATTTCTGCCTGTCAAGACGACACTACCCCCTCCTTTGGTGTGTCTGTTGTCTCCACATTTTACCCAAACTACATCTCCCTCCACTGCCAAGCTCTGCCTTCTCTCATCTGACTATTGAAGCTGTCTCTACACACCTGATGGACACCAGTCCCCCTGCCCCCAACACTTCAGATTCTCCTGCACCTCAATACCTTTGCATGTTGACTGAACTAACCCTCCTGGTCTGTGGACACTTGCAGATGTTACTGTTATGCTCTTAGCTGATCGTGGCTTATTTACAATAGAATATTCGCGGCCTCAGATGTTGCTGTCCCAGTTTCTTTGCAATACCCAAAATTGCACTCTGCTGTTTGCAGTTTCAGGCTATTTACTGTTGCATTCATTGATTTTTTACGATGGGACTTTTAATGAAAATGCAATTTTCGTGTGCCATGGTATACCACATTCTCGGGTCCTTATCCATGATGCGCTGCATTACACTACAGCCTGCATCTACTTGGACAAGTGGTGCAGTCTGCTCTTTATCTTTCTCTCTGTTGTATGACCCTTGATAACCCCCTGTGGTTTAGCGCTTCTATTTGATTATAATAATAATGTATGACCCTTGTAGGTTTAGCGCTTCTTTATTATAATTCTTTCTCCTTGGCCATTATTTCTGATGTGCCTTTTCTAATTTCTTCCCTACCTCTCCTATTAGATTTTAATGCTCCTTTCCTCTGGGAAAGGATTCGTGGTGATCGGTTAAGAGGCTCTTCTTGCTTCTCTTCCCCTCCATGTTTTTTAAATATAGATACTCCCATTAATTTCGACCCTCGCACTCTTGCATAGATCTCTTGATTTGCCCAATTGCACTAGACTTCAATCATATCATTGCTTCCTGACTTGCATAACAGTGATCATTTTCCTGCCCTGGTGGCTAAAGCTCTCTTCATACACAGAGGGCCCAAGTTTGATTCCCGGCGGGGTGGAAACATTTCGACGCGTTTCCATACACCTGTTGTCCTGTTCGCCTAGCAGCAAATAGGTACCTGGGTGTTAGTCGACTGGTGGGGGTCGCATCCTGGGGGACAAGATTGAGAACCCCAATGGAAATAAGACGGACCTCGATGATGCACAGACTTTCTTGGGTTATCCTGGGTGGCTAACCCTCCGGGGTTAAGAATCCAAACGAAATGCTATCATCACTCTGAAACTAGGTCAAACAGTCCTTGCAGCAATGGGTATTGACCCAGGAGGACAAGCCAGGTGCATTAATGCCCTCAAGACAAATTCCACTTAAGGTGAGTTCTACTCTAGCTCAATGTGGCAAGATGTGCTTAAAATATCTTGTACACACTTTTTTTTTTTTTTTTTTTTGTGCTTCTATTTGATTATAATAATAATAATGTACACACTTTTAAAGGGGTGGACTCGTTGTTGAAGGATCCTCAATTCAAAAAATTACAGCAAAATTTTGCTTCCTCCAATCACATCTATAACCCCTGTGGTTTAGTGCTTCTTTTAATTATAATAATCCAATCATCTGTTTAGAACTTCCCTGTGAAGATATCAGTATCACTGCCTTGTGCTGTATATTAAAATGTTCACTGCATCAAGCACAAAGACCAGAGCCCCCCCCACTAGACATTTTGACTGCCCATGCAACCTGTGATTCATCATTGCTTCCTGAGTTCACTGGTATTTATTACCTGGTCTACTTTTTAACTCGTCTTTTAATATTTTTTTTACCTTTAATTTTAGGTCTATCGCCCAGTTTATTAGAGGATACAACAGTAACTAGATTATTATAATCAAAAGAAGCGCTAAACCACAAGGGTTATACAGCAACAGTAACTAGAGAACTTCAGTTGTTGATTACCTAATTTTTCCCCACTTGTATTTACCCAAGGAAATTAAGTTTTATCATACAGTTGGTGTGCTATATCCTAAAATATGTTTCTTCACATCCAGACGCTTTATACAAGGAAATTGTGCTCCTGGTATATACGTAGTGATATTACATATAAAGGTACTTCTCACTTAATGACCAATCTGTTTAATGACCACTCGGACTTACGACCAGCTCTCCAACCAGCATGCAAACCTAATTAATGCATATTAGAGCTGATTTCCTCTATTCTGTTTATTACAGTATATAGTATACTACTGTATAAACATTTAAAAATACAGTAGACTATTGATTAAAAGTTTCCTTCAAAACATTTTCTCGATTGCACTATTGTCAAATTGCGGCATATTTTTTTTGTTTTACACTTCATAAAATTCAATTTAAATGGTTCTGCTTCAGGGCAGGGAAAAAATTTCAGCACCACATGCTGGACGGTGGGAATCTTCCCCTCTGTGTAGTGAGCGCTAGGCAGTCTGCCTGTGGGTGAAGCCATTGTCTTCTGTGGGGGAGGCCCTAGTTTCCTACCCTGCCACTTCTGTACCAGTTCTCAATATATACTCGTCCATTACGGTACCCAGCATTCTGTGAATCGGGTTTTGGTCTTTTCATTACCATACACTGCATCTGCCAAGGAACCATAGCACCCAGGAGGCATGCAAGTGATGCTGGAAGTGGCAAGACACAGTAAAAAAATATATTCGTCTTGGAATTATGAAGAAAATAGAGATACGTATTAGATAAGCTCAAATGTGGTGCCTGTGTGGTGGACATGGCGAGAGCTTATGGCCTTAGTGAAGCTTGTGCAATGAATAACCCAGGCTGTTGTCTGATTTACTGATCTGACTGATGTACTGACTTGATTGTTTCACTGAATGACTTTACTGACCAACTTGACTGATTTACTGAATGACTTTACTGAGTGGCTGATTTACTGAATGACTTGAAATGAGTGACCTACTGAACTGAATGACTGTACTAACTCCATTGACTGGACTCTTATCCACCTCAGCCCAGATGGGCCTCAGCATGCCTCTTCACTCCCTCCTTCACAATCATCGACAAACACCAGCAACAACAATTAAAGGCAAGAAATATTATTTTTGTTGCATTTGTAGTTTTGAACAACAGAAAAAACATATACAGTGGTACCCCGGTTTACAATATTTTTTTGTTCCAGAATGCTGTTCAAGTGCCATTACCAAACGAATTTATCCCCATAAGGAATAATGTAAAATAGACTAGTTCTTTTAGACCCCCAAAAATACACTTACAAAAGCATTTAAAAAAATAAACTTACATAAAAGGGCGAGTTTGGAGACCATCGTAAACCGGGGTACCACTGTATAACAATAATGAACAATTGCATTATCATTTTTATTTGCCTAAGATTTGGAGACCTAAAAAAAAGTTTGGTTTTTTGGGGGTCTTAGGAACGTAACTATTTTCCCACAAGTTTTTCAGTTCTTTTAACATAGATTCGTCTAACACTGCATTTTCAGGAACCTAACTATACGATCTTAATCGATGGTGGTCTTCTTTCAACAAACCGGCCATATCCCACCAAGGCAGGGTGTCCCAAAAAGAAAAAAAAGTTTTTCATTTTAAACTTTAGTAATGCATACAGGAGAAGGGGTTACTAGCCCCTTACTCCTGGCATTTTAGCCGCCTCTTACGACACGCATGGCTTACGGAGGTAGAATTCTGTTCCATTTCCCCATGGAGACGGTTTACTGTATATTAAAAATGTTATAAATGGTGCAAAGGTGACATTAAAACAATAAAGAGGATTGACAAACCCACTACCAGTACTGTATGCTCTTCGCTTACCGACATACTCTTAACGACCGAGTGCTGTTCCAAAGTGAGGAGTACCTGTACTATATGTTCAAACTTCACTTCATTATATCACTGCCCATGTTTATTTAAATAAGTGATATACCAATTGTGGCTTACTGTACACTTTTCTCCCACTCATCTTTAGATCTGCAAGGTTTAGTTTCATCTTTACCTGAACCATTTCTACTGTTGGGAGACTTTAACAACCCTCACTTCAAATACTTTTATACTATATTGTGAATACTGGGGATTCCACCCAAGTCAAATCTTGAACTTGTGCCCAGTCCAGCATTGACTTTTCAATTTGCTCATCTTCTGTCTTTTATATATTTTTGTCATTTCCTCTTCTTGACTGTCTGTGGCTATTTACAAACCCTGGGAAACATTCATAAAAAATATTCACCCTGAAAGTGGGCCCAACTGTGCTTGGGTTATTCAACTCGAGCATACCACATGGTCAGACTGCTGATTACTATCTAGATTTCAAGAAAGCAAGGGTGCATGCACATTGCATCATACATGCAGCTAATCTTACTGGAGTACATATGGCTCTATTCTGAATGCCTATGCTCCTATGAGCACAATCTGGAAGGGGTTGCAGAAACTAGCATAGAAATGTACCTAGTTGGATGAATCTTAGTAGAGCCAGCTGGCCGAGTGGTTAACTCACTCGCTTGCCATGGGGTTCAAACCCCACCTGCTCTGATTTGACAAGCAGGTACTCTACAGACAGCTTCCATCTCTAAGATTGCTGGTGAGAAAACAGCCAACTCTACTGATGTACCAGCAGCTATAGAGCATCACTGTGCATCACTCAGAAATACTCGTGCAGCAATCTGTCACTATACATTACCTTTCATACTGATGAGCTGTATATTTTAGATATAGCCTCACCCATGTCTAAGGAAACCTTGATAACCAATGGGCTTTGTGTTTGACATTGGTATATTACACTAAAACTTAAGGATAGTAAATAGCAAAAATAAATAATGTACATATATAATAATTTTATTTACACACACACACTGCTGAAAAACTGTTCCAAGATAACTGGGTGTGAAACTGAATTATTTAGAAAGGATTATATCCAAGAGCAGTTTCATTCAACTCTCCTTTCTTCTTAAGGTGTTTAGGAAGTCTGCTTTTGGCTTCTTGAATCATCTTAAGAACCTCAGGCCTGAAATTTAAAAGATAATTTTTTGACATTAAAAAATAAAACAGGATAATGTAGGGTACACATATAAATGTATGTATGTATGTATATGCATGTGTGTGTGTGAAAGAGAGAAAAAAAAGAGAGATAGATACAAGTCTTTGCTTTATGTGGAACCGCTATAATATATCTTATTTCTGTTAGTAATTTAGTACATGCAATTTACAATCACGAAGTATGATTGACATGGTTCACAACATGCATTGAAGATTCTCATCATGCATAATTAGGTACTTTTGGTCTGAATGAGCTCAGAATGGCTGCAGCTACAGCTTAAAACGAAGGACAACTGTATATGTGTATACAGTGGACCCCCGAGTAACGTAAAAACTTCATTCCAGAAGCCTGCTCAAGTGCCATTACCGAATGAATTTACTCCCTTAAGGAATAATGTCACGTAGGTTAGTCTATTTCAGACCTCCAAAAATACACTTCCACAAGCACTTACAATATTATACTTACATAATTGTACGATTTCTGGGGTGTTCGTTACTTGGGGGTCCACTGTATATACGTTACATATAGTACCCTATAACCCAGTGCTGGGTATAGCTTTATCACAACTAATCTCATCGATGTAAACAAAGTCACAAACTGCTGCATGGTACTTTTTTGTGTTGACAAGTCACTTGTCATTTCTTGAGAAGCAATTACCTATTTTTGTAGATGAATGGTTCAGAGAACCGACAAGTTGATAAATTAGACACATGTGCAACACTTGGGTATCTTTAATGAAAGATACCCAAGTGTTGCACATGTGTCTAATTTATGAAGTAATTTTTGTTAGCTTAAGCAAGTCCTGCTTGGATAAACTAATTTGGATATCTGAGTTTGGCAAGTTGTTCCCAAATAATAGCCTTTTTCTCTTGATCTAGAAGAGTGGTTCTACAGATTCATAATGCACATATGGAAAGATTAGAGATGGTACTTGTCTTGATTTAGAAGGAATTGTTACTAAAAGTGTATATAGTTGGCCATGTGAGTTGGTTTCCTGTATACAGTACTGTGAAGTGTTTAAGGCTCATTCTTGATAATTAATGAGGGGATGGGGCACAGCTCATGGTCCAGCAAGCAGAATATATTCAAATCTGAGGGTTTCACTTAATAACATGTGTTAATACACACCATAAACCTTAAAAAGTAAGTTTTTTCACGCATTATGCCATTTTAGATGCACAACCACGTATTGTTGCTTTATATGAAGATTTACTGTATAGTGACTGTATACAGTGAACCCTTGAAATTCGTGATTAATCTGTTCCAGAGTGTCTGCCAAAATTCAAAATTCACGATTTTCAAAACCATTTTCCCCATAAGAAATAATGTACAGTAAATCAAATTAATCCATTTCAGACACCCAAAAGTATTAAAAAAATATTTTTTTTTACATGAAATGTACATTTATCTACACAGAAAACAATGAGACATGAAGAATAAAACAATAATAACATGACACTTACCTTTATTGAAGAGTTGAAGACAGGAGGATGGAAGAGTTACTATTGTTTGGAAGGGGAATCCCCTTCCATAGACTTCAGGTACCAAGTCCTTTTCTGGGGTTACTTCCCTTCTTTGTCTTTTACTGCCACAATACATTCATTACTTACTTTAAAATATTTGTAGTCTTAATGTAGGGAGAGAGGTGTGTAGTATTTATTTGTAGGAATTCAGTGTAGGTAGCCTGTAGATGTAGGTACACGTATGTAGCCCCCTCCCTGGGCTACACTACACAGCCATATTATTACACTACACAGCCATACTATTACCATGTTCACTGAGTTTAATCGTTTCTAACAACTACCTTTAGATGCCATCATAAACAAAGGGAGAAGTAATGAATAATTCATGCAGAGAATTTTAAACAAACGCGTATGAAGGGCAGTTACTGCACCAGACGCCAGATTTACAGTTTTCTCTATCGCTACATCAGAGAAAACGTAATGTTTACTCTCCACCCGACTCACCACTCGATAGCATATAAACATTGTATCAATGTTTATATGATATGTAATGTGTTTCTTATATAATTTTGAAGAAAATATCATAAATGGAGTAATGAAAATGTTTATATTAATCTAAAATAAAACATTTAACCTAAAATAAGTCATTTATTTGAGCTTGGTGTGGGGAAGTACCCTGGCTGGTTTGTGTGGGGAAGTACTCTGGCTGGTGTGTTCTTTCTTGAATTCTATCATGTTTCTCGCCTTCTTTTGTAAAGAGCTGGCACTAGGAGCTTTCTTTGGGCCCATGGTGGCTTATTTAACCCTTAAATGGTCCAAACGTATATATACGTTCTTACCGCTACTGCCCCAAACATATTTTTACGTTTTATTTTTCATTCCTCCAAATTTGGCATGATTGGCCTGAGATGCCTGGTCAGCATAGAAAGGGTCCTAACACTCGGTGTGTGCCATATTAAAAAAATCTGGGACCACTTAGTACCTTTTGGGAGCACCAGTTAAATTGAGAGCCAGCTAGAGCAAACACTGCGGCAAACACCAAGGATTCACTGATGTCATGTCATATTAACACTCCTTTTTTAAGTGGAAAGTGATGTCGGCAGGCTGGCAGGCCAGCTGGCTGGCTGCCTGGCCACCTGGCTGCCAGCTGGGTACCTGATTGGCTGTCTTTGTATCCGTCTGTCTATCTGTCTTTTTGTCTCTATCTCACAGGAACACGTACGTAAATACAATTATACCTAGTGTAAATTACCTAGGATAACTCAAAAAATCCAAAGTGTTATACTGTGCTTGGGATCTGCGTAATACCATTTGGTTCATGAGCTACTCTCTGAGACAAGCAGACAAAAAGGAGACGACACAGACAGACAGATACAGACAGACAAATTTGAGTAACAAATAAAGGGAAGCAGTGTAAGCTTCAAATATCATCACTGGACTGATAAGAAGAGATAAGACTACCCTCACCCACACCAAATGTCACCAGTCATAATTAGTGGAGATCAGATGAGATAAGGCAGTGACACATATCTTACATAATGCTTAGGGTTGAAATTTATTGTAATGATTATTACATATTATTATTATTATTATTATTATAATATACTATCATTATTATTATGCACTATCATTATTATTATCATTTGAGTACAATTTCAGTACCTAATATTACTGTCAGAACACAGATTGGCTATGAAATCACAAGAACTACTAAAAATTGTAATTATCAGAACATAAAAATTATATAAAATAATAAAAAATGTGAAAAAAAGGTATATCGGCAACGATTCTGCAAGCGGCAGGACTCCTGTTGCTGTCAGGTGAGCATCCAGTGCCAACTTCTCAACCTCATATCTCGGTAACTACTGACCCTAGATTTTTTTTTAATTCTATAATACTTAAAAAAATGTGCTCTTCATTTCTATAAAAAAAAAAAAAATTCGAAATATTCGGGGCAGTAGCGGTAAGAACGTATATATACGTTTGGACCATTTAAGGGTTAACAGTTGCAAGCACTAAAACGAATGAAATATCAAGAAATGTATCGTGTTAACGAATGAGATAAAATGCCAGACTGACTCTGAATGGTGTTTTTCCCGCGGCAGGTGGGAGGCCACTCGGATGCGTTTCATACGACTGCCGATTTCTAAGCCAAATCACGAAAATCAAAGCAATATTTTGGCGAAAAAAGTTGCCGATTTTCAAATTTCACGATATTCAAGGGGGATGAATTTCAAGGGCCCACTGCATATTAAACAATGTTCAGTACTATTTATATATGAAAAGGAATGATACTGGATTAAAATACTGAGTACATATTCTTATTTTTTTTTAAACAGATATGGAATATTATAGCTCAGGAATGAACCTCTGATTATACTGAGGGTATCTATAAGAAAATAAGCTCCAAATTTCAAACACCTGCAAACAGTTTTTTTGGAATGAATTAACACTGTATATAAGTGAAGAGGTGACTGTATTATTATTATTATTATTATTTTTGAATTTATTGCTGTATATTAAATATAGCAGGTAATTATATTAAAGGAAAGAAGCTATAGCTATCAAAATTTATACCTGAAAGAAGGAAACTGAATTTCCTCATGAAGAGTGCATTGTGAGTGCTGCTGTGTCTCAATCTTTGTCACACCAGGCCGGAACACGTCAATATCTCTCCTGCAGCTGTCCAGTATTTCACTCACAGCAGTAGGTGGTGCAACGAAATTAATCAAAAAGTAACTGAAAAAAATCATAATAATTAGACTGGATTAATAATATAATCATAAGGGAATGCTAATGGAGTTATACAGTGCCTATGGAATGATTCAGTCCATGGAAAGGCAGGATTGCTCCTATGCCTTGGATAAAGATCCCTTCACCAGCATAAAGGTACATTCCTTATAGGGTATTAAGACCAGATTCATACCCAGGTTAGGAACCACAATGAAAAAGATGTCCAAGTCTCTAGCATGTAACACATTAGGGTACATTATTATTTACAGAAAGTTGGACCTAGGTAAGCAAAGATGGTTCCAACTCTCCCATCCCTGAAATGGATTAGAGTGATCATTGGCCTCACAATATAGAGGTTATGGGTGTCCAACCCAAGATGATCTATTCCAAAAAAGTTAGTGAATGATTCAGAATGGACTGAAATGTCAAGTCACAACAATATTCAGGATGGGTTGAAATGTTTATCTTAATTTTCTTTGTCTAAGTAATTTTTTTTTTTATGAATTGTTACAATTGTGATCTGTATTTTCCAAGAATACTTGAATTACAAACGGAACATCAAAAGTGGTATCTCATTATAACATAAGTATTAGCCATGCCATACCAGTATATGAGGAAGAAACATGCCTAAATGACACATTAGCCAGCTACCAGGTCTTAACTAGCCACAACTACCCGTGAAAGTTCCCACTGATGCATTCTTGCCATTATTTTAATTTAATTCTGTATTATACAGCCATCTCTACAAATTCCAAGGAGTGTTACATCCTAGAGAGCTCATGGGTCTATAAACTACAAATAACATAAAATATAGTCTGCAAAACATATTGATTAAGATTTGGTTTCATTTTGTAATTCAGATACTTTTTCTGTAATACTACTGGTATATCACTCAAATCTGGTTGGAATTGACAATCATAATAATAACCAGAATAAGAGAGAATTGGGCAAAGAAAGTCAATGAGTCAAAAACAAGGGATAAAGATTTCCAGCCACTGGTTGTCTATCAGTAAAAAACACTGGATAACTGATACCCGCAAATGAGTAAGTTCGCGAATTTGTAGGGATGGCTATACCGTATTATTTTTTCTGATTCAAAGGCATATTTTGAATTGAGGTACTGTGAAGAAAACAGGCAAAATGTTCATCATTCTTTTAAGTATCATATACACCACTACACTGGCAAGTTCATCACTTTTAACCTGCCTTTTCCTTTTGATTATACAGAGATGTTTGACCATGCAGTCATGCCCATACAATGGCATACAGTATTACAAGAGGAAGTTATGGACCTATAACTTTGAAATACATAAAGTAAAAATTGGAAGGGCCACGATGCATGTCTGGGATGAGATCATTGGCAAACATGGCTGATCAGAAACTGCTAGCTGTCTCCTACACTGTTATAAATGAGCCTCAACTCTGATGAGTACCTGCCTATATTTACATTTTACCATAATTATCATTGCTTTGCAGGTTATTTAAGTGTACTGTATTTACCAGATTTTAACTTTTCTTGTGATTCTGACTCCTACCCTCTGTTTCATTTCCATTTATGCTTCCTCCCAGACAAGCACAGCATGGAAAATGTGACCAGTTTGATCAACATTGTAAAGTTGTTTGCATCAATATTTCAGTAACCATGTTGCAAAAGTCTGTAGGAAATTTTCTCAAAAGTGACATTTGGCAAGTTCATCGGTGTTCTTCCCATTAACTTGTTTGTGGTGTTTGATCCATACACTTTGCCTTTTCATGTTGTCTAGTACTGTACTTCACTATCACCTCATTTTTTTTTTCTAAATCTTACAACTTAGATTTACATAAGAGACAGTGAAAGGACTTTGAGACTAATCTATATCATGGAGAAATTGATGGGCATCATGATGAGTAAATACAGTAATGCATAAAATAAAACAAGTAACTAACTTTCCTTTTGTGTGCAATTGTCCATGAGCTGACATCTTAAAAGGTAGTTCTTGAGTACCTAAACTTTCAAATTTGCTCACATAACCTCCTTCATCTAGGATCGAATCTGCAATTCTTTTTATTGCTGACACTGTGCTTGCCTGAAAAATACAATAAAATTCAATTAGTTGTAAGGGAAAAGAATGAATGAATTTGTATACATACATAATCATATGCAGTAGGCAAAAATATATTATGACTAACATTTTAGGCATGTAGTGTTTGCAGTTAAAAAGGTGATTCATATCAAATTATTTAAAGGAAACAAAAATATTTAACAAAGGTACAATGAGCTGAAATAATATTTGATAGTTTCTCACTCATTAATATCATACCCATTTACAAACAATTACAGTAAATGTCTCAGTTCTAATTCACCTAAAAAATCAAGTGGGCTTCCTTCTTTGCAAGTGTTAATTATTCATTTCAACTGTTGAGCAGCCTGTGGATAGATTTGATTATGCATGAATTTTCTGAGTAGATACTGTAAGTATATTTTGTCCTCAACTATCAGAAGTTACAATTCTAGCATACAAAACTGGACTGTTGTAATTTCCGTTTATTTATCTTGGTTAGGTTACTGGTACTAATGATGAAGCCAAAACAGAAAGCTACAATATTCTGCAGTTTCTGCCAGTTCATGATTCGTATTTTGCTATCTTTTTCTGCCTTTCACTCTGAAGTGGCCAGCTATCACACTAGCAGCACAGGCAGAATGTTTCTCTATGCACTTTGGGACCTATTTGTTTCACGGTAGACCTAGCATTACTTTGCTGTGTTTACACCCCCCCCACCCATGCAACCCCCACCCCACCAGTTGCCTCATGGATGTGTACCATACAATTACAGTATATACTCTCTCCCATTTCTGATCTTTTCATCACCTTATGTCATGTCTGAATATTAATCATGTCATCAAAAAAAGGAAATCTGGTGTTGGTGAAGGTGCCACAAAGAAGTTGAAGCGAGAAACTATGCTTCTAATGAAGAAAGTTGAGGTTACAGACATGATCAAAGGTGGTGCACATGTGATTAATGTAGCCAGAGCCTTTGGTGCAAGGGAATTGACAGTCAATAAATTTGAAACAATGAGAATACAGTGGACCCCCGAGTAACGAGCACCCCGGAAATCGTACAATTATGTAAGTATATTATTGTAAGTGCTTTTGTAAGTGTATTTTTGGGGGTCTGAAATGGACTAACCTACTTGACATTATTTCTTAAGGGAGTAAATTCGTTCGGTAATGGCACTTGAGCAGGCTTCTGGAATGAATTTTGCTCGTTACTCGGGGGTCCACTGTATAAGACCTTGTGTAATAAAAAAAAAAAACTGTTACCTGTTGAAAAAATGAGGAAGTGCTCAATACAGTTAAAAGCTGAAGAAAATGATAAATGATGGGATCAGACAGAAAACAAATAAAAGTGCCTCGCTTAATTACATTACGACTCAAGAGAAAGCTCTATCGCACTTATACAGCATGTGAGCAGAACGGAAATTCTGTAAACTAGTGTACCTTTAGTCATGGATGATTTAATTGTTTTAGATTGCAAAGTAGACTTCATAACACAGTTTAGTGGTGTGAGTACCTCTGCTGACCACATGAATCCATAAAAAATTTCTACTGAGTGTGGCTACACTCCTGAAATATAATACTGTTGAGATAGGATTATTCAGGAAGGTGCCTTCCAGAAGTACATCAGCAAGCAAAAGAAAACAAACAAGATTCAAGGCAGTGATGTATATGTATTTTCAACTTACTACTGTATGTTAATGCATCAAGTGAATTTAAGTCCAGGTCCATGCTTATTTGTTGCTCCAAGAATCCCCATGCTTTGAAATGGAAAAACAAAAGCACTTTGCATGTCATTTAGCAGTCTAATCAGTCAGCACATTGGGAATAGGAGGTTATCTTATCCGGGGAAGGGGAAGGCATCTCCATTTCTTAATAATAATACCTGGAATATACCTGGAGAGGGTTTCAGGGGTCAATGCCCCTGCAGCCTGGTTTGTGACCAGGCCTTATGGTGGATCATGGTCTGATCAACCAGGCTGTTACTGTTGGCTGCACGTAGGCTCTATTATTTGCTGGTTTAAGGTGAATTTGGTGCAGAGATTTAAAAGTTCATGTGTGTGAGAGTTTTCATATGAGCTGCCTCCTAGTGTTATCTCTGCTACAACATTATTTGCTACATTCCTCCATTTTAGGTGCCTTAGGTTGAAATCCCCCAGGAGCAAGATGTTGGGGACAGGAGCTGGAATATTTTCCAGACAGTGATCAACTTTCAAAAGCTGTTCCTGGAATTGTTGGGAAGTTGCATCCAGAGGCTTGTAATCTGGATCAAAACCACTTTATCAATAGCATTTGTAATTTCCTAAACAAAGCTTGTTATTTATTGGTGCCCCATGGCTTGGTAGGCAATGCTCTTGCTTCACAAACACACTGTCCATGGTTCAATCCCCAGCAAGGGTAAAAATGTTGGACGTGCTTCCTTACACCTCTTGTCCCGTTCACCTAGCTAGTAAGTAGGTACCTGGGTGTTAGTCAACTGGTCTGGGTCGCATCCTGTGGGACAAGATTGAGGACTCCAATGGAAATAAGACAGACCTCGATGATGCACTGCCTTTCTTGGGTTATCCTGGGTGGCTATCCCTCCAGGGTTAAAAAAAAATCGAAACAAAATCGTATCTTATCTTATGGGGAAACGCTAAACCCACACCTCCTGGGTAATGGAAAGCACTGAAGTTCGATTCAAGGAAGGGAAGGCTAATTAGTTAGTAAGTAAGTTTATTCAGGTATACACAAATACATTTACATAGATTATCATACATAGCGCAATCAGCCCTACTCACACTATACTATTCACTCATCTATCCCTACCTCACCTATGCCATATGTGCTTGGGGATCAACAGCAACAACCCACCTAAAACCAATATTAACTCAACAAAAAGCTGCAGTAAGAATTATCACACAATTCAAGCCCAGGCAACACACCCCCCACTCTTCAAAGACCTAAATTTACTCACTGTCCAGAACATCCACACTTACTACTGTGCAACCTACATGTACAGAACCATAAATTCCAATATTAACCCTGAACTAAAATGATTTCTTGATAGTTGTGACAGGACCCATAGGCACAATACCAGACACAAAAATCTCTGACATTCCACGTGTCCGGCTAAATCTATAAAAACATTCAATGTACATTAAAGGGCCTAAAATCTGGAACTCCCTACCTGAAAACTCCAGAACTGCAGACTCAGCCACCATTTTCAACACTATCATCAAAAAACATCTTATCTCACTAACACACCCCACCATCACCTAAATACATGAAAACCACCGATTCACGCACACACACACACACACATCCTCCTCATCTACACCAACACTGACCCAAAGGACAGTAAACACAACATCCCAAATATAGCTATTGTTTAATAAATCTCAAACTAGTTTTAAGTTTGCCTGATATACTACAATATAGGAGCTTTAATAGAAACTATATAACAAGCCATGACAAAACCATTCTCAATACTAATTTTACAATCTAAATATTCTGAACTACCTCACTATTGTAAATCTAATTAATCATTTGAAATTTGTAATCATTTGAAATTTTACAATCTAAAGTATTCTGAACTACCTCTATTGTAATTCTAGTTAATCATTTGAAATTTGTATTCATTTGTAATTTGTAATATAGATTAAAAACTAGTAGTAGTCTGCCTGAAATGCCTAGCATGCCCAGGCATGCTAGGCATGCTAAAAATATAAGATAAGATTTCTTCAGATTTTTAACCCCGGAGGGCTAGCCACTTAGGATAATCCAAGAAAGTCAGTGCATCATCGAGGACTGTCTGTCTTATTTCCATTGGGGTCCTTAATCTTGTCCCCCAGGATGCGACCCACACCAGTCGACTAACAACCCAGGTACTTATTTGCTGCTAGGTGAACATAACAACAGGTGTAAGGAAACACGTCGAAATGTTTCTACCCGCTGGGAATCGAACCAGGGCCCTCCGTGTGTGAAGCGAGAGCTCTAGCCACCAGACCACTGGGCCATCTTTGTAATTATTGTCTTATAAATGTAAACCACACATTGTAATCCTTACAGAGAAATAAAATAATCTGAATCTGAATCTATCAGCATGTGTATAGAACCTAGGATAACCCAAAAAAGTCAGTGTGACTTATTTCCATTGGGGTCCTTTGTTCTGTGGATCAAAGCAAATTACTTGAAGGAAACAAATCTATGGTCTTGAAAATCTAGCCTTAATTTTCTAAGTCCACTAAAGCGTACCTTAGGCATATTTTTCACAATGAGAGACAGTTCGTATAAAGACATATTAGTTGTTGTTGTTGGGTTGATCAGGGCCACTGACAGTGTACGCCTTATCGCTTGCTGCTGCTGCTATCGTTATTGAGAGTTTTGAGGGCCATCAAAGCTTCGGCCATATTGAACCTGCTTCCCGGGAGTCCATTTAAAATATGTTCCCAAATATGGGAAGGAATAATAATAATAATAGTAGTTGTAGTTATATTTGTTGTTTATTTATCTGAGCCATACAACTAATGTAGATAAATGTATTAGTACAATAGTAAGCACAAGAGAAAGACACTATGCAATGCAAATCAGGCCACTAATAAGGCTTACATGTTACTTAAGAACTAGATATTTCCTATTATGTAAGACTTTGTGTAGTTAATTACAATCATAAGTACAATAAGAAAGGTAGCTAATGACAAAAGGTCAATTACAAAAGAATTACACCTTCAAACTGGTTCGATGATCTTCAATTTTAAGGAGTGATTGAATAATGAAGATGATACAGCAAGATACTTAAATTTTAACAATACAAATATGGGGCAATGTGTGTTACCAATTATGTATGGCAGTTGATGGAAGGCTGTCTGACTTTTTGGGTTATCCTAGGTGCTCTACACATACGCTGCTATGTATGATAATCTATGTAAATGTATTTGTGTATACCTGAATAAACTTACTTACTTATTACATAAAGGAGATGAGATGCGGTGTTTTTTAACAGTAGCTTTGAATCGATTGCCAGATAGGGAATCTTTAGAGACAACAGGCAGGGAGTTTCATATTTTAGGGCCTTTTATGGGCATTGAATTTTTACGCATGTTGAGTGGGACGCAAGGGATGTCAAAGAGGTTTGTCCTTTTTGTTTATGTCTATGAGTTCTGTTCCAGCTATTAAGGAAGAGTTTCAGAGAAGAGCTTATATTAGGTAAGTTTAAACCTTCGAAGAATTAGGAGTGTGTTGTCATACCTTAGATTGGATAATCTTTCGCACAGCGGCTTTTTGTTGAGTTATTATTGGTTTTAGGAAATTTGATGTAGTAGATTCCCATGCACAAATACCATAGGTGAGATATGGATAGACTAGAGAGTACTACAGTGTAAATAGTGCTGTTTGAGGTATGCATTAACGTATCTTGGAGAGGATGCCTGCTGCTTGGGAGACCTTTGTTATGTGCTGGAAGTTTTGTCTTAGAATGGGAGAACGGGATCATTATATTTAGTTGGACATTTGTATCGGTTTCCAAACATCATGTAGAAGGTTTTGTCAATGTTAAGAGTGAGTGTATTGGTAGTCATCCATGTTGATATATTTAGGAGCTCCTCGTGAAGTGTTGAGAGAAGTCGGATTTAAGTGGCAGGGAGACGAGGTGCATTTGGGAGATCATTGATGTATGTGAGGAAAAGCAAAGGGCCAAGAGCTATGACTCGACCCCTGCAACCACAACTAGGTGAGTACCGCTCTGAGGCAATCTTCTTTCTGTCCACTCGTGACAGAACTTTCTAGTCGCCGGGAGATGGTAATTAAGTTTATTCAGGTACAGGTACACATAAATACAGCTACACAAATTTTCTAACATAGCAGCATGAGTGTAGATTACCTAGGATAACCCAAAAAAATGTCATACAAAGTGACTTTGTTTCCATTGGAATCCTTGGATAAGGCTCATTAAGGCTTGCAACATTGTGACTCTTAAACAACGGCAACAAGAAGTTTGTGTAAGTTTATTCAGGTATATTTACACACAAATAGTTACACAAATTACATACATAGCAGCACATGTGTAGATTACATATGATAACCCACAGCTCATCCTGTATTTCTGCGCCAGCCATGGTAAGTAAGTTTATTCAGGTATACACAAATATAGTTACATAGATTATCATACGTAGCAGCATATGTGTAGAAAACCTAGGATAACCCAAAAGTCAGACACGGGAACCACCTGACGTAATTAGGAATTCGTTTTTTGGTTCCGGTTTCTATTTGCAAAGGGAACTCCTGTTCCATTTCGTCTAGGTTTGGGCATGATTTGTACCCCATTCATTGGGAGGCAAGGTTCGATATGGCAAATGCTGTTGTGGCACTTTAAAACACCAAAAATAACAGCTACAGCAAGAGCTTATTCTGTTAGCTGTGAGATAAAATATCATAAATTGTACTACCTCATATTAATAATAGAGTAAAATATTGAATATTGTATTCTACCACTCTTCACCTGTCTAGACTTTAGCCTATAAGTATTAGGTTAAGTCTGGCCGAAATGCCTCGGCATGATAGTGGCTTTCTTTGTATCAATCATATTATAAAATTTAAACACTCATTCTAAACTTGGCAAAGAAATAAAATTATATTTTATTTTATTTTATTGTAGAGGGGCCAGGAGCTATGAATCGACCCCTGCAACCACAATTAGGTGAGTACAAGGTATTTCTGGTACATAATTACATCCCTGGACATAGGTACATCTTTAAGGTATTAGCCATTTCGCTCTACAGTTTCATCACAGCTCTTGTACCCAGTGTGTTATGTAAATTATTCTCAAGAAAAATTAAGTACCTTGTCGTAGCACTGCAAGCGTGGGACATTTACTAGGTTAACTTAAAAATCTCATCAAATAACAGTTTAATTACACAAGCATGTGTCAAATGTAAATAGATTCTCAAAATATTTGATATTTTATCAATAGTAATGAAGACAAGAACCTCAATGGAAATAAGTCGCTTTGTCTGACTTTTTGGGTTATACTAGGTAATCTACACGTGCTGCTGTGTATGATAATTTATATAACTGTATTTAGGTGTACCTATACCTGAATAAACTTACTTATGTTTGGATGTATTTTAAAATGAATGGGTGCCTGGACACTATGGTACAATGTTTTAGTTTGAAATACTGTGTATCACAGTATTTCATGTGATACACATCTCTGAAATTGTATTGCCTTGGTTTATTAATGACAACATCTTGTAGTCTAGGTTAAGAAATTATTTTGTTCAGATTTTTTAACCCAGAGGGTTAGCCACCCAGGACAGCCCCATAAAGTCAGTGTGTCATCATAGGTTGTCTGTATTATTTCCATTGGTGTCCTTTAATCTTCTTCCCCAGGATGCAACCCACACAACATTGGCAACACCCAGGTACCTACTGACTGCTAGGTGAACTGGGGCAACAGCTGTAAGGAAACATGCCCAACGTTTCCACTTGTGCTGGGGATCGAACCACAGACACTTGAGAATATAAGATGATAGTGTTATCAACCGAGCCACAGAGCCCACAGGAACCTGGTATGTAATAAATGCTCCAGTGTTGCATAAGTGAGCCAATATTGGGATTTGCTGCTTAGATTTCACTGTAAATGTGGATTATTATGTAAATTCTCCAGTATTAAAAAATAGTTTTATGAGGGAGGTAAAAAGTTTTTGGTAACTAAAATTAGCCAAACCTAGCCCAACCTAACCTAGAAAAGGAGTAATTTTAAGTTATATGGTTGGGTTATATTACATTAGGTTTTGTTACCTTGTCTGAAAATCAGTAAGACTCTTCTCAAAAACCACCTACTCACCCTAAACTAAATACTCATACTGTAAATTACTTTCAGAAATGCTCAATATTATTTTCCTATAAGATAATTTCAATTTTTGCTAATGTTACTATTATGTTACCTCCTACCCACCCTAAACTAAATACTCATACTATAAATTACTTTCAAAAATGCTCATTGTTATTTTCCTTAAGATAATCTCAATTTTTACAATGTAATATCATCATATTGTACTTTAAACAAATATATAACTAGAATAAACTCAATCAATTTCTCTAATATTATGTTACATAGTCTATAAGTCATTAGATTAAGCTGCCCCTAATGCCATGGCATGTCAGTGGCTCTCCTTGCACTTCAGTTTATGATTGTAACTACAAATATCTATGTACAAATGCAATGAAATAAACTTTGTTTGCCCATGTTGAACCTCTTATAAAGCTAGACTATATACAATAGTGTGATTTTTTGTAAATGCGATTGAAAAAGTCCATCAAATTTAATAACGTGAAAAGGCTTCATAATACTGTACATGCTATTCAATTTTGAATGGCATTTTTTAATTGCATTTGCAAAAGAATCATGTTATGTATAATAGACTAGCTTTAGAGCTTACTGTAAATATTCATTGCACAACTCACTTAACATTAAAGAATTTACATAATTAAAAAATTAAGCAGTTAAATTCAATATTGACCCACAAATGTCGTATCTGGTGTATCTCCAAAGGGGTACCTATAAAATAATTGGTAGCTGGAGCTTTTGTATCCTTCAAAAGTTTTCATACTTTTAAAATTGTACCATTCATACATTAGCTACCTTTCTTAGTGTGCATATAATTGCTTCAGAAACCCTAAATTGATGATTATTGAATCAGTTTGAAATAATAAGTTATATAAACATGGTGACCCATGGCCTGGTAGGGAATGCTCTTGCTTCACACACAGTGTCTGTGGTTCAATCCCTGGCAAGGGTAGAAACATTGGGATTGTTTCCTTACACCTGTTGTCCAGTTCACCTAGCAAGTAAGTAGGTACCTGGGTGTTAGTCGACTGGTGTGGGTCACATCCTGAGGGACAAGATTGAGGACCCCAATGGAAATAAAACAGTCCCTCGATGATGCACTGCCTTTTTTGGGTTATCCTGGGTGGCTAACCCTCTGGGGTTAAAAATCCAAACAAAATCTTATCTCATCTCATCTTTTAAAATTGTACCATTGTTCATTTAGCTTCCTTACTTACTGTGTATATAACACTGCATAAGAAATCGTAATTAATAGTCTGTGCCTAATTCTAAAGTAGTCTTTAAGCATTATGATTAGTTTGCCCAAAATGCATTACATACTAGTGGCTTTCTTTTGTGCCTACCAGTGTTTTATTACATGTAAACTACATTATCTTTGTACATCATAAAAGAAATAAAAATTCAAATTTCTATATCTGACTTCAAGAATGCCTCAACTGATTGGCTTCAAATTTTCATCAGTGACATACTATAGCAAGGAAAGAGATTTATGCAGCTATTAGCATTCTCAGGTGCCCTCTAGTCAGTTTTATATAGAGCATTCCTGGGTTTAGTTTCTGTGCAGTGACTAGAAAGCCTTCTCAGATTGGCTTCAGACCTTTAATGGTGTTCTTTTTATGATACCCTACAGTATACTATAATAGTTAAACAAATAACAAAAAGGCACAATACCGTGACTGGAACAATACACAAATAACCCGCACATAGGAAAGAGGTGCTTGTGATGATGTTTTGGTCTGACTTGAACCATTTTCAAAGTCACACTAACAGAAAGGAGAGAAGGAGGCAGTACATATAGGCCAGCAGACAGGGATGGGCCAAGAGAGGTACTGTAGTAGGAAAGGAAAGTAGAGAGGTAGAGGTGGTAGTAGTAGTAGTAATAGTGGAATCAGTCAAGGACCAAGAAAGAGGAGCACTGCAGAAGAGCTAGGGGTCCACTGAGGATAGGAATAAAAACACGGGGAGGGGGGGAATAAAAAGAACCAAACACCCAAGGCAGATGAAAGAAAACTCAAAGAAGAAAGAGGAAAAGGAAAGGGGAAGAGGGAGAAAGAGAAAAAAGATTCAGGTTAAGTCACAGGTGTTCTGAAGTTTGGAGCATTTGACAGTGTAATGGGAAAGGAAGGCATCTACAGAGACAAAGCCAGGACTAAGATTCATACAGGTAAAGTTGTGTATAAGGGAGGATTCCCATTACATTGTCAAATGCTCCAAACTTCAGAACACCTGTGACTTAACCTGATTCTTTTTTCTTCTTCTCCCTCTTCCCCTTTCCTTTTTCCTCTTTCTTCTTTGGGTTTTCTTTCTTCTGCATTGGGTGTTTGGTTCTCCCCCCCCCCTGTGTTTTTTCCTACCCTAGCTCTCTGCAGTGCTCCTCTTTCTTGGTCTTTGACTCCACTATTACTACTGTTACTACCACCACCACCACCACTACCTCTCTACTTTCCTTTCCTACTACCTCTCTTGTCCTGTCCCTGTCTGCTGGCTTATATATACTGGCCCCTTCTCTTCTTTCTATTAGTGTGACTTTGTAATTGGTCCAAGTCAGACTGAAATGTTGTCGTAAGCTTCTCTCTCCTATGTGCGAGTTATTTGTGTATAGTTAAACAACTATTGAATTGTTAAAATCCATGCGAAGATCATGAATTACTGGACTCTGTGCAATAATTGGAGTATCTCTTCTGGTAGGCTTTAATCTTTCAGCATTAGTGTCTTAAAGAAAAATATTATTTTAGTGGGTTTTGTAGCCTGTTTTATTTTTAAAATGGTTTGGTATTATTTTCCATGAAATTTCCTGAGTTTACCTCATATGTTTATGAACAGCTTCATTTGATAATGGTTGATGCATCTTACAAAAAATGATGCAGCCATATACGAGGTGATATCAGAAAGTTCCTGTACTCAAATTTTCATGTGCTTCCTGGGTGAAATATGGTGTTGGTGTAGATCACACTGTTCAGTACACTCCTTAGTGAAGTACGTATTATGAAGGTGATCTCCAGCTGTATACAGTACGGTGCTTAGGTTCCAGGCTATGGGCTCGCTATACAGCGGGTTGGGTTCAGCTACGTTGTAACAAAATCACTGGAAAGTGAAACATAGCCTTTTTTAACTTTCAAATGCAAACAGAAGCCTGATAACATGTTTACACTATCATATATTAAGTGAGCAATAGAGCTAGGCCTAAAAAATGCATATATGTACAGTGTACACGTTATTTACCTTAAAATATTTTCATCCTTAGGTTATAGTGGTGAATATATTTATTGTAGGAAGTCTGAATAAATGAAGAATGGGGATAATTGAAAACCGCTGCATTAGCAAAATGCTGTAAAGCGAGTCCCTCCTGTAGCATGACACGTTTCAGTGCAGTCGGTCATTCCATTGAGGCTAGATGGGCATTTTTTGTTGTGCTGTGATTTCTTGTGTAACATGTGTATCAGAATGGAATCTTTGAAAGAGCAGAGTGCATGTGGATGTGAAATTCTATTTGAAGTTCAGTAAAACTTCAAGTGAAATTTACAAAATGCTTTAGCAAGCACTGGGCTACAGTGCAATGGATCAGACACATTTGTTTTGTATGATTTTCTCGATTCAAAACAAGATGAATGTCAGTTGAGCATGAATGCTTTGGTCATCTATCAGTGTCAAAAACAAATGCAAACATTGACAAAATTAGGAAGGTTATTCAAAAAGAATGTCATCAGAGTATCCAGGACATTGCAAGTGCTGCCAGAATTTATGGGTCGTGTCAAAGTATTTTGACTGAAAATTTGAACATGAGGCATGTGGCTGCAAAATTTGTGCCTCTCTTGCTGACTCAAAACCAGAAAGACCATTGTTTGTATGTTTGTCAGGACCTCAAAAAACAAGCTGAAGATGGCCTAGATATTCTTTCTACAGCTACGACTCAAAGATCAAGCAACAGTCTTCATTATAGAAAATCCCCACCTCATCCAAGCCAAAAAAGGCACACTAAATCAAGAGCATATCAAGAGCATACTCATTGATTTTTTTGACTAAGTGAGAATTGTTTATCAGGAATTTGTCACTCTGACTTTTTTGGGCTATCCTAGGTTCCTACACATATGCTGCTATGTATGATATTCTAAGTAACTGTGTATACCTGAATGAACTTATTTACAGTTAACCAAGATTTTTACATAGAGGTTCTGAGATGTTTGAGGAAAGACATGAGAAGGAAATGTCTGATATGGGCATCCAGTGATTGGTTCACTCACCATGCCCCTGCTCATGTGGGACTGTCTCTCCTCCGTTTTCTGGCCAGAAAAATGGCAATTGTCCCTGACCTCCCTACTGCCCAAATCTAACCTCCTGGGATTTATTTCTATTCCCAAAAATAAAAATCTCACTCAAGGGGCAGTGTTTTAATGACATGTAGGAGATTCAAGTGGAATCACAGGCGACGCTGGATGCCATTATGAAAGAGAGCTCCAGAAATGTTGCAAGAAGTGGCAGAGGCATTGGAATCAGTGTATAAGAGTATAGGAGAGTCCTTTGAGGGAGACTCTTTCAACCAGTTAAATAGGTATGCATTTATATTTTTTGTTTGTGGCAGTCCAGGAATTTTTTTTGCCATATGGCAAAGAAATTACTGCTATAGAGCCAATACAAAAACATTCATACCTGACAAAAGAAACACAAAGGAATAAAATGCCATATACAACCTCTCCTCACTTAACGACGGAGTTTCGGTCCTAAGACCATGTCGGTAAATGAATTCGTCGCTAAGAGAGGAGGATACTATAATGGTAGTGGGTTTGTGTCAACCATCTTTGATATTGTTTTAATGTCACCTTTGCACCATTTATAACATTTCTGGTATATTTTTAAATGTTTATACAGTAGTGTACTGTATTTTGTAATAAACAGAATAGAGGAAATCAGCTCTTAATATACATTATTTAGGTATGCAAACTGGTCAGAGAGCCTGTCATGAGTCCGAGTCATCAGTAAACGAGTACATCGCTAAGCGAGGAGAGGCTTATGTGAAATTGGGAAAAATCCTAATTATTTTTTACACTTGTAAAATTCAATTCAAAATCCTCTTCCATTTCAGGCATTTATCACTTTATGCAATAGAAGTATTCCTGGCCAGTGGCACATAAAGCAAAACCGCATACAGTGGACCCCCGGTTTTCGTGATTTTTTCGTTCCAGAATGCTGTTCAAGTGCCTTTACCAAACAAATTTACTCCCATAAGGAATAATGTAAATTAGACTAATCCTTTTAGACCCCCAAAAATACACTTACAAAAGCACTTACAAAAATACACTTACATAATTGTTCGAGTTTGGAGCATCACGAACACCGGGGGCCCACTGTATAGTGAACGCATTATAACATAAACGTTAGGGATTCATTCATATTTTGTGAATGTTTACATAATGCTCACATTTTTTGCTGAGAAAGATTGGTTAATATCTCTAGATATTTTATTTACGCTGTATCATTCATTATGTGAGTGGTTAACTGGCAGGGCAGGAGTGAATGGTAGGTAGCCTGCAAGCCAATGAGGGAGCCCTTGCCTGGCTAAGTGGGGAGGTATCAGGATGGGTTGACTGGGTGCCAAGGCAGGAGGCCCTGGGCCTGGACTAATGGTGACCCTCACTGCTTCTCTCACTCCTTCACTGTTACTGCCTCACTACCTCACAAACTGCCTCTCAGTATCACCTTCACTGACTGATTTCCTCCTTCACCTCTCCCTTACTGCCTCACAACCTTCCTCGCTATCTCACTGTCTGCCTCACTGATTAACTGCTTTCTCACTGCCTCCCTGACCAATTCATTGCCTCCCTCACTGATTCACTGCCTGCCTCACTACTGTCCTTATTTACTCCCTCACTCACTGCCTCCTTCAGTTCCTCATTCATTACCTTCATTTTCTGCATGTATAACATATACTGTAAAGAAGACAGGGCTCATGTGTTCTGGATGTGTTTAGTGGATAAGGCATGGAACATCACACAACACCATTCCTTACATTCAGTCACTTACATTACCTTCAACACACAACTTGTGCTTATTGGATTTACCATGCCAAAATCAGTCTTCTTTCTATTAAAAATTTCTTTTATGAAAATTTAGAGTGATATTTAACCCTTTCACTGTGACCACCATACTACGCAGGTGACAAGGCTATGTCTGACGTACTAGTGTGCACAATTTTTTGTACCTTCAGATACACCACTTACCAATATTTTTGACCTCAGGTTAGCTGTTTGGGTTTCCTACAACCTCTTCATGACTTGGGAAATAATTTAAGACCAGGTGAGTCCAAGCAGTGAATCTGGGGCAACACTGCCTAACTAGCGTAAGTAAACAATGAAACCAGGACCTGTTGTACCACCACCTATACATTTTAATATCTTTTTTTATTTATTTATTTGAAGAGGATTCTCTCTCATTTTTCATGGGTACGGTGGACCCCCGGAAATCGGCCATAATTCGTTCCAGAATGTTGTTTGAACGAATTTATTCCCATAAGGAGCAAATGTAAATTAGATTAGTCATTTCAGACCCCCAAAAATACACTTACAAAAGCACTTACAAAAATACGCTTACATAATTGCTCGAGTTGGGAGGTGGCCGATTTCCAGGGGTCCACTGTATATACTATTATCATCATTAGTATTATTGTTCTCTATCTGCACCATTGTTCGTTGAAAACTAAGACAATATTGTACAGTATCAGTAATGTACGGTTCTTAATACTAAAGCATATTTTAATAATAAATTCTGTAATAAAATGAAACTTTAACTAACACGGCAGTCTGTTCGTTTGTCCGAATGTTCATAAGCAGGGTATCGTCTGTATATATTTTGTTGTATTGCTTTTTTTGTTAAATACAGTGTTTCCATTTTCACTTTTACATCAAGTGCTCCCCAGTCCAATAAAAATGGACAGTGTGGGGGACTGAAATGATAATACTGTATTGCCATATGGTAATTATCAATTTTTCATGTTGAAGTGGTTTAAAAAACACAATATTCAAAGTTCAGTTGTTTATTTCATTAAATATAGAAGCAACAAATTTGATTGCTTGACTACACTAAGGAGTCGGCTTACAGTGTACTCACGGCTGCTTTGACTTTGGCTACTGCTGCATCATCATTGCCTAATACTCGCCTTGCATGAATGTTAATCTCACACCACAGAAAATGTCATGTTGACAATATTCACCATTAAAGATAACAATTTATTTAAAAATAAGAGTGAGATCAAAGACTAGTGCTGGCCACTGCAATGCCACTACCCCATAATATCAATAATTTCTTAAGTAATTTATATTCTTGCAAAGTGAGAATTTTTGGTAGTGATGCTACAGCTCATCACATCTTAAGTCAACCTTCGTAAGATTTACTTTGCAGCCACTGGTAACTTAAAAATTGTACAGCAGCACTGGTCTGTGTACAAGTATGTACTTGCAAATTTTTATCAAATATTTCATAATGTGGTGAAGCTTATTACAAAGAAATTTTAGTTTCAAATTAATTTTCTAATTAAAATACTGTACACAATTCGTAAATTGAGTTCTGAGGTTCAAGCCTATTTACTAAATATACAGGAGGTACTTGTTAAAAGAAGCACATGTCCATTCTGAGCCTCCAATTATTGAACCACTTTTTCCAGGGAAGTTTTATTATATTTGTAAGAAAATGTATGGAATATGTTAACTAAAAATATAAATAATAAATAAAATAAGCAAGTACTGTAAACTTAACATATTTTAATGAAATCTATTAAGACTTTCAATTTTATTCTACTTTACAGTGTTATAACCCATTTTAATAAAAGGAACTTTGTAAGATACTATAACTCAAAAATAATGTATTTGATGCATAATTGAGACTTGCCAAGAGAGAAAATGCCATTATTTGATGAGTACCCTGTAAGCTGCCTCCGTCTGTGCCCTGCACCGGAGACACAGACCTGCACACTCACACCTTCACAACATACACCAGCTCTAGTACCGAAAACTGTACAAACAAAACGTTCATCTGCAAAAGTGTATTTACAAAAATGTACTTTTAATAAAAGATTTTCCCATATATTATTTCTAAGAATTATTCATCCTTAATAAAGGTATAAATGGTACACTGTCATATGGCAGCACAGGACAATAATGAGGCTTGCGCCTCTGAGATACAAATCATCTGTATAAATCTTAACATTTAAAAGTGATGTGTTTTACAAGACGTATAATACCTCTTTGCACTTTTGAGATCAGTGCATTGAAAACTGTTAGTAGGATCTTTCTAGGAACTTTTCCTTGTAAACTGCTGGTAATACTTAAAAAAGAGTGGATTCGTTCATACAATACTGTTCATATACTGAACGAGTTTGATAGCCCATCCTTGCAGGTACCAATGTAAGTGCTCCCTCATTGTAGAACACAATCATGTGACTACTAGAGGGAGCTGAGGATCACACTCCCAACCAACAACTTGCCTGCACCAACTTACTGCCTCCCAATAGCCCACCTGGGGCTACCTTGGAAAACTGCCATAACTGTCTTGTGCTTGGTCATACTCTTGAGAACACCATAAAACTAGAATTCTTTTAAGTAGACTCAACGTTCTGCGACTAGTAGGAAGTTTTTCAGATGGTCGTGAAAAATATCAGTGGAAGGGAAGTTGTGCCACTAGTAAGTGCACAACTTGTCTGTCACACAACCGTTAAGTATTTCTGTTGTTTAGGGTATTAGAATTTTCCTAATCCTAATACATACCCATAACATTCTACTAAAGAAAGCCTTTGGTAAACTGTCTGAAAGTTTTATAAAATCTTTAAAAGAAATTATATATAAATTTCTGAAAAACTGGTACACACCCCATCACAGGTAAACTGGTTGCACAACCACTGGAAAAAACAACTGATGATTTCCTTTAGCAAAATAAATGCTCTGGCTAAATTGTCACTTCATTAACATCATGCTTCTTGCAGAAATTGGTAACGTTCATGGACTGGTCACTAGTTGTCAGTCATGATGTGGGCAACTGCTAGGCATGATGGTGAGAGTGGCTGAAGCACCCTCATAGCTGCTGGTTACAGCAGAGACATAGGACGGCACATGGTTCACTACAAGACGCCTTGCAGCTGACTTGTTCCAAGAACCAACCATCGGTTTATTGCTATCTATTGATGGTGGAGTTCAACAGGAAGGGAACGTACAGCATCTTTGTTTCTAATAGCTTAGCAGCAGCTGCTTGAATCTGAAATGTACAAGATATATTTATTAACACAAATACAAACAGCTTAGACATTTACAACCTAACTAAATGTGTTCAAGATATAGACTAGAAGAGGTAAGTACAGTACTGTATATAGCACCATTATGGACTGACTTCAATATTAAATCCATGGTACTACCTGAAATGCTATACAAAATTATGGGCTTCTCAAAAAATAAGATTAAGAGGTGAAGGAATTAGGAGGTACAGTAAAGCCTTGATATAATGGGCCTCGATATAACAGACTTTTAAAATTACAATTAAGGTCTGATAAAATGGAATCCTGTAAAGTGGATGTCGGTTAAAGCAGACAAAAAATTTGGCCAGACAAAGGCTCAATATGTATGCTGAATAGGGTATCCAATTAAATTAACTAACATGGACCAAATCCTTTATATCAAACAGCTATCTGGTCCGGTCATGAATTCGATAAATTGGACCCGGCTCCTCTTAATTGCAAGATTGTACAGTTTGAGGTTAGTCCTCGACATGTCCACTTTCATTGTTCCCAGGCAGCGAGGCCTGCCAGTGACTACCCATGTCATTATGTTATTGTCTGGGTGCGCACTCACACCATTATTTCATCTCCAATTTTACCTTAAATTTACTGTTTTTAATTTTATTAAAGTTCATACCATGTTTAATGTTATAAACAATGGCCTTTAAAGAAAGTGACAGTGCCAAGAAGCATGAAACCTTAACTGTTGAGCAGAAACTTGAATTAAAAAGGAACCTGGAGGCTGGAGTTTCAGTGGTCCGGATGTGTGTGTAAAATGTAACAAAAACAGAAAACCAGAAAAAGGTAAGAAAAATTACTTTACTGTACTCTGTTGTACTGTACAGTGGAACCCCGGTTAATGAAAAAAATTCATTGCAGAAGCCTGCTCAAGTGCCATTACCGAACAAATTTACTTCCTTAAGAAAAAATGTCATTTAGGTTAGTCTATTTCAGACCCACAAAAATACACTTCCACAAGCACTTACAATATTATACTTACATAATTACACGATTTCCGGGGTGTTTGTTAACCGGGGTTCCACTGTATACTGTTCTGCACTTTTAACCCATTTTCTTTTCAGGTTCATTTCAGATAATACTGCATTGTACTCTAGTTTATTCTTAGTATGTCTGGTAGTCCATCAATACATTGGACTAAGTATGTTTCATCGAGTGATTGTCCATATCAGGTAATCGATTGATTAAGAGGACTACATCCACTTAATTGAAACATTCAGTATACTGGAATTTTCAGTAAATCGGATACACTCTCCCCCTTATTAGTTTATTTTATCAAACCTTTGCTGTAAAGGCAAAATCCACTGGTTAAATTGTACTTTTAACTTCTTTATTTTCAATGTGTAAATTGTGTATACAGTGCTATATTAGATATGCAGTAGAGTATTTTAGTGCACTTTTAACTATTTTTTAACATTCTGATAAAATGGATAGCCCCTATTAGTCTGTTATATTGAGGGTTTGGTGTAGATGAGATGCTGGTGGTGGAGGAAAAGTAGAAAGAGGGGTTTTAGTAGTAGTCATGGTATCATAGTAGTAGTAACACTAGTAGGGATAGTTTTGTTACCATTATTATTTGTGGTTTCTCATATATTAATTTTTATAAATGTAATATGAAAATGAAATGGCTCATTTTTATATCTGAAATATGTTAAGTTTAAATAGCTTACATCTGGGAGTCTGACTAGCAGGTCCTGGAATCTGGTGGGTTGAGAGGGATAGTGGGTTTCACAGAAGGTCCGAAGGCAGCCCATGTAACGTTCCTGGATTAATTCCAACTCTTTATGGCTGATTCGTGCTGCGAGAAGAAATAAATTATATTAAAATTGAAGAATTAAAATTTCTTGTTAGACGATGTAAATGAATTCTACACTCGTAGAAAGTACAGTATTGAGAGTACAGTAAAAAAAAAATTATATAATCCTTTTCATTAGCAAGCATCATCACTGAAGTCTGACAGTGTTTTCATTAGATGAATTCTATGAATGCTGTTACCAATTCCCAGGTAAATAGAAAACTTTGATTTGGGTGATCCTGTCTGAACACTAGATAGGATCAACCTGAAAATTCCCAGAATCCGGCTTTGCCAATTTAAAGTAATTTTTTTTTGTGTGTATTAGACAAATTATATTTCAGTATGCATTAGACTTTCATAATTCGCAAAACAGTAATTTTAGTTTTTAATAACTATTTAAATTTTATGGCCATTACTGTAAGTCGTTTGTAAAAACCTCCTTTGATGAGTTGAGGAATAATTTCCCATTTAAGCCTCAGTGTAAACAACACACACACACACACAGTCAGTTGCCTTCTGAATGTGACCAGTAGCATACTTTCATGTTTATCTGTCTATTCTCAGTCTTTTTCATCAGCCTGTCTCATCTTGGAATATTAACCATGGCTGAAGGTGCAAGAAAAATAAGTGTGAAACTATGCCTGTTTCAAAGTAACTAGAAGTGATTGATACGCTAAAAGGAGCCCACATGATGCCCTTTGATAGGGGAAAAACCCTATCATAGTATATGGCAGTGTGAGTATAATGAAAAACCTGCACAGTGCTCATTTAGCTCATTTAGTTGTGGCTGGTTCCACTATTTTAAAGTGTTCAGTGGGCTGTATAACATAAAATTAAGTGGGAAAAGTACATCTGCTGACCATGCTGTTGCAAGAAATTTCCTTGCACAGTTGGAGGAAATAATTTCCAGTGGTGGCTACAAGCCTGAGCAAATGTTAATGCTGATGAGACAGGCATATTTTGGAAGAAGTTGCCATCTAGAATTTATATTAGCAAGCTACAAGGTAGTAAAGAGCCATTTTAGCTTGCTTCTGTATACTAATGAATCAGGCAATTTTAAGTGTAAGCCCATGTTTGTTTCTCCGACTCCCTGTGCTTTGAAAGGAAGAAAAAAGCACTGCTTGTTATTTGGCAGTCTTACCAGTTAGTACACACAAACTCTTCAATTTGCCAAAACTAAAGAACACAGACATCCTACAGGCCACACTATAGGATGTATTACACCCACCCTCACCAAGGGCAACATCACATCTGGCACATCACATCAAGTGGTTCAACAATTACAGTACTTCTATTTTATTCCCTCAGTTGAAATGTACTACCTGGCCATTAAGAGCCTTTCATTTAAGGTTCTTACTCTTGATTCCCATAATCCTCCTCATCTTTTGCAGGATGTGAACTCAAATACAAAGGTAGTGTTTTTTATCTCCAAATTTAAAATCTTTGATGCAGCCATTGGACTGAGGAGCGATTAAAGACATTGAAGTGCCACTGCACATGCAGAGTGGTGCAGAAACTCCCTGCAGCAATAAATGATAACTCAATCTATCATCCACAGACATCAACCTTGGCCCAGTAGGGCCACAGCAATCCTTTCCACTCATGTCAAAATCAATGTGCAACAGCAGTCAGAATTTAAGGTAAGGAAAGAAAACAGTGTTTTGCACAACTTTTTTTTTAGCCATATTACAGTCAAATTGTTTGACTTTAATGGGTTATCCTAGGATAAACTTATGTGATGTACTTTTTATGTGACCATAATTCTCTGCACATTTCAGCATCAACATAGTGACATTTACAGTGTAAGGTATCAAAAACTTTGACTAGGGGTGGGACAATACCAATTTTTTTGTTGATGCCAATATACTATCATAATGAGCTGATACCCACTTATACTGGTACCACCAAAATTGACTGATACCCACCGATACTTGAGCACACCCCTGTTTTTGATGAAATAGGAAATTTACAAAATGCTTGGCTTTTTATGGAGCATCAAAAACACAGCCCATTTTGCTCATGTGTTATTAACACTTAAGTTGTGATTTCTTATAAGTAGCACCAATTTCAGGAACCTAACCCATGCAAATTGAGTCTACTGTCAATCTTTATTGTTTAAAATATTATCTCTCAGGTTTTGAACCTGAATCATATTCAAATAATCTCTACAACTTCATTTTTATTTCAGGCAGTCATTGCTAAGGAGGAAAAACCTATTTGCACATGTCCTCTGGTAAGGGAGCATGTCTTCTCACCAATGTGGATATGGCTCATTGCTCCCTGTCTTGATGCAGACAATTCTAACCAAAACAGATATTCTTGTATGGTCACAAACTCGCACACAAACTGCACAGATACAGTATGTAATTACCTATTTGTAGCTACAGGCATTAAACTAAGCTTATAGTTCTCCATCTTTAGTATTCAAACTGTCTTAAAAGTTTTTAAAACTTCTGGTAGTTGTAGCACTTATTGCATCCACTTGTAGACCATTTCAGTGATCTACCACTGTTTGCAAAGAAAACTTCTAGTGCTTATTTTGGTAGCTCCTTTCCTTTGCTTACACTTAAAAAATTTATAATTTTTGTCCCAAAAATAGAGAGCTATAAATACAGTGGACCCCCGGTTTTTGTACTGCTCCAAACTCAAACAATTATGTAAGTGTATTTTTGTAAGTGTATTTTTGGGGGTCTAAAAGGACTAATCTAATTTACATTACAGTATTCCTTATGGGAACAAATTTGTTTGGTAACGGCACTTGAACAGCATTCTGGAACGAATTAATTACGAAAACTGGGGGTCCACTGTAATTCTGATCCTGATTATTTAATATGGAGCATGTCAATTATTTTCAATATCAAGGTTTTTGTTACCAGTAATTTAAAGTCCTTATTACACACTGTGCACATTTTCTTTTAACCTTTTGCTAACTACACAAAAGTTACCATGAAAAATCATACTGTAAAAGTGTAGATGGAGGTAAATAGCACAAAGCTGACCAATGGAGAAAAAAGCAAAAATTGCTGAGAGGAACTTTACTGAGACATTTTGCCTGTGAAACAGGCTTCCTCAGCCAATACATAGGGATGCACAAGTTTATAGAAGCATAGTGAGTGACCAGGATCGTGAGCTGATTTGCAAGATATGGGCACTGCAGGTGGCCTACCAGCCCTTTAAAATGAATTGTTTATGTATTATTATTATAATCAAAACTAAGCGCTAAACCTGCCAACTTGTTTATGTAAGATGAATTGGGTTAACGGTCTGGCTAAACTGAAAGCTCCTTGATTCATATTTTATCTATTTCCTTGATGACCAGCTGGGCATCCTTCCAAAACATCAGGTGTGGGGTCTTGTCCCTATATATCATGCAGGTGTTATTCCCTCACACGTTATCCTGAACTGCAAGGATCATGCACACAAAATCTACACCTCACCAAAACCATAGAACAACATAGACAGAAGACTCATCCTTCTGCAGGCCACACCACAGGATATATTACACCTACCCTTGCCAAGAGCAACATAGGTGTTTGCCACTATTGCATCCAGCACCCTGAAAGACTTGACCAGGCAAAAGACATCTGCCAGGACTAGGACAACTCAGGTGTCTACATCATTCCATGTGGCAGTTGTGACCAGAAATACATGGAAGAGTCCTCCTGTAGCCTATAAATCAGGTTGCAAGAACACAGTGCCTGCACACCTAATGTTTTGAAAGAACATCTAACTGGTCATCAAGAAAATGGATAAAACAATGATGCAGATGCCTGGAAGATGCACTAATTTATACTCAAAATACAATCCAACAGAATTAAGACACTTTCAGTTTAGCCCAGCTCAATTTGCATAAACAGGTTCTCAGGACGACTGGTACACATCCTGCAGTCTACCTGGAGGGTATTCCAGGGATCAATGCCCCCACGGCCCCGTCCATGACCAGGCTTATCTTGCAATTCATACAATGATCTCAGGGACCCAGTCATTACCTGTCTACACTTGAAAAACTTTGCTTAGTGTGCATCCCTATGTAGTGGCTGAAAAAGCAAATCATCTTAATAAAGTTCCTCTCCATAACTGTTCTTGTTTTGTTTTTTCTCCCTAATGAAAGTGCAAGCTACAAACGGGATAAACATGCCGATTTGAAATTATTTTACGTGTCTGAAGCTTATTTCAGTGTTGAAGTACGGATACTATTACGTATTATCAAGTTTTTATTTATTTTTTTTTTTTTTTCAACAAGTGCCGCTCCCACCGAGGCAGGTGACCCAAAAGAAATCAAAGAAAATACTCATCATCATTCAAAATTTCACATCATCATAATCACTGTCTTTAGAGCTCAGATCACAGCTGAGAAATTAATTTTATATTAAGTCAGTTTATTTCTGACCCCAGCAATAGTCGCCTCACCTAATGCACAACCAAGATTTTACAGTATGTATATTACAAAGTTTGGTAAAATAAGGAGAGGTAAAAAGTGAGATGCTAGTTTTATAACCTATTTTATTGAAACAAACTTTAAGTAAGAATGATAAACAGTTTACCTCAATTATGTAATACTTTGGTAGAATATGATACAAAGACATTCTTTAACTACGTATATATTGACTGGGTATTCTTTTTTTTCCGCAGTATATTGTGAATGGAGACGAATGGTTTTTGGGACCTGACAAGCTGTTGGAGTGTGAACTGGGTAACATTTTGTGAAGGGATTCAGGGAAACCAGTTAATTGATTTAGTTGGACTTGAGTCCTGAAAATGGGAAGTACAATGCCTGCATTTAAAGGAGGGGTCTGGGATAGTGACAGCTGGGAGGGACTTATTCTCAGCTGTCGTATCTGAGCGCCTCTGCAAAGACAGTGATTATGTATGAGTGTGGTGAAAGTGTTGAATGATGATGAAAGTATTTTCTCTTTGGGGATTTTCTTTCTTTTTGGGTCACCCTGCCTCGGTGGGAGACGGCCGATTTGTTGGAAAAAAAAAAATTGTGTTCATAAGTGAAAGGCCTATTTTAGAGAAGCTTTTCTAGAGAAAATGTTTGCCTTATGGCTGTGAATATACGGTAAGTACTTGGAGGCTTTTAAATGAATATACTACAGTACACTACTCTACATATTTAAAAAATAAGGTGTGTTATATATAATTTTTGTAAAGACAAAATTAAATATATTTATTTTTAACACTGCCCATCTCCCATTGAGATTGGGGAGCCAACAAAACTTACTGTCACTCATTCAATCACTGTCTTGCCAGAAATGTGCCAACATCACAATTCAGATTATCTTTACTGCAACATCCTAACCCCTGTTTCAGGACTCGAGTCCAGCTAACTGGTTTCCCCGAGTCCCTTTGTCCACATTTCAACAGCACATCCATTCACTTATCTAGTACAGTGGACCTCGGTTTTCGTTCACCTCCAAACTCGAACAGTTATGTAAATGCATTTTTGTAAGAGCTTTTGTAAGTGTATTTTTGGGGTTCTGAAACGACTAATTTAATTTACATTTGTCCTTATGGGAACAAATTCGTTCGGTAATGGCATTCAAACAGCATTCTGGAAAGAATTTTCAACGAAAACCAAGGGTCCACTGTATCCCCAAACCCCTAAAACTCAAAGTCATCTTTACCTCCATTCCTGGGATTGATTTTACCCCTCATTCCTTCCACCCCAGGTTCATATATGCTCTTTTTCATCCTATTCAGCTTATTATAGGGATTATGATATACTGTATATTCAAGAATAAGTCAGCAAACTTACACTGGTTTAACATGGCAATGACTTTCAGGCAGACGTATTCTTCAATTTGTATCTTTGTTTTGCGAAGTGCTAGTGTGACATGAGTAATTTTTTCTACCATCACACCAACCTCCTGTCGCAATTGGTCCATGGTGATAGGTCTCCCCATCATAGAATTTAGGCAGGTCTGCAATGTGCAGAGGTTGTTGGATACCTGTTAAAAATATGTAATTATTATTTTTAATGCTGTATAGTATAGAGAATTCCCTGTTACATCATTTTGCACAAAAAAAATAAACATTTTGGACATTTTCTCAAATTACTTAGAAATTATTTATCACAAGCAGAGTTTGTAAAGTACCATACTGTATAGTACAGGAGGGCCCCACTTTACAGCACTTAACTTTTTAGCATTTCACTAATAAAGCAGTTTTCAATTATACCTATTTTTCATTTATTCAGGCTACCTACAATAAATATATTCACCACTCACTATAAGGTAAATGCAAAAATATTTTAAGTAATATGTGTATTGTACAGTGGACCCCCGAGTAAGACAAAATTCATTCCAGAAGCTTACTCAAGTTCCATTACCAACGAATTTACTCCCTTAAGAAATAATGTTAGTCCATTTCAGACCCCCAAAAATACACTTACAAAAGCACTTACAATATTATACTTACATAATTGTACGATTTCCAGGGTGCTCGTTACTCAGGGGTCCACTGTATATTCATTTTTTAGGCCTAGCTGTACTGCTCTCTTAATATGATCGTGTAAACACATTATCAGGCTTTTATATGCATTTGAAAGTTAAAAAAAAACTGTTTCACTTTACAGCGATACTTGTTTTACAGCAGTAGCCTAGATCTTAAACTGCTGTATAAGCGGAACCCTCCTGTAATACTTTTCAAAATGCTTTTCTCCTATCAGTATGGCATTAATGAAGCAATCTTCACTGCATTTACTATCATACTCTGGCTAGGGTAATTTTTTTCTGCAGCAACAGCCTGGTTGACCAGGCAAGCACCAGACGAGCCTGGCCCATGGCTGGGCTCCGAGAGTAATCAAACTCTCGAAGCTCTTCAAAGGTAATTGGTTGGCACTCTTTAATTAAAGTCTAAGATAGTTTTCATTGCTAAATTGACCAATAAAGCATTATTTAAGTTGGAATCACTATAGTTTAGTTCTTATATAAATGTGGTATCCAAACCCAGGCAAAAAATTTATTTCTTGGGCAAATTATTTTGGGAGATTTTTTTTAACTGCACCGGCCGTCTCCCACCAAGGTAGGGTGACCTATAAAGAAAAATGAAAGTTTTTCTTTTTACATGTAGTAATTTATACAGTAGAAGGGGTTACCAGCCCCCCCTCCCCACTCCCAGCATTTTAGTCTCTTACGAAATGCATGGCTTACAGAGGTAGGATTCTTTACCACTTTCCATGGAGATGAAATGAAATAAAGAACAAGAACTATTTAAGAAAATAGAAGAAAATTCAGATAAGTGTGTATACATGTACATATACGTACATGGATGGGTAATGTGATGTAAGTAGAAGTAGCAAGATATACCATGGATTTTTCTGTCATGCACATTGTCACACAAGCAGTGGTGAGGTCAAGGTAAAAAGTAAAAACTTATGTATTTTGAAACTTGTAAAGCTATTGCATAACTATAGAAGTATGTTCCTATTTGATGGCATGCAGAGGTTTATAAAAGTTGCTTTTATGTCACTACCTACCATGATAAATTGACCTGCAAAGAGACTGGTTTCTTAACCCCTTAACTTTGGCATACCCAAAAATTTAAATTCCAATGTATAGCAAGATTTTAAAAAATATAATACTGTAATTTCTGTGTCCATAACACCTGTGTGCCTTCCAGACCATTGGTAAAACATATCAAATAAATCTTAGATATTACAAGTGTTTCAAAGGTAACTTATGGAAACATAGAATTAAGTTACACTGTTAGACTTAAGTGGACCTGTTAACAATCCGAATGTGAATTATGAAGTATATTTGTAGTTCTTGAGATGTTGTGGTCTGAAATGACTAGAAATTTCCTAAGACTATATTAGGTTATCCTAAGTTAAATCTGTATAATGTATTTATTGGCCTAATTCCACTGTTGGTATCATGAAATTGAAATAAATTTTGACTAAGGCATCTTCCTGGAAGTTCTGCACCCTGTTTACTGGTAGGAAAGCTGGTGATAGAACAACACGTCCTAGTTTCATTGTTTACTTATGCTAGTTAGACATTTTTTTTCCCATGCTGCACTGCATAGACCCACCTAATCTTAAGATTTTTTTTTAAAGGCACGAGGAAGTTATATAAGACCCAATTACAGTGGTACCTCGGTTTTTGTACAGCTCCCAACTCAAACAATTATGTAAGTGTATTATTGTAAGTGCTTTTGTAAGTATATTTTTGGGGGTCTGAAATGGTCTAATCTAATTTACATTTTCTTCAAAATTTGTAATATCGGAGAATATCAAACCGTACCTGTATTGAGCTGAAGTAAAAAAAAATATTGGTAGGTGGCATATTTGAAATACAAATTGTGTTAAATTGTCCGATTACGTTTCATTAACTGAGTGATACCACAATTACCAAAGATGTAAATAGACTAGTCATTGCACCTAGCTTTATCCTAGTACCATCAGTTACACAGTCATCACCTGCATACTAGTACATCGGTTACACAGTCATCACCTGCATACTGGTACGTTGGACACAGTTAATAGCTTATGAAAGTGGACCAAATAATTTACAATGTTTTAGTGTAATGTCAAATAAATATCTATACCTTGTTCTTGTGGCTAGTAAAATGTTACTGTACTACAGTAAATGCATTTCTAAAAAGGCTGCTTACCTCCTGATGGAACTCTGCCTCGGTGCCATCTGAAGATCTTGACCCCAGCTTCTGTAGGCCATATATAGCCTGATAAGCAGACGTAGTAAGTACCAAGAGCTCATGCCACTTATGAGTGAGCAGTCGTGTATGGACTTCTACAGGTAGTTCCTGGTAGAAGGGAAGACGTTTGGTCCATTGCACCAGCTTTATGGATATAGAGTCACCCAATTGGCATAATTTGGTTGACAAGTCACTCTTGTGGTCTAATAAGTCATCCAGGTTCTGAAAAAGAATTTTATATATATTTCTCTCCCTTCAGACAGTGTATGCATTTTATTTTAGGCAAGCTGAACTTGGTATACCGTAGACTTAAATTACAAATACAAACATATCAACAAAATTTTACGTACATATATACTGTTTATATATGTACTTATGTATGCACATTTATTTTTATTTACCTCAACAGTTGTCTCCCACTAAGGTTGGTACACATTTACCATCATTCATTCTATCACTGTCTTTCAAGAAGTGTGATATCACAGTTCAGATCACCATCTGACTGCAACATCCCCACCCTTCCTTCAGAGTGCGGGTATATGCCACTGAAGCAAACAATACCTAGATAAAGGAACTTTTCGTCACACATGATAGGGTGGATAAGAGCAGTGTGGCATGTGTTGTGGAATAGGTAGTAGATTACTCATAGTAGTAGTTTTTATGCAGATAGTGAGACTCAGGTTAAGGTATGTAGGAGAGTAGGTAACTGTTTTCCAATAAAAGTAGGCCTTAGATATGGGTGTGTACTGTCACCATAGTTTAATATATTTATAGATTTGTAGATGGTTTGAAAAAGAAATGTATGCTAGAGTGTTGGGAGAGTTGTTGGATTAAAATGATATTAAATCTGATTCAAAGTGGGAATTATCACAGTTACTCTTTGCTTATGACTCAATTCTTTTGGGAGATTCTAAGAGAAGGGACAAAAGTTTGATGGAAGAATTCAAGTGGCTATGCAAAAGATGGAAATTAAAAGTGAACACACACAGAGAAAGGTAATGCAGTAACAAAGTATAGGCAATGTGAGATCGAATATCAGATCAGGAGAGGGGGAGTGTGGAAAAAGTGAATATATTAAAAAATCTGTGGGGTGGACATGTCTGCAGATGGGTCTAGGATAGATGAGTTGAATCATAGACTAGAGGAGGAAAAAAGGGTGGTGTGTTGAGGAATCTGTGAAAGAAGCTTATCTATGAAGACAAAAGGATGAATGTACCAGAGTATAGTGCTACCATCACTTGCTGGAGATAGTGGAGATACCATGTTTGAGAGCAATGTATATTGCAAATATCATGTATAGAATTAGGAGCATAGCAGTTAGGAAATGGAGTGGAGTTACCAAAGGTATAATTCAAGAGACTTGAGGAGGGTTTTTTAAAGTGGTCTGGCATTTAGAAAGGGTGCAGCAGAATAGGGAGACGAAGAGGGTATATAAATCAGGGATACGGGTAGTCTCAGGAAGGGTTGGAAGAAGGGGAGTAAAGGAGGTTTCGAGTCCTAGGCTTGAGCATCTAGCAGGTTGCGTGATCGTTTCAGATCTGTATGATGGTTTTTATGGTTGGCATGCTGTTAGAGTATGAGCAAGGTAACATAAAGGAATTCAGAAAAACTGGTTAGCCAAACTTGAGCCCTGGAGGTGGGAGGTACAGTACCTGCACGAGTAGGGAATGTTGCAGTTCAGAGGGTCACTTGAATTGTAATGTCTGCATGCTTCCAGATTTCAGTGTCCATGTAAGATCCAGTGTATACTTTTGCAAAAGCTCTCAATACTTCATTTATAAATATACCATTTACAAAAGGAATTTTGTTGTTTTTAGGCCTTGTGTGTTACTATTTTAGAAATAAAGCATATTTCAAATTTGACTATTACATCTCCATCTTGCTCTTATGCATATAATCTTGCTCCATCCACTACCAATAGTTACAGAGCATTAATGGGTATAGTACTGCAATTGTAAGTTGTATGTACAATTAATTTTGTGTACCCTAATGTTATTTATTCATCCTGCACTTTCTGGTGTCTTGCAGCTTTCTGTGCATTCTCTCACTGCCTTGCCCAAAAAGTTGGATTTATTTGGTGCAAGCATTTTCTTATCCCTTGCCTATCACATGACGTTTTCCACATTAATGGATTGTTGTGGCAGCAATCACTTCCAAAGTGACAATGTTCCTCTCATAGCATAAGCATGCATCTCCTGGGTTGTGAGTATCAACATTTCTCTCATTTTGTTACTGCATATGTACCTAAGTTTCTGTATATTTCCTTGACAGAATTTGTATATTTTGGTATTTATGGTGACTTCAATAATTCTAATATGTAAGTATTGGTATTTCTTTACTTTTAGCTGAATGCCTACAACCTTCTTTGGAAACTTGATATTCCAACTTCTGGCAGTGCTCCCTGGTACTATATATCAATACACACCTACAATTTCTAATAAAGTAATTAAGCAAATTTTGTAAAATTTGCTTACAACAGACAAATGAACTGTAGATATAAATCCAGATGTACTCCTGTAAACCCTTTTAGGGCCTAGTTTTTAGGCCTTTAATGTATCCATATGCTCTTGCACAATAAATTAGCTGGATGGCGGCAAAATCTAAAGTACATGTATATCAAATGAAAAAAAAGAAAACTAAGGAAAAGAATAAATATTTTAAAAGTGAAAAGTAGGCTCTAATGTTGACTTCATTTACCTTGAGTGTGGCAATGTCTTCAAAGTCATCACATTCTATTAGCATACGAATCATAGCTTGGGCAACATGGTATGGTATAACACGCTCTCTTGATGAAGATACTGTGCTGTCTATCCTTTGCCGAAAGTGGGCCACCTGGCACAAAGAGAGAAAGCTGATTTTATAAATGTAGTTCTCAGATTTGGAAGAAATTATCTCTGTGATCTTACTATATATTTTAATTTAAAAAAAGCTTGTCTTTCACAATGAAATTAATGATGATAATAAGAATATCTATATGCCAATTATAACATATATATTGTACATTATATTTTAATCAGGGGGAAAGCACTAAACTCGTTGGGGTTTAGAGCTTCACCCTGGGAGGCACTCAGGCTCAAAGAGCCCTTTACTAGTATCAAGGCACCTTCCCCAGGAGCTATATTGCACATGTAGGTAAGTATGCATGTATAATGTATGCAGGTGTGTGTATATGTATACGTATATATATATAAATTTTTATATTGTGCGTTTATACACAGTACAGTACAGTATATGTATAAATTACCTCCGATGGATTGGTGAGTGCAGCTTTTAGAATGTGCCCACTATTGAGAGCACTTGGGATGGGCGAAGTGACTGGTGGAGATGCGAGGGGGCTAGAAATAGGCATGGGTAAAGATGTGCTTGTAAGGGATGTTGTTCCAGCCATCATAAGTGGATCCAGAACCATTTTCTTCTCAGGAGAATTACTTCCTTGCTTTATTTGACCATTCTTTTTATTCTTCTTTTTGTACTTTACCTATTAGAAATAATACCATTATACTACATATTCAACAAGTTAGGTTTAAACTCTAATAGCTGATATGGTGAAATTATGAACATATGCTATTAAGTAAAAATGCCTACAATAAAATTTTACAATACGTACATACAAACGTAAAATAGTAGCAGAAAGTGTTTTTAACAACTTAATATTATAGTTTTGCTCCTTTAATATTAAGCATGGCTTATGCCTATATAGTGCTCCATGCAGTGCCACACTCAAGCCTTTAAAGCTTTGCAGGTTTGGTGAGTTTTTACCTTACCACTTCAAATACAAGATATTAAACTATTACAATTTCTGTTGTATAGATAATTTTAAAGAGCATTATTCTCTTTAACCCCTGTGGTTTAGCGCTTCTATTTGATTATAATAATAATAATAATAATTATTCTGTTTAAACACATGTCACTTTAAAGATACACAGCAAACTTTACAATTACTTTTAAAGTACAGTATACATATTTAAAAATATATATCCATACCCCCAGAGAAAGACAAGATGCAGTAGAACCTTGATCAAGAAAGATTCTATTTATAATTTAAATATTTATCAGAATAATAAAGCAACACACACACACACAAACGTGTGTGTGTAAATGATCATACAGTATATCTTCTTTATACCATTTATACAATTTTGTGACTTTTAGCTATGTCTTTAATAGAAATCATCAAGCAGCATTGAATTGCACTATATTTCCACTACATGTATATTCCATCAAAGTTTTACTGCAACATGCACACATACACAAAGGGACAATGGCTTCTCTAAAGCTAATATGGTGAAATATTACTACAAGTACAGTATCTTGTGAACAATTAGTCATATAATAATAATAATAATAATATGAAAGCATTTGGAACATCATAAAAAGAATTAAGTGCTTCCATGCTGAGCTGGCTGTTATTAGTGTTCTCTCTTGTGTGATGGAGAATGGATTACTGTATTATTATTGTTATATTCATGGATAATGCTAAACCCCCAAGGGTCATCCAATGCTGGGAAAATATGCACTTTTATTTATTTATTTCTTAGTTATTCTGGTAGGCAAGAAAAAATTTGCGCAAATAAATGTTTTGAAATAAAAACACTTTGCACATAGGACAGGTGGTCATGGAGAAATTACTTTCTGCTCTAATGGTCAGTATTTCTTTATATACAGTAATCATTCAAGGAAATAATTATTCACTAAAGTTGTATATAAAAATATACTTCTGAAATATTATATGCTACAGTTTTATCTTTCTCTTCTTCCTCAGTGGCCTTTATTTATTTTCAAGTACTATGTCAATTTGTACCTTTGTCTTCCTGGTTTCATGAGAGAACACTAATAACTATGGCACACTATATACTTCTCCAAGTTTAAAGGAAATATATGCATAGTTTTAATTATCAAATTCCCCAAAATGATATGTGGGAACTTTGTCATGCAACTGGAAAAAAACATATTTTTATTTTAATCGGGGAAAATCTAAATCCACAGGGGTCATGTAGCACCTGAGGAATGGGAAGCATTCAGGTTCTATCTAAGGAAGGGGAGAATGAGTCCAGTTCCTTGGATCAAAATCCCCTCGCTGGCATCAAGGCACCTCCCTTTAGAGGTGGGACAATGAAAACTATTTTATGCTGCAAGAAAGAAAATCTTGTATGGTTCTAAAGCTTATTTGTGGCCAACCAGTGTGGTTTCGACAACCAGGTCTGGTGTGGTCTCATGACTAAGGCTGTGGTGTATCACCAGGATACGTCCTTTAAACATCATACCACAATGAACACAAAAAGTGATTTCTGAAGCATTGAAAGCCAAAGACGAAGAGCGTGCTAGGCTGCTGTCACCTTACCTTTTTCCATTTTCTCCATTTAGTGTTTAAGCTTAATTGCTAACAAGGTGTGTAAACCCTCACCATAAGTCCTTTAGGTTGCTTGTACCTCAGACACCTACAAGAAACCAGCCACTGGCTCCAAGGATTAGTCGAAATAGTTCTTGCAGCAAATCAGACACAGTACACAATTCATATCATGATGAAGGATACTATCTGTTACACTAGCAATTAATAAAAAAAAATAAGATAATGACACATGAGACTGTCAGTGTGCTTTACCAAATATCACAATGAAAAGCAAAATGCATTGAGTAGAGTCTTATCTTGTAAGAATTTACAGGTTAATTGTCTTTCCATTTGTCACAGTTCCCTCAGGTAAATTCACAACACAATTTCTCACATCCCTTCTGGATATATTGTTGATCTTGTTATTGTCAGCATTCATCTTCATATTTCAATACATCCTGTTGTCTTCATGTACAAAGTTAATAACATGAATTATGTACATAAAATTAAAATTAATTATAGTAACCTAATTATACCTGGTAAAGTAATAGTGTTATTATTAGTTAGTTATGATAAATATAATTTACCTTATACAGATTATAGACTGCTCCAGAATTTCGACCACCGGGCATTCTGTCTTCTCTTACAGCTGTGGAACAAAAGATATATCGTTATAAAAATAATCTGATTTTTGTCTTCAATTAAATAATTCTCAAAATTATTCCTTTAAAAAATCTGCATATTGTATAACGTTACTGTACTTATGATCATTAAACTTGTAGCTTAATGAATTAATGGAGAAGGGGATGTCCATTAAATCCAAATGATGAGATTGCCTCTACATGACTGTAATAGTAATGAACAAATCTTAAATTAGGGTCCATCAAATCAAGGTCTTACTGTAAATATAATAATAAAATACATACCAGCAAGCACCATGCCCTGACGTAGACACTTTTGAAACCGACAATACTGGCAACGGTTGCGCTGTGCTTTTGTAATTTCACAGTCACCATCGGCAACACATGTGTACACCCGCTTATTCTGCACTGTTCGCTTGAAGAAACCTTTACAACTGCAATTGGAAAAGATTTTCTGTAATTGGTAAATAGTCAAATACAGTTCATATTGAACTTCATAAACAATCCATGTTTACAATTATAAACCCATGTTTGTAATTGTAATCAAGTTAACACCATTAATATCATCTTTAATTGTTTTCCGAGATTCTAAGGTTTATTAGAAAGTGCTAGCCATGACCAGGCCCTTGAAATAACCAATGTACTCGGCACACACTGTATGCCCATTCAGCATACAGTGGACCCCAGGTTTACGTTCACCTCCAAAATCGAACAATTATGTAAGTGTATTTTTGGGGGTCTAAAAGGACTAATCTAATTTACATTATTCCTTATGGGAATAAATTCGTTTGGTAATAGCAGTTGAACAGCATTCTGGAACGAAATAATAACGTAAACCGGGGGTCCACTGTATTCCTCTCCCACTCTTATCTGAAAACTGCTTTGATGCATCTTTAAAACTGGGCATGAATGAAAGGGTATATATTGTGAGAGATATGTCTCTCAGTGCATGTGTAAAAATTTTTCCTTAATTTTATATTTTTAAGGTAGGCTTTGTCAGACTGAGACTTTAGACAACTAATTTGAGATGGAAGTCGAGCATAATTAAATCTTTAAAGATTTGTTATTACGAATTTTTATTTGTACATGTTCAAACTACAATTCAGAGGATATACTGTACAATACTTAAGAATTCTTACCCTTCACAAGTGATGATACCATAGTGCAGTCCTGTGGCACGATCCTCACAGATCATGCATATCATAGGTTGGTCGTCCTCATCGTCTTCAACGGGAGTTGGTTGAGCAGGAGCAGTGACTACACTCTCACCACTATTAGTGCGAGCACCCCACATTGCTACGGTAGATAAGTTAAGAGCTGCTGGAGAATCTGGTTGAGTGTGAGGCAACTGAGTCCGATCACCCGCCCATAATCGTTCCATATTGAGAGGAGTGGATTGATGACGTTGACTATCGACACCAGTAGGTGAGTGTATATAGGACGCACTTTGTAAGAGTTGAAGATCTCCGGAACTTTGCGGTGAGCCTAGACCTCGAACCACTGGATAACCAGGAGAAGAAGGTGCTATAGTGTAAGGAGAACGAGCAATTGGGGTATGTGTGTGAGGTGATCTCGCACTTTGGGTTATTGGAGAACGAGCAGCAGGTGAGAGTGAAAGAGTACTTGAGGGAGAGAGTTGGGGAGGAGATCCTCTTCTTTCCTGACCTAACGTCAAGAGACCATCTACTGAGGCACGGACTGCGTCACTAGTATCAGCTCCATAAACACACGAAGTAGCAGGCTGAGTGAGCATCTCTCTTGGGGCTTGAGATACAGGTGTCTGTGTTTCAGATGGTGTTGACCAGAACATTGTTTTAACACCACCTGCTTCCCCCATTATAACAGTGGGTGTGCGAAGACGAGGGGAATAACCAGCTCTACTAGAATCAGCTTGAGGAGCAGCAGGAACATTTGTAGATTGTGTAGGTTGCACCATGCCACCACTGATGAACTCCGGTCGCATACCATTAATACGGCTACTTCCTCCACCCCAGTATGGTTGTGCAATACTCACAGGTGGTGCACAGCGTAGTCCCGCTGAGATGACCATTCCTGATGAAAGGCCTGCTACTGAGACAGAAAGTGTGTGGGGCATGGGACTTAAAGTAGTTTGCGGTGGTCCTAGAGACACCAAGGGTGGACGAAGTGGTGTTCCTGTCGAAACCGGAGTAATATCCGCAGAATGATCACTTGTGTCAGGTGGGGGTGGGGTAGTGGACATACGTTCAGGTATATCGCTATTTTCACACTTTGGGACAAGATGAAAGTCTGAATCAGTTGTTGAAGGTCTTTGCATAGCTGAAGAGGATACCGGCTGGCCTCCACCACCATCAAACACTTGGGCATCTTGAGCCTCGTCATCCTGGCCACAATCCAAGCAGGGTTTAACTTCTCCAAACTCATCTCCTGCACTGTCAGGAGATGCTCTGAAAAACAAGGAGAAAATAACAATAATAACATCAATATCCTAACATTGAAATTATTCACATATAAATTCATTTAGTTAAGAATTAAATTTTAGCGTTTTTGACACTCGATAGGCTACCTCTCATGGGTGTGCTGCCGCGGGTTCGGAGATGATCGAGGTGATTCTGAGGGTAAGTATGATGTTGGGGGTTGAACTGGACTGCAAGAGGAAGTTTCTCCACCTGACGACCCAGAGTCCGGGGAACAAGATGAGGTCTCTGCCAAGCTTTCCCCGTCACTGCTGCACCTATAGGCAGTCCGTATTTGCTTACACAAAACACTACACTCCCTTATAGATGAAACTACTTCAGTGTGACCGCTCTCCCTCTAAACCCTCCTCCCCCACTAAAAAAAAGGGAAAACCAAATAATAATATTAATAATTCAAGATTCTTCTTTATCACTTGAGGAAAGATGTTAAAAAATAACATAATGTAAAATAAAAAATAACGTAACTGATTATGTTTTGAAATTTAGAAGGTGTTTCTTCAAGAGTAGAAATAAGTAACTGAAATCTGGCTAGAATGTTCCCGAGAGTTTGGTGAAGGAATGATGCGCTTGTGTTCGGAGGTGCCATTACCCCTGTGGTTTAGCATTTGATATAATAATAATCCGGTGCCACATGATTGCTGTATAACTCACACCATCCTGCCCTGCAGCGCTGTATAATCCTTGTGGGTTTAGCGCTTCTATTTGATTATAATAATAATTAGCGCTTAGTTTTTATTGTAATAATATAACGCTCGCCTCCCTCCATCGCCCGACGCACATTATGTATGTATACATATATATACTGAATGTACTATGCACTTTCCTCATGAGTAATGAGTAACTCAAATTTAACGGTCTAGCTAGACCGAAAATGTTTATTTTCCTACCATCAAGGGAGGTTCCTTGATGCCGGTGGAAAAATAAACACATAAGCAGTATAATGTGATCCTTTATTGACAACGTCCACACAGTGGCTTCATCGAGTCACAAACAGATCTATCTGGATACAAGAAACGAGTATTTATAGGATTTAGTCAGGTGGAGAATGCTGTATGTGACTGTCACATGCAGCATTCTCCACCTGACCCAGCATTTTCCACCTGACTAAATCCTATAAATACTCATGTTTCTTGTATCCAGATAGATCTTTTGTGACTCGATAAAGCCCACTGCATGGGCGAAACGTTGTCAATAAAGGATCACATTATACTGCTTATGTGTTTATTTTTCCATTGTGTCGGTATATTATACCATTTATTTCCATGCCGGTGGAGGGGATCTTCATCTATGGAATTGGACCTGTTCTTCAAGTCCTTGAATTGAGCCTAAAAAGCCTTTAATAACCTCCCCAGGCGCTGTATGACTCCTACGGTTTTAACGCTCCCCCCTCAAGGGAGGTTCTTTGACGCTGGTGAGGGGCTCTTAATCTAGGGAATTTGATCTGTGCTCCAGTTCTCTGAATTGAGCCTGAATGCCTTCCCCCCCCTCCACAGGCGCTGTATAATCCTACGGGTTTAGCGGTCCCCATGATTATAATAATTTAACGCTCCCCATGATTGTAATAATTATATTGTTGAATACGGGTTATTCATTCATTCACTCTCACACACATGCATATACTATATATATATATGTGTATGTGTGTGTGTTTAGCGCTTCTTTTTTATTATAATAATGTATGTGTGTGGACTCGCCTATTTGTGGTTGCAGGGGTCGATTCATAGCTCCTGGCCCCGCCTCTTCACTGGTCGCTACTAGGTCATCTCTCTCCCTGCTCCATGAGCTTATCAAACCTCGTCTTAAAACTATGTATGGTTCCTGCCTCCTCCACGTCACTTTCTAGGCTATTGCACTTCCTGACAACTCTATGACTGAAGAAATACTTCTTAACATCCTTTTGACTCATCTGAGTCTTCAACTTCCAATTGTGACCCCTTGTTTCTGTGTCCCCTCTCTGGAACATCCTGTCTTGGTCCACCTTGTCAATTCCTCGCAGTATTTTATGTCGTTATCATGTCTCCCCTAACCCTCCTGTCCTCCAGTGTCAACAGGCCGATTTCCCTTAACCTTTCTTCGTGTGTATGTGTGTGTGTGTCTGTCTCGTACCGAATAGGTAAAATTGGTCAATTATTAAGAACTCATTTAAAATTAAGTCCTTTCTAAAATTTTCTCTTATACGTTTAAATAAAGTTTTTTCATTTATGTTAATGTCAAAATAAATAATTTTGTACTAGAAAAACCTTAGAAAACTTACCTAACCTTATTATAACAAGCGCAATTTAATTTTAGCCCAATCCAACTAACTATATTTTAGATAAGTTTACAATAAACAAACACAATGAAATATATTGCATACTCAAATTTTCGCTTGCTTTATTCGGCAAGAAGAGCGTTGCTATTTAAGCCCAAATCGCAAGTTTTACTTATTCGGCACGACGTTATATTATATATATATATATATATATATATATATATATATATATATATATATATATATATATATATATATATATATATATAATTAAATACATTCATAGAGCATGCTACATGCAGGTTCACTTCTATTTTTTTTCCATATTTGTAGTTACAGGGGTTAAGTCTGAGCTCCTGGTCCCTGCTTCTTGCCTGACCGTTTCCGGGTTCACCCCTTAGCTTCATGGGCTTTTTTATACATATTCTTAAATATGTATAAAGTTTGTTTCCATAACTTATTCCTCCTGGCTATTACCCTTGCTTACCACAATGTGATAAGAATCATTTCTTTAGATCCCCGTGGCTCTGTCTTATATATTTTATATAATTTTCAACGGTGCCCTTGCGTACTGTCTTCCCTTTGAACATTTTGTATGTGTGGGATATGCGTGAGCGTGTGTTTTCACGCTCATTTGCGTAAGTTGTGCTTGTGGGAGGCGTGTCTGTCCGTGGCCGTCTTTCACTCCCCTCCTCCCCGGTCCAATACTTCCGTCTCCACTTCGTAGTGGAGCTCATTCCACTTTCCAAAAAGTTGTTTCCTAACATCCTTATAGCTGACACATGTGCAACATCTGGGTATATTTATTAGACGTTTGGCTCACCAGGGGCTTTGTATTGATAAAGTCCCTGGCGGGCGGAACATCTCTTCAAGAGATCCAGGTGTTGTACATATCTTCAAGGCCCTAATGGAAATAAGTCACTTTGACTATTTTTTTGGGTTATTCTAGGTAATTTACACATTTATTTTACTAGGTATGATAATTGTACTTATGTGTACCTGTACCTAAATAAACTTACTTATTCACCGTCTTTTCGGTATTATATACTTTTGACCTACTTTGTATCCATATTGTTCCATCTGTGTCCTTTTGTCCTTGGTTCACTTAATTCAAGCAGTCTATTCCTATGTATCTCATAAAAAAAAATTGTACATCGTTATCGTGTCTCCCCTAATCGTCCTTAGCGCCATGGTCGTCAGGTTTGTTTCATTCAACTTCTCACTGAGTATTCCTCTTAGTTCTGCAACTATTCTGTTTGCAAACTTTTGGATATGTTCGAACTTTTGGATGTGCGTAACTAGGCGGACCTAACATATCGTGTAATGGATATATGGATGTATAATATATATATATATATATATATATATATATATATATATATATATATATATATATATATATATATATATATATACACATTGTCTTTGTACGAGGATTTAAACCGTAGTCGTAACAGATTGCAGGTCGAGCGTTATATCATTTAGTTACGAGGATGTCTGTGAAATCTTTCTATTGTAAACCTCGTAGCTCGGTGATACATTATTATTATAATCATAACTAAGCGCTAAACCCACAAGGGTCATACAGCGCTTCAGGGTAGGGCGTGCTAAAGGTTTAGTATGCTTGATGAGAGACTAGCGAGGGTTATACTCTCGACCCTGGCTAGTCTCTGATCAAGCATACTAAACCTTTAGCACGCCCTACCCTGCAGCACTATGTGACCCTTGTGGGCCTATTCCTTAGTTATAATTATAATAATAATGTACCACTGAGCTACGAGGTTTACAACAGACATCCTTGTAGCTCAGTGGTATAACGCTGGACCTTCAACCTGTTAGGACCGTGGTTTATATTCCCCATTCCATATATATACACACATATCCACACCCACCCACCCTCGACCTATCTGAGGGTATGGGTTTTGGATCATAGATGTTGCCATGGTCATGTCTTAGTAGCCTGCGAGTTTTAGAACTCGTCTGCCATGGGTTCGAGTCCCACCCGTTATGGAATTCGTAAACATACACTTACCGGGAGTCGACCTTTCGGCGCTTGAGCTTCAGGTCCTGGAAGAGGCTCATTTTGACGCCCTCACACTGGAGCAACGTCACCGTCATAATTCCTGGAAAAGAAAGTAAACTGTTAATTTTCACAGCTCTCAAATACATACACAGAATAACAAAAAAAAAAAAACTTGCGTCTTATAGATAAAAACCTACAACATATTTTGAATATTGCAATGAAACAACTTTACTTGAAAGGAAAGAAAGTTTTATATGGAAGATGTTTGCTGGAAAAGACAAGCGGTAAACTGTCTTACGAAGTGATCAATGCGCTGTATGACCCTTGTAGTTTTAGCGCTTCTTTTGATTATAATAAAATAGTGATCAATACTGCATTTCTTCACCACTTCATGTCTCAGTATATACGAGTTACGGAATTTGAAAAAAAAAAAAAAGATGAAGTACGCAAGAAATACTTTCGTGGAATAATTCATAATTCAATGTTATCTTTGCATAGCAGCGTATTTGACCATCCATTAAAAACCACACGTGTTTGTGTCAATCACTTGAGCCTATTTCAGCATCTATAAAAATAATATTCTAAGGATCAACTAACGTTCAGTAACCTTCGAAGTCGTCTTACCAAAACAGCTGCAAAATTTCTGTAGAGACTTAGAAGGTTGATCTTATTAGAGAATTATTTTGAAGGATGTTCAGCTGGTGTGTAATATCTGCTGGGCTCCACTCAGTGTTCAAGGTTGTGTGACATACTGTACGGCTTGCTGTCTTCACTCACAGTGTTGAAGGTTATGTGACATAATGTGCTACTGTCTTCACTCACAGTGTTGAAGGTTATGTGACATACTTTATTGCTCTCTCCCCTCAATCAAACTTCAAGGTTTTTGAGCTCCGGAATTAATTAGTATTTATACCTTATACCTTTAGCGCCTCCATATACCTGTTCTTTACCTATGGCCAGTTTCGAGGGCTATTTTACTCCTGTTAACCTAGTCAACCTGGCTGTTTGTGCAATCAGTCCATAGGCTCACATTGCCATCGCTACCTGACTGATCTGACACTTGTAGAAGGAAATTGTTCAACTTCTTGAAAACCCCTATGTTCATTCCTGCAGTATTTCTGACATCTACTTGGAGAATTTTGAAGTCTTGGACCATGGATGTTGGCATTGTCTAATTATGCTCATGGCTGCCGTGCTCTTCACTGTATATATTCCACATTTTTATCCATATCTTTCACCCCGGTGTGACTTCAGTGTGCAGGTTAGGGACAGGTCCTCAAGTCCCTTTTCATATACATATTATTAGATACTTTTCTCCTTCCTGACGGCTTTAAGACGTTCCCAATAGTTTAGAATAGTAGATGTTTTTTAATTCTTTGTTGCGGTATACGACCTCTATATATTTTCCAACTGTGTTATATAACTATGAACATAATATTTTCAGGTGTTTAGGGCACCAGTAACTTGGAAAGTACCATGACTGGTGTTGCTTATCTTCAAAAGATAGGAGAACACGTGATGTCCTTAGGATGTAGTGAAGGCTGACTCCATACATGGAGTACCTACTTCTATTTAGGCGAGTACAAGCAGGTAGCGCATCTGTCTCGCACATTAACAAACAAACCAAATAAGCGAAGAGCTTATGCGGGATCCAAGAGCTGGAGTTCAGCCCCCAGACACAGATAGGTGACTACACATACCATCCTACAAACAGCTTCCTGCTGGTTACCAGTGTGACATTGACGAAACTGCTAAATCATTATCTCCTTTGTATGAACAAAAAAAAACACAATGCCTTAACCACGAGCTGTGTGTTATTAAACGTGGTATTCAGCAAGAAGAATGTGCGTGGGTCTGTGCTTGTCAGTGAGTGAGTTTTAGGGTCGTTCAGTAAGCGCCGAGTCACGCATCGGTCAACGATCTCTAGACTAGTGCATTGTCCCATAAATATCAAGGCACACACACACGCACGTGTGCACGCACAAGCGCAAGCACACACACACACACACATAAACATTATATATATATATATATATATATATATATATATATATATATATATATATATATATATATATATATATATATATATATATATATCTTTCTTTCAACACGTCGGCCGTTTCCCACCGAGGCAGGTGGCCCAAAAGGAAAAACGAAAGTTTCTCCTTTTACATTTAGTAATATACACAGAAGAAGGGTTACTAGCCCCTTGCTCCGGCATTTAATCGCCTCTTACGACACGCATGGCTTACGGAGGAAGAATTCTGTTCCACTTCCCCATATATATATATATATATATATATATATATATATATATATATATATATATATATATATATATATATATATATATATATATATATATATATATATATTGTGCTGAACAGAGACGTAAGTACTCGATGAATTGTTTGGGTTAAGAGACTATTTCTCGTCCCATCTTCTAGACTATTTTGATTGGCATTATTGGTTTCAGGGTTAGTGGACTTTCATCTCATCTACTCTTGAAGCTGTGTAATGAGTTTGCTTCCATTGTCTCCTCGTCAAAGTCATTCCAGTTTTCAACCACCTTTTGACTAAAGAAATACTTAAATTTCTATGGCTCTTCTATGTCATCAGCTTTCACCTGTATTCCTTTGATCCTGGTTCTCATAATTCAGTCTTTCCCTATGTGGTCTGTTAATTATCCTTAACCTTGTCTCCCATAGTCTTCTTTGCCAAGGTCATCAGAGTTGAGTCGTCAGTGTGTGTGTGTGTGTGTGTGTGTGTACTCACCTATTTGTGGTTGCAGGGGTCGATTCATAGCTCCTGGCCCCGCCTCTTCACTGATTGCTACTAGGTCCTCTCTCTCCCTGTTCCATGAGCTTTATCAAACCTCGTCTTAAAACTATGTATGGTTCCTGCCTCCACTACGTCACTTTCTAGGCTATTCCACTTCCTGACAACTCTATGAGTGAAGAAATACTTCCTAACATCCCTTTGACTCATAGGAGTCTTCAACTTCCAATTGTGAACAAGACTCCTATGAGTCAAAGGGATGTTAGGAAGTATTTCTTCAGTCATAGAGTTGTCAGGAAGTGGAATAGCCTAGAAAGTAGTGTGTGTGTGTGTGTGTGTGTGTGTGTGTGTGTGTGTGTGTGTGTGTGTTTTCCTATTTAGGCAGAGTCGGTCATACGGTCATACAAGTCAAAATGACCTAAAAATAAAATAAATCGAAAAAATGATCATACCTTTACGAAGATATTTGCCATGAATTAACATTAGTAAAAAAAATAACATTGTACCAAAACTAAGTTAGCAAGAAAACCCAACAGACTGCAGGTGTGATCATGCAAATGATCACAGGAGTATTTCAATCTCAGTAAGTACAACGTTATAATAATACGGCAGGTTGAAAGATCAGACAACAGCAGTGACGCTCGTCACTACGCCACAAAAACCAATCCCTTAAATCCCACCCAAAGTGGTCAAGCCACTTAACATTTCTCATCTCTCACTTCTTGTTCACCCACAACCTTTTCCACAGCTCCATTCTTGCCCTTCCACTTATAGCCTAAAAAGAAAAGAGCATTGAATTCAGTCTACGAGAAAAAGTACTGAAAACCACAAACAAGGAAAAGGATTTAGGGGTAGGCATAATACCCAGCATATTCCCAGGGGCGATCATCAGCACAATAACACCGATGAAACTGGCGAATCTAATAACTGCCATTTGGAACCTTAACAGATACACACATGGCTCCCTACACACGCTGCTATAACCACTGTAGAGCACGCAGCTTCGGTCAAGCACGTCTGAAAGATAAGATTCAGAGGTTTGCGACCAGAATACTTCCTTAATTAACAGGACTAACATAAAAGGAGATACTAAGGAAACTGAACTTGACTACCTTGGATGACCAGAAAATAAATGACGACACAGCCATGACGTACGAAACACTCAGGGGTAGATAGCGACAGACTATTTGAAAGTTAAGAACCCTGGACACAGGGACATCGATGGGAGGTATGAATGAGAATGTACTATACAGAAGTCAGAAAATTCTTATGCTTTGGTTGGTTTGAAAGTTGAATGATCTGGATGAGGTGGCGATGTAGGCAGATTCAGCAACTGCAGCACCTTCGGATATCATGTGTTTACAACAGAGTCCATGAGGCTAGAAACTAGTAAAATTGATCGACAATGAAGACAAGAAGGGGCCAGAAGCTGTGAATCGACTCTCACAACCACAACTATCTTGGTAAATATTCAACAGCAACCACACAAAACAATATCAAGTAAGTACTGCTACTGCGTAGTAACACGAACACGTTTCGCCCACGAGGGACTTCATCAAGCTAATATATACAATACACAATGCGTATATATAGGAGGGATATTAGTAGTAGTAGTAGTAGAGATGTCTTTAGTAATGACAATTCATGCCAGAATTTAAGATATAATAAGCTGGCCTTCATTTTGGGTAACAGTGTTGGACACTGCCTATCTGATTCTCCCAGAAACAAAGGGAGAGGAGAGCGTATGAAGTCATTCCTTACATTTGTGGCCAACACAGTTACACAAAATAACGGAAACTCTATTATCACCCGGATTCCAGGACGAATTCTCCTGAAAAGAAAAACACAACACTGCTATTACTTAAGAAACCTTCTCTTTACTACTGCTACTACAACTACTACTACTGCTACTACTACTACTACTGCTGCTGCTGTTACTATTACTACCACTACTACCACTCAGTGGCGGCTCGTGTATAGGCACTGCGGACCTGCAGCACCCTATTTGGCTACTGACATTAAGAATTATATAATGTACACGTATAAAGAAAGAATTAAAGAAAAAAGACTCATATTGAATGTTATCGATAATATCGAGTGAAAATAGGGGTTGCTGCAGTTCGGCAGTGCCTATACACGAGCCCCACTGCGTGCCACTACTACGTGGTTAAACCCCCTCAAAAACTGGAAACCAAAACATTGTATATAAATATAATGACAATGATCACCAGGAGTTAAAACACGCGGATCACTTCCTAGCACTTTTACCTTGAAGATAAAGTCACGGTCACCTCAGTTCCCCCAGCGTGTGGGAGGTTGAGTGGGAGAGTGAGAGTGACAGCAGGAGCACGGGGTGTAAGGAGGGTGAACGGGAGTGGGCGTTGAGCACGGGGTGTGGAAAGGGGTGAGGGGGAAGCACAGGGTGTGAAGGGGACTGGCTGGAAGGGAGCATGGGTGTTGTGTCTGGGAAGGGGGAGAGCGACGGAGGAAATGGGGAGAAGAGGGTACTGAGTGTGAAAGAGAGTAGAAGAAAAAACTAGGAAGGTGATACAAACACGAGTATGGAAGGAAAGAACAAAGTCAATTTGAGAACGAAAAAGAATGAAAGGAATACAAAACGTGAGGAATGAAGACACGGAGGAATGGGAGGCAGGGAATGGGTGAATGGGAGTGCAGGGAGTGAATGGAGGAAGAATGAAACAAAGAAAATGAAAGGAATACAAATACCGCTGAGGAAATGAAGTACAAGGAGTGAATGGGAGTGCAGGGAGTGAATGGGAGTGCAGGGAGTGAATGGGAGTATTTGAAACAAGTATAACACATCTAACAGAAAACCTAGCAACTAAGTCGAGGTTATGCTGGAGAAAATTAAACTACTGTGTAGCTGTGACTAGAGATGAGGTCAGGATAGTACAGCAGAAGGTTCTCTCACCGTCCTCCACTCCGGCCACACCAGTATGGAACCCACATGTGATAAGGCATGTCAAGAAGCTGGAAAAAGCACAAAGGTTTGCAACGAGACTAACACATAGCTAAGATGTACGAACTATGAGCAGAGTCTAAAGGAACTCAACCTGATGACAGAGGACAGGAGGACCAAGGGTGACTTGATTACCCTGTGCAAAATATTAAGAGGGATTGAGAGGGTGTACAGGGGTCATACAGCGCATGGGGAATATGAGGCAGTCACATTATGTAAAGAGGGAAAGGACGGTAGCTCAAATTCCATGGATCATGAGATCTTCACCGGCATCAAGTCATCTTTCCCCTTCCTTGCAGTCCCAAAGATCTATGGGACCACAACCAGTAATCATTTCTATTGCTCACTCCTGTAATTAACCAACAGAGGTCAAGTTAATATTGTAAACTGGTAGCAGATCATTGAGAGGAGAGACGGGGAGGCTGTAAAAAATGAATAACATTACTGGAGTGACAGTTGTCCTGGTAGCTCCCCAAGGCGAGTGTATGTCTGGGAATGATTGTTTTTTTATTTAGTAAAATTGGATACATCAGCAGTGTGCTGCTATCCTCTTCTGTAGGATAGTTTCATAGCGGGAACAAATGCTAGCTCAGTTTCCCCTGTCACTACATCACACAGGATGGGTTTCATACATTGCATTGAAATCCTTCGGCTTGAGCTGGGAGACTTGAGCAACGCAATGCTTATGTTGTTAAGGATCCATTAATTAAAGGGTTCATCAGCTGGGGGAGCTCCAGCGATTTCCTTCCAGTAAAGCTGGAGTTACTATTACCTGGGAATTACCATCTCTCAGGATGGTCTATTCCAAACACGGGAGAAATGGAATTTTCGTGAAGATATCTCCATTACAATGCAAGACAACAGAAACTATATGCAGGCAAGAAAAGAAAATGGGGATGAGAAAACTTGGAACTACTCTGTATATCTAAAAACTCACATATACATATGAAAACAATACAAATTCACTATTGCAATAGACTCGCAACATTTTTAAACTATAATGTATGCCCATGAGTACATACTCGCAATAGAGGAGAGGAGAGGAGAGGAGAGGAGAGGAGAGAAGAGTGGAGGAGGGATGTAGGGATACAGACGGAGGCAGACACGCGGTGTCAATACCAAAAAGGGTTTATACTAAGTATAAAATTTGACAATACAAATAAATATACGTAGGGATAAATGCATGTACGATACGATATACCTCTGTAATACCTTGTGTTAAGGGAACTCCCCCTTCCTACCCCCACTATCCACTCCCTAAACCCTCATATCAACAAGTTAACGATAACTACCTGGAGTCTACCTGGAGGGCATTCCGGGGATCAACGCCCCCTCGGCCCGGTCCATACCAGGCCTCCTGGTGGATCAGGGCCTGATCAACGAGGCTGTTACTGCTGGCCGCACGTAGTCCAACGTACAAACCACAGCCCGGTTGATCTGGCACTGACTTTAAGTATCTGTCCAGCTCCCTCTTGAAGACAACCAGGGGTCTATTGGTAATTCCCCTTATGGCTGGTGGGAGGCTGTTGAACAGTCTTGGGCCCCGGACACTTATTGTGTTTGCTCCTAGTGTACCAGTGGCGCCCCTACTTTTCACTGGGGGTATGTTGCATCGCCTGCCAAGTCTTTTGTCGGTAGAATACCGACAATATATTAGGTAAAAGGACACGTGTAATTAATGCGACTTTTTATTGTGGCAACGTTTCGCTCTCCACTAGCTTTGTCAAGCCGTTACGGCTTAACAAAGCTCCTGGAGAGCGAAACGTTGCCACAGTAAAATGTCGCATTAGTTACACATGTGCTCTTTCACCGAACTCTTCATTGATGCCGCTGTCAGGATAGAAGGGGAAAGAGGGAACACTGGTTAAAAAGGATAAGGAGGATAAGAATAAGGAGGAGAAGGAGGAAGAAGAGGGATATGAAGAAAGAAAGGATTGGGTTGGGTCGAGACAGGTGATAACGGTATATACGTGGTGAGGTGCAAGCAAGAGAAGCCAGACTCACTGTGGGAGTCTCAGCAAGGTCAGCAAGTCTCCTCGCTTCCCCGAACCCGCCACCTCCCTCCTTCATTCTTCAACCTATCTACATCCTCCTACTACCAGCATTAGCTACCTCATACCATTATTAACAACCTAGTACCATTATTAACAACCTACTACCACTATTAACAACCTACTACCACTATTAACAACCTACTACCACTATTAACAACCTACTACCACTATTAACAACCTACTACCATTATTAACAACCTACTACCATTATTAACAACCTACTACCATTATTAACAACCTACTACCATTATTAACAGCCTACTACCATTATTAACAGCCTACTACCATTATTAACAGCCTACTACCATTATTAACAACCTACTACCATTATTAATAACCTACTACCATTATTAACAACATTCTACCATTATTAACAACCTTCTACCATTATTAACAACCTACTACCATTATTAACAACCTACTACCATTATTAACAACCTCCTACCAATATTAACAGCCTTCTGCCATTATTAACTACTAATATTAACATCCTCTCATTTATTAACAACCTGGTACCATCATTCACAGCCTAGTACCATCATTCACAGCCTAGTACCATCATTCACAGCCTGGTACCATCATTCACAACCTGGTACTATCATTCACAACCTGGTACCCTCATTCACAACCTGGTACCATCATTCACAACCTGGTACCATCATTCACAACCTGGTACCATAATTCACAACCTGGTACCATAATTCACAACCTGGTACCATAATTCACAACGTATCATTCGAAATACTTTCACCATAAGATTAAAGAGTTCAATAAAAAAATGTTTGAAATATTTCGTACGTTCGGTATCCTACGTATTACCCAGCGTTAATTTCTGGACGTTTTCCAGTTACATAGATTACATAAACTTATTAAAAATATACGGATATATTTGTACCAGAAATAAGGGAGATAAAAAAAAACGGGGGTGACATGGCTGACAGAGGAATGTCTCATCGAAAACGAGCAGCGTTAAAATGTGTACGTTCATTGCGTTTTGTTGCCGCAAGAGAATTGGGATTTGCGCTGGATCTGGCCGAGGTAAGAAACGCCTGAGCTTGAGGTGAGTAGTTACTGAAACCCAGGAAGCTCCTGAAGTGAGAAGGTCCTGAAGTCGTGAGCTAGTTGGTGCAGGTCTCCAGAAGGCTAAGGTGAGTAGTCCCTGAAGCCTGACGTGAGATATGCCTGAAGTCTGACGTGGAATGTTCCTGAAGTCCTGAGCTATGAGAAGTTCTTGAAGTCCTGAGCTACTTACAGCTGGTCTCCAGGGGTCCAAGAGTGTCGGGCCTCGACGACCTTCACTAATATTCAAGGTGGCCGGCTGGGACTCTCATTTATTTCCCAGGACGGAGGACAGTGTTGATTTCTAGCAAGCCCATCATCATTTTAATTATACCCTACTAAATCCTCATAATCCTATACTCTGTTTTTAAATCCAGTTCAAACTAGTAAGGGTTTTGGGTCGTGAAGGTTTGCTTGAATTAATGTCGAAGGATAATGATGCCCGAATTTGTGTGTAGTGTGAAGATGGAAGGAGTATAGGGAGAGTGAAGAGGAAAGGGAGGGTGTAGAAAGAGGGTGAATGTGAAAAGGGGATTTCCTCGGATTTGCTAGGGAATAGTGCTCGCCATTTCTCCTCCAGTTAGCAAAATAAACCAGAGCAAAAATTTTAACTCAGGGATAACTTAATACAGCCTTTGACATTTGTCTTCGAAAAGCGTGTTATTAACATGTTTTTTCCAGTGTCGTCTAGCCAGGTATATGCCACATGAGTAAACGGAACTGGCTTGACTAGCGTAAGGGCAACTAGACATAACTTGCGTACTTGTAAACGAACCGGCTTAACGTAAGGCGAGCCAGGTATAACGTTCGTCAAGATACAGGCAACACAATACCAACTCCCATCCCACCAACTCACGAACAATGTGCCACCAAGTCTCAACCAACACACACACACACACACACACACACACACACTTGGTGGGCTAACTGGGATAGAGATCTCTCTTGTCTCAGGTAGTCGACGTTCGGGTCTGTCCAGGTGGATGTTATTACAGAGCGCAGATTTTCTGCGTGTCCTCCTCTGTAATAACATCTAACTTCGATACTTGTATAACAACACAGTGGCCTAGTGGGTAAAACTCTGCTTCAGCACGGAGGAGCCGGTTCAATTCCAGTGGGGGAAACATTTCAAGTGTTTCCTACATACACACACACACACATATTACAACAGGCCTAGTGTCTAATTGACATGTGCCTAGGACAAAATGGTAACTAACACACACACACACACACACACACACTAGCCTTCACCGCAGACGCATACACTCCGTTATCTTCTAAGTGCTGCTCCAATAATAAAAACATTGCCTTCCTGCCATACCCACCTTGCAGAAACCTTGGTTGAGCCCAAGATAAGTTGTTCTTGTGAGGGCGTGGAGGCACATGGGCGCCAACTCACGCACTCCCTCACCCCGCATACCTCCTGGCAACTGATCCACATGATCCTCTCCCAGGGATAACTAACAAGGACAAACACAAGGACGATAACATGAATAAAAAATATGAATGTGGGTGAAGAGCAAACCGATGAGGATGAGGGGGCAAGGGAGGGATTGGTAGGATAAGGAAGGGGGGAGACGAGAAAGCGTGGAGGAGAGGTGTGGAGAGCTGTGTTAGTGGCCAGGATGTGGAGGTCAGAACTGGCATAACCTTCGGGGGTGTCGTGCACTAAGGTCAACCGCTCTCCCAGAACCATTGATGGGGCGAGGACACCCCTGGCAAGCCAACGGTGCTGGCAGGGCGGCAGCAAACACCAGGTTCAAGGAATGACGGTGCTGGCTGGGTATAGCACACCCTTCCTGCATATATGTTACCGTGTCAGCTAATTACAAGGCAATAAAAGTTAATATTCGTTAACCTAACCCAGCAAACTAAACTTAACCTAGACTAGCATAACCTAATTTACTGAGAATAAGAATTTTTTGTGTTAAACTACATTCAGAATTACACGCACGACAATTCGTGTGAGAGTAACTTCCCACAGTGGAGGACAGACTGAGGGAACAGTGAAGACCGCTGCTTATCCAGACCTTCCACAGGGGCGCTTAACCTGGCTGACTGAGATGCGCACACCTTCCACAACAATAAAATAGATGACTTCGTAAAAGCGCATATGATTATCTACTTAAGTTTGCGGGGGTGTTGTGTGCGCCGAGTGATACTTATTTATTGAGAAAGCACAAGTCTAACCACAAATTCTGTAGTAATCTTTGCTGCCTGTGAGTAAGGAAACCAGAGCCATTTATCAGTGGTATATAATCTCAGATCGTCTGGTGACTGTTAGGTGTGATGTGATATTCTGACATTTGATTACCTTGTTTATGGTGAAGGTTCTAGCAAACCAACCGTCATCTGATTCTCCAATATTTTGCGTTCACTGTTTATCATTAAGATGGCTTGTGTTGAAATCCTTGTACATTTATAAATATTGTATAAAGTGTCTTGATGAAGGAAGACTATAATATATATATATATATATATATATATATATATATATATATATATATATATATATATATATATATATATATATATATATATATATATATATATTTTATATATATATATATATATATATATATATATGTCGTCCTAATAGGTAAAACTGGTCAATTAGCAAGAACTCATTTAAAATTAAGTCCTTTTTAAAAATTTCTCTTATACGTTTAAAGATATATTTTTTTCATTAATGTTAATGTAAAAAAATAATTTTGCACCAAAAGAATCTTAGAAAACTTACCTAACCTTATTATAACACGCGCAATTTAATTTAGCCTAATCCAACTAAATATATTTTATATAAGTTTACAATAATTTAATAATAAATAAAAACAATGAACTATATTTTTTTCGTTAGGTTTAGACTGATTTTTGCGAAATTATTGCATACACAAATTTTCGTTTGCCTTATTCGGCAAGAAGAGCGTTGCTATTTAAGGCAAAATCGCAAGTTTTTACCTATTCGGCATGACACACACACACACACACACACACACACACACACACACACCGCAGGGGTCAGTCCTAGGACCAGTGTTATTCTTGGTATATGTAAATGACATGACGGATGGGATAGACTCAGAAGTGTCTCTGTTCGCAGATGATGTGAAATTAATGAGGAGAATCACATCGGAAGAGGACCAAGCAGGACTTCAAACAGACCTGGACAAGCTTGACATCTGGTCTAGCAACTGGCTTCTCGAATTCAATCCCACCAAATGCAAAGTCATGAAGATCGGAGAAGGGCAAAGAAGACCGCTGACAGAGTACAGGCTAGGCGGACAAAGACTACAAACCTCAGCAAAGGAGAAAGACCTTGGGGTGAGTATAACGCCAAGCACGTCTCCGGAGGCACACATCAACCAGATAACTGTGGCAGCATATGGGCGACTGGCAAACCTAAGATTAGCGTTCCGTTACCTTAACAAGGAATCGTTCAAGACACTGTACACCGTGTCGTCAGGCCCATACTAGAATATGCAGCACCAGTCTGGAACCCACACCTGGTCAAGCACGTAAAGAAACTAGAGAAAGTGCAAAGGTTTGCGACAAGGTTAGTTCCACAACTCAGGGGTCTGTCCTATGAAGAGAGGTTGAGGGAAATAGGACTAACAACACTGGAGGAAAGAAGGGTCAGAGGAGACATGATAACGACATACAAAATACTGCGGGGAATCGACAAGGTAGACAGTGACAGGATGTTCCAGAGAGGGAACACAGAAACAAGGGGACACAACTGGAAGCTGAAGACTCAGATGAGTCAAAGGGATGTTAGGAAGCATTTCTTCAGCCACAGAGTAGTCAGGAAGTGGAATAGTCTAGAGAAAGATATAGTGGAGGCAGATTATACATAGTTTTAAGACGAGGTATGATAAAGCTCATGGAGCAGGGAGAGCAGAGACCCAGTAGCGGACAGCGAAGAGGCGGGGCCAGGAGCTGAGTCTCGACCCCTGCAACCACAATTAGGTGAGTACAATTAGGTGAGTACACACACACACACACACACACGGGGGTGTGTCCTAGGGGTCAGTCCTAGGACCGGTGCTGTTTCTGGTATATGTGAACATGACGGAAGGAATACTCAGAAGTGTCACTGTTTGCAAATGATGTGAAAGTTGATGAGAAGAATTTAATCGAACAAGGACCAGGCAGAACTACAAAGGGATCTGGACAGGCTGCAAGTCTGGTCCAGAAACTGGCTCCTGAAGTTCAACCCCACCAAGTGCAAAATCATGAAGATTGGGGAAGGGCAAAGATGACCGCAGACGAATTACAGTCTAGGGGGCCAGAGACTACAAACCTCACTCAAGGAAAAGGATCTTGGGTGAGTATAACACCGGGCACATCTCCTGAGGCGCACATTAACCAAATAACTGCTGCAGCATATGGGCGCCTAGCAAACCTAAGAATAACATTCCAACATCTCAAAAAGGAATCGTTAAGGACCCTGTACACCGTGTATGTCAGACCTATATTGGAGTATGCAGAACCAGTTTGGAACCCACACCTAGACAAGCACGTAAGGAAATTAGATAAAGTGCAGAGGTTTGCAACAAGACTAGTCCCGGAGCTAAGGGGCATGTCTTACGAGGAAAGGTTAAGGGAAATCGACCTGACGACACTGGAAGACAGGAGAGATAGGGGGATATGATAACGACATATAAAATACTGAGAGGAATTGACAAGATGGACAGAGACAGGATGTTCCAGAGATGGGACACTTCAACAAGGGGTCACAGTTGGAAGTTGAAGACTCAGATGAATCACAGGGATGTTAGGAAGTATTTCTTCAGTCACAGAGTTGTCAGGAAGTGGAATAGTCTGGGAAGTGATGTAGTGGAGGCAGGATTCATTCATAGCTTTAAGAGGTATGATAAAGCTCATGGAGCAGGAAGACTCTGCTCCTCAGTTCTTGTCTCCGTATTACAAAATAAACATAAATACTCTGGGAAATATACAGAGAAGGATGACGAAGTTTATATGTATCAGAATCCTATCCTACGATGATAGAACGTACTGAAATTGTACTCTGGAAGGACGTATAACTTTTTGGGGGGAGGGAGATACGACTGAAGTACACATATGAAAACAGAAATGACTAAAATGAGAAATAAAAGAAAGTGCTGAAATTATCTAACCAAGACAGCGGATTCAAACTGGACAAATTTAGATATAGAAAGAATATAGGGAAGTGCGCGTCTGGCAAAAAAAAAGTTGCAGACGAGTGTAACAAATTCCCAAGAACTGTGGATAGCTTCTAACATAGGTTGGATGGGTACACAAGTGAGTGGAAGTTGAGGGGGAAGTGAATTGTATCTACCTAGCATGGGCCAGTAGGCCTACTGCAGCACTCCAGTGCTCTTATGTTCTATGAATATCCCCCAGATTGCGGTTGAGTGTAAAAGTACGATTTCATAGTTACAGGAACAGAATTATATAGGTGATCTTAAAATTTCTGCATTTATTTATTGAAAAGTTTAGGTCATGGCTACCAGCGGGTGATTCAAGGTTTCTAAGTCTGTTGTCATTTATAGTAACAACTTCAAGGTGATCTACAAATCAGGTTTGCCAGAGATCCTGAGGTTTCCTGCACCGCCATGCTGGAGCCCTGGATCAACAAGGGAGCATGGTTGCCTGGCACCACCACGCTGGTGTCATGGATCAACGGAGGGAGCATGGTTGCCTGGCACCACCACGCTGGTGTCATGGATCAAAGGAGGAGCATGGTTGCCTGGCCCCCCTTCATGAGAGGGTTCCCCAACACACTGGAATAAATACACACTGGTCACCTCCTGGCAAGTTCAACTGTAAAAAGCACTGACCTTAACCATCACTGCCATGCTTCTACCAGCTACTAACTCAGTTGTATTTCCCATGAGTCCACACTAATGGACTGGCCCCACCCATTCCTCCTCACACGCTACCGGCTCACCCTCCCCCATTCCTTTTCTCCCTCCCCTCTTCCCAGGCCGTGTCCTTCCACGGATCGTCCCACTAATGGGACTTCCCACAGAGTCACTTGCTTTACGCCTTAACTAGTGGTAGACGACACCATCATGACAACCAACGTGGTCTTCGGTCATGGGACCATCATGTCCCTAGGACCCCCACGGGTTGTACTTCACGTGACCGCTACATTAGCTCAAGTATCTTCACCAGGTGCCAGATCAACCAGGCTATGATGGGGCAGCGGGCCACCAGCAACAGCAGCCTGCTTGACCAGGCAAGCACTAAACGAGCCTGGCCCATGGCCGGGCTCGGAAGTAGAAAGACTCGGAACTCATCAAAGGCAAAGGTAAAAGTTCCAGTTTATATTTGTTGTTACAATAGCAGAATCATGGTTCCCAGGTTACGACCCACAGCAGTCGACTAACACCCAGACACCTGTTTACGACTAGATGAGACTTGCCTATACGTCTCGTTTGCAAGGATGGCATAATTTTTTATAAATGACATTTACTTGTGAGTGATATAGGTTAGATTAGGTAAGGTTTGTCAGGAAACAGTACAAGTGTTTCCTGACTCGGGTCTTAGTCATATGATGACCTAAGTCCCGCGTCAGGAACACTTGTCCTATTTCCTGACAAACCTTACCTAACCTAACTTAACCATTAGATTCTGAGTGACATGACATCCTAAGCTGCAGCACAGGCGAGAGAAGCCCGAGGTTGTAGCGTGTAAAGCGCTGTGTTTGGGCAGGGTACAGGTGGTCATACTCACACGTGCTGGCTAAGTGACTGACCGCAGGTGATGGTGGGTTGCGATGATTACAAGTGAGAGTGTACACACATTTATCAGTGAGGGTGTACAAGGTCCACTGACACCATGGCTGGTAGCTGGAGCATCACAGTACGCACTGGCGCTGTTTCCTCTGTCAAACCAGGCATTTTTCAGCTGCTAAGCCTCTTGCAGCAGACGCCAGCCTGCCTGTAGCAGTCGCCAGGACGACTACAGCAGCCGCCAGTCTCCTGTAGAAGCCGCTAGGCCGCATCAAACAGCTGCTAGCTCGCCCCCCAGCTCCCTACAACAGCAACAACAACAGCACGACCCCTATCACATTGAGTGACTGATATGCCCCTCGTCACCCAGGTAATGAGTGCAGGTAACGGGAAGGTAATCGCCCTCGCGGGTAAACAAACATATGGTGGAATGGTAGAGTAGGCTGAAGGTCGTGTTGTAGGCCACAGTGTCAAGGGTCCATCTTTTATGTACCTGTTTCCCAGGATTATCATCCTCGGGGCTGAGTATTAGACCAGCCTCTTGGATGGCAGTTTAGTTAGGCTATAAATGCCCGCTGTGCGCAGTCTGATATAGGTACCATAGTACAGCTGGTCGGGAACTATTTGGAGGAATTTATTGCATTACTTTTCTTTAAAGGTACCGTTAATTTATATGTATAATTAGGGCGGAAATACGAGATGAATCACAGACTAGATGAGGAAAAAAATAGGTGATGTGTTGAGGCATTTGTAGAAAGGGAAGGTTTTGGAGTTAAAACGGGGTAATTTTCCCTTATACTTGAAGAATGGATAATGAAAAGCCTTGGAACTTTCTTAATTATTGAGCTATTTCTAAGTATACTTCTTGTATTTCTCCTCAGTAGTTCAGTTATTTGAAAGTGAATTTTTTTAACATTCTCCATCACTGCAATTTTGCTTGCTATAAACAAGGCCGTTAATATACAGCCATATTTCGGTCTATATAGTACAAGTGCCTAAAAGTATCAATATTGGCTTGGCATCTTCTGTTTTGAAGGTTCTTGTTATCCAGCTTATTTTCCTTGCAGTTGTGATGGGAACGTAAACGTAAAGTCTGACTTGCATACACCCAGGTCCCTCTTCCATTCTATCAAGTGTCTGTGATTTACATTTTACACTCTGCTCCACTTTATCTTCCTCCAGTTTTTCCACAGCAGCGTAATTCAGTATATGTCTTGGTGTGCATTATATTGTATAATGTGGCAATCTGGAAAATTTAGTTTTCATCAACTTGTACGTATGATGTAACTTAAGTGATCGCCACTCCCACACAGATTCTAGTATCGTCAACCAATGACGATACATCATTACGATTTCTGTCCTTTGTTTATGTATAGTATCTTTTCACTGTGGAGGCCACTGAGTTTATTTTGTTGACTACTGGATTGTGAGACCGATTTGTACAACACATGAAGATCAATCTGCTTCCTTTTCCAGTTATTCCTCTTGCAAAAATTACGGGGTTTTCTTTTTAGACCATGACTAGGGGAAAAATGAACGTGTTATTAGAAGACTAGGGAACTTACGTGCCCCTTAAGTCTGGTAAACGTCTGTGAATATTATGAGAGTATTTTGTTTGACTTTCAGTACGTCCAAAAACATGTCAGCGGTAGAGCTGACTGAAGGTTGCTGTAGACCACAATGTCAAGGGCCAAGGGTAAGAAGAACAGGCTGAAGGCTGCTGTAGACCATTATATCAAGGGCTAAAGGCAAATTAAACAGACTGAAGGCAACTGGAGACCACAGTGTCACACTCCTTGAATTCTGTATGTTAGAAGTTAAATATCCATCTACCAACTTTTCTAGATAATCCTTTTGCACGCATTTTGTACATTATAACACTATGATCATACTTGTTGAAGGCTTTTGCAAAGTTTGTGTACACTAAACCCGAATTTCCTATGTCTTCTAGTGCCTCCAAAATCATGTGGTTATGGTCCAGGATTTGTGAGAGGCAACAGCGACCTGCTCTAAAAGCGTTGCCATGGGTTGTGTGTTTATTGTGAATCAGTGTCTAGCAGCCTTACTTCTTAACTCTTACAGATTTTGCTAATGTGTGACGTCAGTGCTGTCGGTGTAATGTTGTTGGCGATTACTTTACTGCCACCTTTGTGGAGCCCATGGGTTATATTCGTAGTTGGAATGACTATGGGATGACTCTTGTGTCCAGACTCCATCCCCATGAGATTTATAGACACGTGATATATTTTTTTCAATGCTTTATGTATATGGAGTTCCACGATTCTGGGCCCGGGGCATACTATGGCCTTTTTGAATTCGAGTGGGGTTAAGGCCATGTCAAAGCTTATGGAGATGTTGGCTGAGTATTGAGACCGATTCATGAACAATTCGTTTGTATCATCAGTCTTTAGAGTGATTAATGGCCCACCAACTAAGAAGTCCGATTGTGACTTCAGTATTTTACTCATTTCTTTGTTATCAGTGTAGGTTCATTTATAAGCAGCCGAGAAAGGTATTTGCTCCGTACTTTCAATTTCTTTAAGCTCTTGATCGTTATCTCAGCCTGGAGTCTGGGCATATCTCAGCTCTGAGTTCAGTTTCATTTCTCTAACCAGCGTTTCCTATTCGCTCTGGAAAGTTTTCTGCCTGCCAGGGTCTGATCTCAGCTCGGCTGAGTGGGTCATTTTCTCAGGGGCTAACCTTGCCTCTTTCTTTAGCTATTGGTCATATGTCTGGAGATCTATTTACTGCAGTCGAGTTCAATACCTCCTCGGTCATACCTGGTTTCACCTGAGTTCATATCTACCCTCGGTCATATCACCCCTTCCTAACGCCTTATTTTCCAAATAAGGTTATTGAAATTTTATTCTTTTTATCCCGTTAATGTTAGTTGTTATATAATGTTTTCAAGATATTTTGAATTTGTTGAAATTGTGACACATAATCATGGCCGTTTGTATTTTGCTGCTCAAGACCAGTCTGTTTGCAGGTCTGAACTCCGACTGGATTGTGGTATAAGTATGCGGTGTTTGACACCATTGTGTACCGTATCAGATCCCCATTATTCGTGAATATAAGGTCAAGGGTGGTTTTCAAGTCTGGTAGGTTCCATTATTACTGGCTGAAGGCGTTTGTGTTTGAGACAGTTCAACCGAGTAGGCTCCTGGTTGCCTGGGAACATTTGCTACAGTCTTCCATGTAGGATGCCTTTAATTGTAATCACCAAGTAACTGGATGTTTGGGGTCGGGGTTGAAAGATTTTCTAGTGTACCGTTTTCACTAGGGTCTTTGAACTGGTGACGAATTTGATCCGATTTTAATTTTTACTGCCAAGATTTCGACTACATCGTTCATGATGTTTAGTAACTCAGTGATGGTTATGGTGGTGGTGGTGGTGAAGGTGGTGAAAGTACTTGTCATGGTGACGGTGTTGGTGCCGCTGAGGTCGCTCGTTAGTTGCGACACAAAAACAGCTGTGTGGGTGGTAACTTTTCCGCGGTTGATAGTGAGAGGGTGGTAGTTGTGGTGGTGGTGAGGAGGAAAGAATGGCGGGGGTGGTAGTGAGGAGGGGGTGGTGGAGAGGAGAGGGGGAGGGTGGTGGTGGTGAGGAGAGAGGGTTATGGTAGTGAGGAGAGAGGGTACCTTTTTCATTTAGATTTTAGGCTCATGAAAAACAGTGGAAGTTGTAGGTCAAAGTCAGGTAAACATTGATCACGACATTTATATAAAAAAAAAGTGTTGCCAATCGAAACGTTTCCTTGACGTCTTGGTTAGTGCATACGTCTCTTTTTACCTACACACAATTTTTTAGGAGCACATGAGAAATACATTATGTTGATTTAACTTAGGATAACCCCCAAAAATTCCAACAATGTGATTTTTTCTATTATTGGTGGGGAGAGGGGTGGTAGTGGAGGTGACGAGAGAGTAACAGTTGTGGTGGGGGTGAGGAGAATGTTGGTTGCAGAGAGGGGTGGTAGTGGTAGAAAGAGGGTAGTGGTGATAAAGTGGGAATGAAGGTGACAAAGAGAGTGTGGTTTTGGTAGATAAAAGGGTGGTGGTGGTAGAGAGTGGTGGTGGTGGTAGAGAGTGGTGGTGGTAGAGAGAGTGGTGGTGGTGGTAGAGAGTGGTGGTGGTAGAGAGTGGTGGTGGTGGTAGAGAGTGGTGGTGGTGGTAGAGAGTGGTGGTGGTGGTGGTGGTAGAGAGAGTAGTGGTGGTGGTAGAGAGAGTGGTGGTGGTGGTAGAGAGTAGTGGTGGTGGTAGAGAGAGTAGTGGTGGTAGTAGAGAGAGTAGTGGTGGTGGTAGAGAGAGAGTAGTGGTGGTAGAGAGAGAGAGAGTAGTGGTGGTAGAGAGAGTGGTAGTGGTGGTAGAGAGAGTGGTGGTGGTGGTGGTGGTGGTGGTGGTAGAGAGTGGTGGTGGTGGTAGAGAGTGTTGGTGGTGGTAGAGAGTGGTGGTGGTAGAGAGTGGTGGTGGTGGTAGAGAGTGGTAGTGGTGGTGGTGGTAGAGAGTGGTAGTGGTGGTGGTGGTAGAGAGTGGTAGTGGTGGTGGTAGAGAGAGTGGTGGTGGTAGAGAGTGGTGGTGGTGGTAGTGAGGAGGAGGAGGCGGCGGCGGCACGCGTGTGGTGGTGGAGAGAGAGGGGTAGTGGAGGCAGGGAGGTGGCCGAGTGGTAGCAAGGACGGGGGGATGGTGGGGAAGGGTGGGGGTTGGGAGGAGAGAATGGCGGTGGGGGAGTATCCCCGTTAGGCGAGTGAACAAGCAGGCAACCATTTCCTGTCCCAGTGACCGACTCCGCCGTACCCAAATATCGCACCGGTTTTCCCCCCCGGTCTTCTCCAAAAACCAATCCCGTTGAACGAAACTTTAAAGCTGCCGTAGCTACGGAACCTACAGTGGAATGCTTAACGATACCCTCATTGCCTTACTGAAGTCTCCCAGCTCAGGCTGACACATTACATCATGAAACCCGTCGCTGGTGACAGAATATAAAACGTAAACATACCAAGAAACCTCACTCACGTAGAAAATAGTCACACACTGCAAATGTACCTAATAACGGGCTCAAAAAGAAAAGAAAATGTAAACAGGGGCTTTCCCAGAGTCAATTATCTTGATCACCTTTATCTGCAACTTCTGCAAGCACCTTACGAGGAAAATGTTCGGAAGAATAACAAGGAAAACTAAAATAAAAGGAAGAGTGTAGACGGGGGGGTTGCGTTGGTAACCACAAGTGGAGAATGATAATTACAGAAAACGGCGACGGGCTTCCGCGTGGCCACATAACTTCCCCACTTTCTCCTTTACCAGACAACCCCTCCACCCACCTACCAGGCCAGCCAGACCCTTCACCCTTCCAAGATTAATAATGTATATTACACACACAATATTATATATATATAATATATATATATATATATATATATATATATATATATATATATATATATATATATATATATATATATATATATATATATATATATATATATATATATATATATATATATATATATATATGGGTCATAGAGCGCCTGGGGAAATGGGAGGCATCTCAGCCAAACCGATTATTAGATGTATGGAGGCTATGCCCACCCCGTCAAACGATTACTTGTTACCTGAAGGATACCTGAAGGATGTATTTGGGGTCAACTCCCCCGCAGCAGGTCCCAGATCAGGCCTGATCAACCAGGCTATTACTGCTGGCAACACGCAGTTCGTCAACAGTCCAGCTGGTCAGGAACTGATTTGAAGGACTTATCAAGTTCCCACTTGAAGCCAGCTAAAGGTTTGTTGGTAATTCTTCTTATGGACGAAAGGAGGGAGTTGAAAAGTCGGGGACCTCTGACACTTGCCGGTTCTCTTGGTGTGCTTGTCATGCCTCTGCCTCCTAATGGATCCGTTTTGCAGCTTCAATCAAGTCTCTTTAATACTGAATAGTTTTGGTGTACAGGTTTGAAAACAGTCCGTCCAGGATTTCCAAGATGTAAATTATGATGTGTGCTTCTTGCCTATGGTCCAAGGAATACAGTTCAAGGGACTTCAAGCATTCCTTGTAATTCAGGTCTTTCATTCAATGTATACAGGCAGTATACTTTCTAGCTCGGCAATTTTGCCTGCCTTGGAGCCATTAAATACAGCAGTATTCCAGCCTGGAGAAAACAAGTGACTTGAAGAGTATCACCATAGGCTCAGTATGTCTTGTCTTGAACGTTCTGGTTGTCTAGAATATCATTTTCCTTGCAGTAACGATAGAACTAGTGAATGATTTGAGCTTGTCCCGTACTACGTTTAATTCTATATTTCCCTAATTCTTCAATAGTGGAGCAATTGAAACTTGTCCTCCCTGAACATCATATTGTTTCTGAGACCCACTGTAAGACTTGCTTTAATAACTGCTTGAAGATTTGCTGCGTCTTCGACGGATGCTACTCTCAGAGATTCCAGTGTCATCAGAAAAGGATGGTATGGTGTTATAATTTATACTCTTGTTTATGTCGGATAAAATAATGAGAAACAGAAGTTTGGAGAGTATCATGCCTTGAGGAACACAGCTTTGTAACAGTGGCAGCCTCCGACTTCACTGCTTACTACTGCTCTCTGGGTGCTATTCATTAGAAAGTTACATTTTTATTTACCCACTTCCAGCCATTCCGTTTTGCATGCATTTTTTTTAAGCTATCACACCATGGTCACACCTAAGGCTTTTGCAAAATCAGTATCCACTACATCAGCATTTGGCTTGTCTTCCAGTGCATCCAGGACCATGTTGTAATGGTATAGCAGGTGTGAAAGCCAGGAGCGACCTGTTCTAAAGCCATGTTGCCCTGGATTGTGGCAACTTGCTATTCTATGTGACTGGAAATCTTGCTTCTTAGAACCCGGTCAATTATTTTGGTGTGTGAAGCTAGCGCTATTGGTCTATAGCTTTTTTTGCGATCGAAGTGGAACAGCGTCGGTAGTTTTTAATGACTGTTGGATGCCGCCTGTGTCTCACATAAGCTGGAATCGAAGCTTCCGCAAGGCTTCTAAGAAGTTTATAATTTCTTCAACGGGAACCTTAATAAAGAGTACGTTTAGCATCAAACTTAACCAGTTTCCCGGTTGGAAAATCTAAATTTATCAATCGTTCATTGTGTTGGCTTTGTTGCTTGCAATTGTTATTCGCAGCTAAACAGGGTTTAGTATTATACATCAGGTTATTGCTAAAGAATATTTAAGGGTCTTTTTCTTCTTTTACTTCGGCTAGCGTGTTTACAAAGATTGTATAATTACGTTAATTTTGAACTGCTAAACATACTGACGAATATGTTTAAGAATATGTCCACAGCAAAACTTCATTTATGCGTTTTACAGTATTCTCAAGTCCATTTACATCAAACACACACAATGAAAAGGCGGGGCCAGGAGCTATGAATCGACCCCTGCAACCACAATTTGGCGATTACAATTAGGTGAGTACACACACACACAGCTACAGATGCCAATTCATCTCTCTTCTCGTCACCTCATCTATTTCTGTACATATTGTCAAGTTATGTTACCTCTGGTCTTTGGATACACTTTTAGGAAGTGATCAGTGATCCTTTGTTTATTGACAAGGGTGTAAAGCTAGCTGGGGTAAGCCAGCGGAGGCCCACCGACCGGGTCACCATCTGATAAAGACCCACGTCAAGGAGACACTGTTGTTCCCTGACGGAAATAACGCCACCTATCTTATGCGTTAGCTTAAAAAGCTCCGGTTACTGCGAAACGTTGTTTGGAAATATATATTTCCTATGCACATATCGTCTTTTTTCCCGTTAATGTTAAAAGATATTAAAACCGAAGCGCATTACTTAATACTTGTCTACACTGAACGTTATCTTCACGTCTAAAATCTATCTTGATCCCTCGAAATACTTACATGTAAACTCCGGGAACCGACAGCCTCAAACCCACATCAAGCCGGTCTTAAAAACTAGCAAGCCGGTGCTTATATGCACACTCATAAATGGCGCTTTCTCTACCTCAATCTTTTTTTTTTTGTCCTACAAAGGAAGAATATAAAAATATATATATAAAATTTAAACTACTCGCCGCTTCATAAAATCATTTTCTATTTAATTTTCGTAGACTAATCCTCCACATCAACGACACGATACGTGAATAACATATTCTTATAAAATATTACAAGTGCTGTTGGATTTAAAATTAAACTTGATTGAAAATGAAAGGCAGAAGTATAAATGTGCTTACGTCGAGGAGTGTTGGCTGTGTATGTCACCAGGTGTCAACGCAAGGCACTACACGCAAGGCACTACCCAGGGATGAGGTATCTATGGGCAGCCAGATCATGGTGAGAGGGGCATCACTGGTAGCAACCAGCCATTTGATACGTCTCTTACGTTAAAAACTACATCACTATAGATCAGCCCAACGGCATATAAGATAACACCTCACGCCTCACACAGGATATGAGTTATTTCACGTCTCACGCAGCACCTGAGTGTCACCTCATGTCTCACACAGCACTTGAGAGTCACTTCACATGTCATACAGCACCTGAGAGTCACCTCACGTCTCACGCAAAACCTCCTGAGAGTCACTTCACGTCTCACACAGCACCTGAGAGTCACTTCACGTCTCACACAGCACCTGAGAGTCACCTCACGTCTCAAGGCTCCGGTGACGCACGACTCGCTCTTAAAAAAAAAAAAAAACGCAGCAAATTTTAGACAGTTTTTCATAAATATAAAAACATAACATTGAACACTGCTAATTCATCAGTCCTTTTTTTTGACGATAGATGTGGCCCACTTGGCGATTATTTTGACCTGTTTAACGATAGTTGTCGCTCGCTTGAAGGAATTTCGGACTTGTCTGACGATAGCTTCGGCACACCTGTCGATAGTTCCGGTCTGTTTGAAGGAAGTTCCGGCTTGTTGTATGATATTTGGCAAGGGTAAGACAATATACACCAGAGTGGCACCACAGATTACTATAAATATCTGGATGATATATGATAAGTCATTCTGTCAAGCAAAGGGAGGCGGCGCTGCCTGGCACCAGTCACACGCATGGTTCCACAATACTGACCTGCGCACGGGGGTGCGATAGCTTGACACTTCACGAGACCTTGCACGCGTGCATGTGTGCATACTGGACTGCGTGGGCCAGTGCCAGCAGCATGTGAAGGGTGTGTGAGTGCGTGCGTGCGTGTGTGTGTGTGTGTGTGTGTGTGTGTGTGTGTGTGTAGCCTTGCTGTAACGGGAGTGCCAGGGCCACACCGACCTTTCTCGTTCCAAATGCACTGTATCGGGGAGGAAGTGGCAGTGCCGAGGACCCACAACACCTCCGGCAAAAACTAGGAAGTGCACAGGTAAGCGCTGTTCCGTCTTCCGCACTGGCCAAAAATGGCATCAACGCAGTCGTCGCCTTAAAATTTTACAAAAATTAGTACGCCTCATTTGTTCCCACAGAGACGTTCTCTTCCTCCCGCCGTTTTTTTTTACAACAACAACGAAATGTTATATTAGCATCATGATAATGGTTAAAATGAAAGTGAGGAAGCTTGGCTCTCTGCATGATCGCTAGCGCCAGTAAATTTCACATCTTCACTTTCACCTGATGTTCTTCGATCAGTGTCCGGCTGCAGCCTTCCCGGGTGCCAGGTCCCCTTCACCCAGAGTCAAGGCCCATCCTCACACGCCTCACACCTTGCCTCGTAAAAACCTGGATCCACTGACGCTGCAGATGTCGCTTGCCGTTGCCTCCACCACTCTCTTAGACTAATGCTCGCCACCACCAGGTTTTACCACGGTCTATGATGTGTGATTCGCCGGAGGGCGGTCCCCGGTACGGGTGTTTTCTTAGGCTTCCCGTTGGAGGAGAGGCACAGGTTTACATTAGGGTGTTGAGGTGGTTGAAGACATCGCCGTTTTCTTCTCGTAGAAAGGCCTCTCACATGGACGTCTCGAGTACAAACTTCCACAACCTCCATCATCTGTAACCTCCACCACGGCTTCTTCAACCATCAGAATCCGCCACAACCTCCTGCACCAACAGCCTCATATACGGTCGCCAAGACCACGACTTCTTTACCTCCAGCCTCTTCCCAACTTCCTCCACCACTAGCACCAATCTCTACCACAGCTGCCACCCATCTCCACCAGTATCATCAACCTCCTCCACCGCAGTCACCAACCTCCACATACGCATACATGTAGAGGCTGAGCATATATATCTCATCACTTTTTTCTTGTGTATGGATGTTCCTGAAAATACGAAGTGTCATAAAATATATTAGGCACGACACACACACACACGCACACACACACACACAGCACGCACGCACACGCACACACACACGCACACGCACGCACACACGTGACAAAAAATCATTATCAGAAATACTCCCAGGAGACAAGTGATAAGAGACAGCAAGGAAACCGGTGACAATAGACAAGGCAATCTGGAAAGAAAGACAATGGAAGGAAGAAAGAGGGAGGTCACTGATGATCTACGGACTTGAGGAAGCTGATGGTAGGTCAGGGAGGAGATGGCAGGGTGAGGAAGAACATGAGATTATATCACTCACTGAGTGTATATGAGGGGTTGGCAAGAAGAGGGAACACTCAGCTTCCAGAAATCTTCTCATAGTTCACTCCCTGCTCATCTCTCAGCAGACACAACTCAAAACCCACCCCTACTTTCTCCCACAGTAACCCATCACCCTCCTCCCCTCCTCTTCCTCTTCCTCTTCCTCTTCCTCCTCCTCCTCCTCCTCCACCTCTTACACCTATTACAATATACACCAACCCCAGCCTCACCTCTTCCCCTCCTTAGATATGAACATCAAGCAGGAAGCTTGGAAGAGTAATGAACTGAAAGAACAGATATCAGAGGCAACTCCAGACAATATAGCTATCACAGATACAAAACCGAAATGGTAACTACTATCCTAACTACTATCCCGCTGGGAATATGGTAAGAAATTACGAAAGAGGAAATTGGGAAGGAAACAGTTGCACTGCTAATCAGAAACCAGTGGAGTTTGAAGAGATAAGAGGAATAAACAGGCATTACCCAACTAACTACATAATGGACACAATGAAGACTGGGGGACCCAAAGTAGTGGTAACAATGATCCATAACCCACCACTAAATAGTAGGAGACCAAGGCAGAAATACAAAGAAAGCAACAAAGCAATGTTTGATACCACAACGGAAGCAGCAAAAAGACCCCATAAGGTCAAAGTTATTAATCTGCTGTAACCTTGCCTTTGATATATCTTTAATTAGTTTCGAGAATTTTTCTACTCCCAGAGCCTGGGCCAGGCTTGTCTGGTGCTTGCTTGGTCAACCTCAACTAGGTTGTTACTGGCCCACATATTCATCACAGCCTGGTTGATATGGCACTTGTTTTAGGCACTTGTCCAATTTCCTCTTTGAAGACTTTTACACTTGTTCTGGCATTGTTTCTGATATCTTCTGGCAAGATATTAAAAAATGTGGGACCACAGATGTTGATAAAATGTTCTCTTATTGTGCCCACGGTGCCCCTGCTTTTCACCAGATTTATGACATTGTTTCCCACATCTCTTACTCCAGTATGTTGTTAGGGCAGTGTGCAAATTTAGGACTAATCCCTCAAGTACTTTCCATATATATTATCATGTCTCTCTTTTCCCCTCCAGTGAATAAATATTTAGAACTTTGAGGCATTCCCAGTAATTTAAATGTTCTATTGGCTCTATGTAGGCCATAAGTGTCTGTGTCTGTTCCAGCTCTGCCCTGAACGGAGCTGTCAACATAAACAAAACTAGGTACGAGAACACAAGCTATTTGTGTTCTCCATTGGTACTATTTTCATTGTTTTGAAATTTCTCCTTACCCACTCCATCATTTTCCTGGCTGTCGTGACATTTGCCTTGGGTTCTTCAAAAGATAGGTCAGCTGACATAATTACTCCCAGGTCTTTTACGTGTTTCTTTCGTTCTATTTTGTAATCCTCTTGGGTTCTGAGTTCCTCATTCTTTCCGTATCTAAACAGTTGAAACTTACCATTGAACGTCATATTATTCTCCACTGCTCATTGGAAAACTTTGCTTTTATCTTTTTGTAGTATTTCTGTCTTCTACAGAGCCACTTCGGTGGCAAAATCTAAAATCTACAGAGGTGATTTATATGCGTATTTTGTTATCCTACGCAAATGATAGGATATTTACACAGCAAAGAAATAAATCGGGAGAATTATGACCCACACGAGATAACAGAAACGTGGAGGGCTAAGATGATGAAAGTGGTAATGGAAACTTCCATGTCAAGAACACAACAAGAGAAAGAAAGGACGAACCAGCAAGACTGGATCTAGTATTTACTATAAGTGCATCCGACATAGGAGCTAGCGATCATACAGGACTGAATTTCTAATATCTTGTTGAAGTGAACATTGAAGGAAGAGTAGCAAGGTGGGGGATGAGAGAAATGAATGTCAGAAGTGTAAACTTTGCATTCATAAGGGAATTCGTGAAAGCAGTAAAAGGGGAACAAAGTGGAAGGAAAGTCAAGAAATGAGATGATAGCATACCTAGCCAGGTAGTGCCGGGAGGCAGAGGAGAATTTCTTAAACAGAAGTTTAAGTAATGGTGGAAACAAAAGGATCGTGGTTCAACCGAAGAAGAAGCAGAGAGGAAAAAATCGAAAAATGCAAGAGAGTGGAAAAAAAATATAAAAAGAGAAAGACAGAAGAAAACAGAGAGGTGAAAAGAAGAATCAGAAACGAACATGTAAGGGAAAGAATAGAGGGTGAGGAACAATTTGAGAATGACGGCAGTAAAAGCCAACTCTGAAGTGAAACTACTCCACAACCACACCAGAAGAAAGACAACAATAAAAGACAAAATAATAAAAGTGAAGGAAGGAAGGAAGATCAAGAGAAACACCAATGAAGTCTGTGAGAACCTAAACAAAGTAGGTGTTCTCGGCAGACATGGCGCCAGAATTTATATACTAGTGTTGCTGTTTGGTAGGGAGGAGAGGGGCTAAGAGATTTGTTGTGAAGCAGCGTCATTACTATTTTTTATCTGGGGGGATGAGGACCTTTTTGGGGAGCTGCAGCCCTTTCCCTGGGTGCCACCACTGGGTGCCACCACTGGTGCTCAGTGAAAAGAGGGCAACATCAGGGGTCAAAGAGAAAGAGTATAATTTGTAATTACAAGAATGAGATAACTCAGACAATAACATTATACGTACAGACACAACAAATAAAATAACAGGAGTTAGAATACTATTCAAATTATAGACTCAGTTAACTTTTTGAAAATCTGGGACATTTGGTGTTCCAAACCGAATTTGGTGGAACACCACCCCTTAAGCCGGGACTATCCTGGTGAAACTGGGACTGTCTTTGCAAATCCAGGACAAATGGGATCCCAAGCCAATAGGTACTAAACACCATTCACAAAACAGGTGAAAAACGTCTGAGTTAGCTGGACACATCAAATGTAATATCTGACAAAATGGCATCATGGATTCTGCGAGAGGGAGCAGAAGCACTACTTGAACCCCTAGAGATCCAGAAGACAGCGAATGTACTCACAGTAATTAAGGAGACAGAGAGGAAGCATTAAACTATGAACCAGTGTAAATGACATGCATACTATGTAAGGTAATGGCGAAGATAATCCGATGGAGAATGGTGAAGCATTTGGACAGTGGTTTCATTAAAAAACCAACACGGGTTTACAGATGGCAAAATCTTGTTTCAAAACCTGCTGGAGCTCTATGAAAAAAAATAACAGAAGTGGGTCAGGAGAGGGAGGGAGGGATGAACTGCATATTCTTAGACTGCAAGGAGGCATTTGATACTGTACCTCACAAAAAACTGGGACATAAACACGAGAAGCAGACAGGAATACCTGAAAATGCGGTACACTCGATCAAAGGGAAAGAAGACGAACAGCGATAGTTCGAGAGGTGTCAGAATAAGTGTAATAAGCGGGCTTCTGCAAGGTTGGGATCGATACTGTTTCTGGTATAATAACGTACCAAAAGAGATAATCGGATCTATCTCTATCTGCAGATGTAAAATTAAAGAGGAAAATAAAAGCCAATGAAGACAAGGAGAGGCTACAAACTGACCTGGACAAACTGAAACCCAGCAAATGCAAGACTATGACAATTGAGGAAGGGATAAAAAAGACCGGAAACTGAGTGCAGGTTCTGGGACAGAGGCTGCAAACCTTTCTCATGGCGAGCGACTTGTGTGTCAGCATAGGGCGAAGTATATCGCCGCGCATCAGCGGAATAACCGCGAGTACTCGTCTGACAAATCTAAGAGTATTTTTCAGGACCCTCAACAGTCATTCTTGGCCCATACATATCACATATGTTAATCCCGTATTGGAGTATACTGCACCAACATGGACCCATCACCTGATACAGCATGTTAGGAAACTGTAGAAAATACAAAGGTATACAGCTAGTCTCAGAACGTGATATGGTGGACAGGAATAGAGTTCAAGAGGCTGAGAACGGGTACAAGAGGATACAGTTTAAAGTTATAAGGATGTCAGGAAGTATTTCTTCAGCCTGAGGGTGGTCAGCATGTGGAATAGCCTGGATGAAAAAGCAGTGTAGGCAGACTCCACACACAGTTTTAACAATATGAATAACAGGGCCCACGAAGCTAGGGAGTAAAATCGACAAACTGTAAGAGAAGGGGCTATGAGCTAAGATTCAAACTCTAACTTCAAAAACAAGTGAGTAGAGGAAACGCTCATACGTGTGTAAAGGAATATCAGAAAGAATCCCGGTGAGGCCTGAAGTATCAGGACGGGCAGTGTAACAAGTGGAGTTCTCTAAAGATCAGTTCTAGGGCCCATACTGTTCTTTGAAGCAATATAATGGACATAAGAGAGTGATTAAATCCTGCCGATAGATCCTCGAGGATGATGGAAAATTAGGACACGACTGGAGGACAACTTCAACAGGAAGAGGGAGTGGTCAAGTACTGTAACTGGCTACTAGAGTTCAATCACAGGAGGTGCAAAGAATTGAAACATGGAACTAAGGAAAGGAGAGCACATCAATGAACTAGTCAAGGAAAAGGATCTGAGACTATTTCTGTGACATGCCTGTGACTTGTTTCTAGATTTTTAATCTAGAGTCCCTGTCTGAGGTCAGACTTCACTGCTGACTGTGCCAGTGAAGTCAGCAAAGCTTGTGATCATAAACACTGCCTTTAGGAACTTGAATAATCTTTCAGAACTCCATAAACCACACATGCAAGAACACTCCTCGAGTGTGCAGCGACAGTGCACAACCCTCACCCTGCCAGACATATAAAGATGCTCGAGAAAGTTCAGATGCTGGCCACTAGGCTGGCATCCGAATGGCAACAGTCACTGCGCAAGATTTTACAAACTAAACCTGTCGACACTGGACGACCACAAAACAAAACAAGATATAAACATACATAATCCTCCAGGGCATCGATGAAGAACGCAGAAGGCAACTAAAGATGTGCAAAAGGGACGTTAAGTAAAAATGTTTTCAAGTCTCTGGGTAGATAACGAAGATACCAAACACAGTTTCGTGAATAGGTATCATCGAGTCATGGGGCCAACCGATTAGAGCTAAAAGTGGAGCTAAGATATCTATGAATTGCCTTCACCCTATACATACACAAGCCAGGAGCTATGAATCAACCCCTGCAAACACAATTAGGTAAGCACACACACACATGAACAATATAACCTCGATAACACATGCGAGACCAGCATCTCTCTGGAGAGCGTTCAAGAGCCTAAAGAGTAACTGGGGATGCTATACACGACTTGAGAATATAACCAGCCTGCAGCCCCCCTCATCAACAACGTGCATAAATTAGACAATGTCGATAGGTTTGTATAGAGACTACTGCATGAACTAAATGGAATGAATTATGAAGAACTGCGAGAAGTGAAGGTGACAATCCTAGAGGAAAGAAGAGTCAAGCGGGAAGAAGGTGGATCATAAGATAATAGTGGACTAAAACCTAGGAGGAATTTACATGGTAGGAGGGAACAGACAGTCGAAGAGGTGGGACCAAAGATACAGGGGCACAAGGGAAAATTAAAGACCCTGATGAGATACCGGGTTATTAGAAAGTATTTTTTTTAGTGTGGATGATACGGAATAGGAAAAAGGTAGATAAACTATGCACTGAGGAAAGCTAAATACACAGTTTCAAGAACAATTATGACAGTGGCCGTGAGGCCAGCTCTCAGTAACTGTAGGTCAAGGTAAATTTAAATGGCGGGGTCACGAAGAATCTCGTCCACCTCAAACACAGTTATGAGAGCACACACAGGCGCTATAGAGTTATTCAAGGCATTATACAGAACATGCCAGGCCAGACAAACAGTATGCAGCGCTAGTATAAAGCCCACGCTGACCCAGAGGTGTGCAACCATGCTAATTGCAGAGCTGTATGGAATGACCTACCAGGAAAGATTAAATTAACTTAACCTCTCGTTGCTGGAAGACCGAGGAATAAGGGGAGATATAATCATGACATACAGAATAATCAGCGGCATTAGAGTGGCTACGTCGAGACTGACATGAGAGGGACACAGACACTTTGCAAAAGGAGAGCAAATGAGTTACATTGAAATTAAAACAGACGAGCCGTAGGGAGGATAAAAAAATAAATTTTCAGCTTAAGAGCATTGGAAATAAATTGTAAACACATTTATAGTCGTTAAATATATGACAGGGTCCCAATGGATATAAATCAACACACAGGCACAAACAGACAGACGCGCGCACACACATGTGCGTCCCTACCAGATACTTTGTCTAGTACACCTCCACTATACAGTTAACCACTACGAGAGTTCCCTGTTTTTACAAAGAAAGCAGAACAAATGATGTAAGCAAATAACTGAGTGGGGCTGCCAGTCCTTGTGCCTCGACAATGTGACGCAAGACACTCCAAACCTTACGGTAAAAACTGATTAAATTTATGATTTTTTTTTTATCGAATGATATATACAGACGGTATACGCCAAGGTTGCAAGGAAAAGGGCGGTATATAATGTCTTACATGATCGGTGTAGTTGATCTTACAAGCTGTAATGTATACTGTATTTATACACGGGGTACACTGTATAGAAATACAAACGAGAACCGGTATCCTCCTTTCACTGAAAATCGAGTGTTAAAAAAACGTAATAAAGATTCTGCATAACTGCGGATGAAGGTAAACATTTCTCCCCTGAAGACGTGCTGATGTTTCGAACTGGCTCTCCTGATACTGGCCCTCCTGATACTGGCCCTCCTGATACTGGCCCTCCTGATACTGGCCCTCCTGATACTGGCCCTCCTGATACTGGCGTGGCTGGTTGACAGATGCAATTTAAAACTTATCTACTACCCGAGATTCATTAAGGTTGCATATCACTTGTTCGCCCCCAGGTGAAATATACTTTAATCCCCAAACCAGGGCTTAAAGTAGACTCTCGGTACGTATACACAGAGAGCCATACTCCTCTCATGGTATACTGTGTATCCTGTTTAACTGGTATGGCTTCGAAAGGCAGAAGAGACTAAGTGTTTTCGAAGGCACTGCGTAAAAGTTGATTTCTACCCTCTCTAAACATCCATCATATCTAAACATTTGTTATTCTAGATCGGAGTAACCTAAAGCAAGCAGTATTTGCGTGTGGTTAACCACCGAGGGGACAATAACGTCTGGCAGCGCGCGATACAAAGTGGTTCCTTAGAGCGTAGTTATCGCCACGTTGGTGAAGTTGAAGGACGGGATGAGCACTGGTTAGTGAGGTCTCTAAGAGACAGTCCTCATTAACTGTTTTTATATATATATATATATATATATATATATATATATATATATATATATATATATATATATATATATATATACGTATATAATGTAGGTAAAACTGGCCTTTTAGCAAGATCTCATTTAAAATTAAGTCCTTTCTAAAATTTTCTCTTATACGTTTAAAGATATATTTTTTTCAATTATGTTAATGTAAAATTAATAATTTTTACCAAAAGAATCTTAGAAAACTTAACTAACCTTATTATAACAAGCGCAATTTAATTTAGCCTAATCCAACTAAATATATTTTAGACAAGTTTACAGTAATTTAATACTAAACAAACACAATGAAATATATTTTTTTTCGTTAGGTTCAGAATGATTTTTGCGATATTATTACATACACAAATTATCGCTTGCCTTATTCGGCAAGAAGAGCGCTGCTATTTAAGCCAAAATCGCAAGTTTTACAATTCGGCACGACACTCACACACACACACACACACACACACACACACACACACACACACACACACACAAGAAGGCAGAGTTAATTATTTATTCTCCCGAAGATAGAAAAAATCGAAACCGGTCTCAGGTGTGTCACAGGTGTCAGGTGTCACAGGTGTTTCCCCCTAGCATGATCATGGGTAACTACTCTTTCTCAGTCAATGGACGAAGGGGGTAACTTCCTCCATCCCCTCCGGATTCATATGGCGAATGCAGGTTCTAATTTCTCAGAATTTTAGCGCTTGTATGACCCCTGAGGTTTTTGCGCTTCCCTGTGAATAAATCTAGAGATACCCACAACTGTAATTAGAAAACTTCAAAAGACTCAACCTTATTACTGTTCTCAAGAACTGCAACTCTGTTCTTTTATTTTTTAGATGTTGCATAAAAAAAAAACCAACCAAGTTTATAAAGAATGTCTACTGTATATTATTAATATTTTGCCGGAGCACTAAACCCATTGGGAGTTATACAGGTAATCAGCTTCGATCCAAGAGGACAGACTAAATTCTTGGATCAAGAGCCCCCTCACCAGTATCAAGGTAACTCCCTGCAGGTGTTGGCTATTGTATAAAACACTTTATACGTATGAAGGGAACAAGTTGGATGTGGTTTCTTCAAGGGGAGTGCCTTGATGTTGAAGGATGACTTAGTCAATATTTGTTGGCATTTGATCTGAGGAGTGCTGAGTTAGCCTGTGGTGGTGGGCAGTGACTGAGGGTGCAGTCAGCCTGTGGTGTGGGCAGTGACTGGGTGGAGCAGCCTGGTGGTGGTGGGCAGTGACTGAGGGTGCGAGTCAGCCTGGTGGTGGTGGGCAGTGACTGGGGTGCAAGTCAGCCTGGTGGTGGTGGGCAGTGACTGGGAGTGTAAGTCAGCCTGGTGGTGGTGGGCAGTGACTGGGGTAAGTCGCCCTGGTGGTGGTGGGCAGCGACTGAGGGTGCGAGTCAGCCTGGTGATGGTTGGCAGCGATTGGGAGTGTAAGTCACCCTGGTGGTGGTGGGCAGCGACTAGGGGTGCTTGCTTGCAAGTCAGACGTGGTGGTGGCAGTGTGGCACCGACCTCAGTAACCACACTGGGAAGTTGCTCGGTAATAAGACGTCAGAGCTCCGGTTATGTTTACATGTCCATCACGAACCCTCGCGGCATTCATAAGATGTTCCTTGTATCATCTCACTGTGTGTAGCCAGACCAAGTATGTGTGTCACCCGTATGTGTGTATTACTAATCTAAACACGTGTGTATCACCAGGCCAAGTACCAAAGTGCCACCAGGCCAAGTACCCGCCGGTCACCAGTCCTAGTACATAGGTCGATGGAGATTCGTGTACAATAATCTAAGAAACCTTTTTCCTAGGCCAACAGAGGCTTCAAACTTGCTTGCCTTGATTGCTATTTTGCAAGATTCTCTGCCAAATAACTGTTGTAATTTTTTTTTTCGACGTTGCCAATCACCTGAAGTTCTAAAGGAAGACAGTTGCTCAGGGCTGGGATACATTATTCACCCATCAATCTAATTGAAACCCTCCATTATATCTTTTTTACAAAGTCGTTTCCATCTTTGAACTTTTTACCCCAATTAAATAATGTCTGGATTGAAGATTGTAATACTTGTCTTCAACCAATACGCTTACGTTTGCTAAAATCTACTGCAAAAGCAACTAAATGTTTTCATATCTGGAAGATCTAAAATAAAACAAAAATAGAGGGCAGCAATTTTACAATGCTGTGCCCAAGTAAAAAGAAAAACTTGAAAGTTACAAGACAAAGTGGTAAGAAAGAAATACCGAACTGAACTGAAGAAAGTCTTGTGGCTAATGATCACTTCTCAGAAGTTAAGTGACTAAGGCACAGAACTTGACGGAGACGGGATATGGCACATCAACTAGATCATTACCTTGTGTTAGCATGGATGTCGAATGAGGGGGTTCAACTCTGATGTCCACCATACAGGCGGTCCTCTGTAGCCACTGACGAGCAGGATTATGGGTTCTCAAGTAAAAGCTGAAACAACAGGTGCATGTGCAAAAGCACAAGCACACTGTAAATGGACAGGAGGAGCCACAGAATGGTTAAGGCACTGTAGCTAAACACTCAGGAAAAGTATACACGTCACTGAGCCACACGGGCTACACTTGTGCCAAAGTGGCACCACAACACAGCACACGGGAGGTCAGACACTGGACCAGGTAGTAGTGACAACACCGCAAGGGAACCTCCACGCGAGGCGGTGGTCGGGGAGAAACTGGCGGACCAGCGAGAGTCTCGGGTTCGACCCCCCGACCATCGTGGTCTCAGCGCCGCCCATAGTTCGACGCCAGCTTTCTCTTTCATCGCGAGGATCCCGAGCCAACCCGCGGCAGCAACCAGTGCCATCATCCCCAGATAGTTTTCCCGGCCCCCACCACCTCAACATCCACTGCAACAACAACAAAACTCTCCCACCACCCTGAGGGCCTCCAGTCTTCTCCGGAAGACACTTGACAACGCCAAGTCCACCGCAACCACTTATGGCCTTCACCTTAATGCATTTTACAAGACAAAGAATGTTGACAAGCGGTGACAAGGAATTTCCAGGGAGGAAAAAGATAGACATTAGGATCAGTTTAATAATTGCGAGTACGAGGCGAACCTGTGTGATTACACATCAAGGCAATCATGACACATCAAGGTGACATGATACAAGGAAACGAATAAATCGAGAATAGTTCCGAATTACACCAAGGTCGGAAATCCTCGGGGAGTAAACCAGTTTCTCTTCAGTACCGCTGTGGGCCTCCGCCACCATCAACGTTCAGATGTCTATGAACAATAACATTTCCTTGCCACTGGGAACAACTGGCAGTTCACTCGAGGTATGGGGACAGAGCTTCATCACTGGGAACTCCTCAGAAGCCTAGTGGTGCTCGATGAATGTCAGGGTTCACGAGTACAGGTTGAGTGGGCCACCCAGTTCCTGCCTCACTGCACCCACAACTATAGTAAACACTTGCCTGGTGACGTGCAGTGTCCCTCTACACATCCTAGCTGTGATACAACCTACGTTTCAACGGTGCTGTGTTGCAATAATTCACCAGCTTCACGGCTGAGGCAGGAGGCACACATTGCACTGCCTGAAGCTGGGAAAGAAGCAAGTGGGCCAAAAGACGTCAACATGCCAAGGAGAAAACCTGTGTGAACACCGTCCCGTTGAACCCTATTAGGACTCTGCTGACTCCTCGCGTACCGTCCATATGAACAATGTCACACTAACTTTTCATGTACCATCCACCTGAACAATGTCACACTGACTCCTAGTGTACCTTTGTGTGTGTGTGTTCGTATGATTTAAACAATCAAAAATAATCAGATTTTTTTTACAGAATAAAATAATAAGTTGATTGCAAATCAACTAATGGTGAATCGATTAATTGGGGTGGTATGTAATATCTTCATGAGCTGTCTTTATGGGACTCTCTTCATGAGGCTGTTTTTAAAGGGTTATTAAGCGACTGTCTTCATGGGTTATGGCTTTCGAATCTCTTTTCACTCACAGAATCAAAGGCACTGGGCAAGCTTATCGTTGGGGAATTATTTAAAGTATTTATGCGAGTTATTTACATAAATATTATAAAATTATATTCTTAAAATAGATGTAATTTGTCTCAAGCTTTCGTCTCCTTGTGACGACTGAACAGTTATCTCAAGTAGTACTGAAAACTTTTATTATTATTATTATTATTATTATTATTATTATTATTATTATTGTTGTTGTTGTTGTTGTTTTAACATCCTTGAATTTATAGGCTAAGAGCTGTTAACCTTCCTCAGCTCATGTCAAAAGTCAGACCTATCTAATGTATACTGTCAGTCCTAGGATGCCACTCACAGCAATCAGCTGACACCTAGAGACCTACTTGCTGCTTTATAAACACGGACGGTAGGTACTAGGAGACTAGCACTGACCTGCTAGCTTTACGACAAACTTGCCACTGGTTCGAGTCCTCCGTTCGCTGAGGGGTATAACGCAATACAATACAGCTTTATTTCTTTTCTGCAATATACAAAATGTAGTCTACAAGTAATAAAACATTGTTAGGCAGAAAAGAAAGGCACTAGCATGCAGAGATTTCACATATATACCCCCAACAGCCCAGGACTAAACGTGGGTCCTTGGGTTATGAGTCGAATACGCTACAACTGAAAGGATGACTGTCCATAGAATGTGCTTTAGGGAAATTTGAGAGAAGACCAGATCCTCCAGTCTGCCTAATAGGGTTGTTAAAGCTTAAACCTCTGGTAGGTTCAAATACAGATTAGATAAATAAAATGGGTAAGACACATTGTGTCTAATTCTACATCTACCATTGATGTACAGCGTTTCCAAAGGCCTTGGGTAGCAATGTATATGCGTTGGACAAATATTTTCTTTAGACGCTTTGGGTTTGACAAGGACCTGCCTAGTATGGGCCAGTAGGCATGTTACAGTGTTCCTCCTTTCTTTTGTTATGTTCTCCAGGGATGGTTTCCATTTCACAACTCTTAGTTTGTGGCAGCTCATCTATTTGATTTTTTTTTTTTTTACCTTTTAGATTTTCTATTGACTATCTACACAAGTCAATTTTAGGTCCGGTTAAGCTAGTGAGATAAACATATCAGCATGTAGTGAGACCCGGAAGTACTTCAAGGTTGAAGCGAAGGTAACGTAAGATTGTAAGTGATGGGTCTCTCTCTCTCTCTCTCTCTCTCTCTCTCTCTCTCTCTCTCTCTCTCTCTCTCTCTCTCTCTCTCTCTCTCCACGGAAATTGATGACCGTTCCAATAAGAACTAAATGTATTAACACAAGTCAATTTACATGATTAGACCTGATATTTGTCGTATGTAAAACCATAATGAATTCCTAGTCAAGGGTTTTGTGAGCATTTTTAAAGGTAGATGATTTTACATATGCCCCTGAAATTATACAGTTGATGTGTGATTTCGGTGATATGCTCGAGGTGATGCTTACCCCCAGATCATTTACACTATACAATGCTTGTAGTTCTTTTCCTCCCAGATCTCTTCCTGTTTTCATTTTTTTTTATCCAACTTATACTTTCATTCTCAATTTTAAGTTTAAATTCTAGTAGCTATAGTACTTGTTAGAATAAGCAATTTTACAGCACTGGCAAACAGTGAAGTGTATAAACAGAAGAATGGACGGGGATTCGACCCGAGGTTGAACGAAATGTACGATTCACTTTTATCTGCAGGACATTTAAAGAGTCAGAAGAAGAGAGGGGCCAGCACTAACCCTTGCGGTACTCCGTCGCTGGTACCGTCGCCTCATATTCTCCAGGTATTCTTGCACTCGAACACTTTCCCCGTCATTCGTGCCCGTTCGTCCAGTTTGTAGGTCACTCTCCTGTGTGGTAACGGGCGCACAGCTTTCTTACTTTCATAACACTCAGTCAACTTAGCCGTCTTAACTGCGTTATTTCCGTTACTCTGTGTGTGTGTTAGTTACTGGTTGTCAAAGGCACTTGCTGATAGACACTTGACCCATGTGTACTCGCCTAGTTGTGGTTGCAGGGTCGATTCATAGCTCCTGGCCCCGCCTCTTCACTGGCCGCTACTGGGTCACTCTCCCTGCGCCATGAGCTTTATCATACCTCTTCTTAAAGCTATGTATGGAGCCTGCCTCCACTACATCAGCTTCCCAAACTATTCCACTTCCCGACCACTCTGTGACTGAAGAAATACTTCCTAACATCTCTGTGATTCATCTGAGTCTTCAACTTCCAACTGTGACCCCTTGTTGCTGTGTCCCATCTCTGGAACATTCTGTCTTTGTCCACCTTGTCAATTCCTCTCAGTATCTTATATGTCGTTATCATGTCCCCCCTATCTCTCCTGTCCTCGTGTGTGTGTGTGTGTGTGTGTGTGTGTATTTGTGGTTGCAGGGATCGATTCACAGCTCCCGGCCCCTGTATGTATGTATGTATGTGTGATTTTATTAATGCTATTATTATTATTAATTTTATTAATACTATTACTACATTATTATTATTATTATTATTATTATTATTATTATTATTATTATTATTATAATTATTATTATTATTATTTATTATTATTATTATTATCATCCTGAGCACGACCTTTACATTCTTCAGTCAATTTCTGTACTGTTATCGTTATGGTTACCTTGAAGGAAGGTGGGCGCGCCCTCTCCCTGATGCAGGCACCGCTACACTGCTCCGGGCACTGCTGTACTGACCTAGGTGCTGCTACATAGTCTAGGCACTGCTACACTGGCCCAGGTGCTGCCACCCTGCTCCAAGCACTGCTACACTGCTCCAGATACTGACACACTGACCCAGACACTGCTACAGAATCTAATTGTTCCAGGCACTGCTGTACTTTCATACCGCTACGCAGTGCTACACACTTCCACGCACTGCTAAGTGTCTCCAGGCACTGACACATCACATAAGCACTGCCTCAGATATTGCTGCACTACTACGCTGCATCAGGCACTGCTGTAGGCAGTTACAGTGCTCCGGACGCTGCTCTAGGCACTGCTAAATTTCTCAAGACACTGCTACAATGATTTAGACACTACTTCGGGCACAGAGACACTGCTCCGTTTCCTGCTACACTGTTAAATATACTGCTGCACTGATCCAATCACTGCTGCACTGCTTTAGTCAATGCAACACTTTTCCAGTCACTGCTACATTGTTACAGGCACTGCTACACTCTTCTCAAATGTGGGTTGTGATGTTAGACAAAAGATTTAGCACTGTTTGTAAATATAATAATAATAATTTATTATAACTGAACTAGTGCTAGGATTTTGAGAGCACCTTGGTGCTTACTAGCACTAGCTTCCGTCCAATCACTAGTTCCAGCATGTACTGGAAGCCACCGTCCAAGCGCTAGTTCCTATCGCAGGAGGGAAGGAGGTTTCAGAGGTGAAGACAAGGGTCCAAGTCTGGGAGTGACGTTTGACTGACAACCATCCCTGATATCTGTTGGTGCCATGAGTTAGTTCAGGACCCCGACACAGGGAAATCTATACGAAGTGAACCACACGCAGCTGCTGGCTGTGAGTCGTACACACACACAGAGTGAACCCCACTACCTGCTTCGAATACTGTACTTCCCCATTACGTGAAGAGTCTCCTGGAGAAAGCATGCTCTCCACGCTACACAAATATCGACTTATGTGTTCCGAGCAAGACTGGTTACTTATTCGTGGCCAGTGTGCTGTCTCAGGAGGAACAGAAAAGAGCTATCACTTTCAGACTGGCCACTGAATCACAATACGCTCACAACATTCCGAAGTTCGCTGCACCTCTCTAGAACGTCATCTTTAAGGCCTTGTCTCTTTCGGTACTATACACACACTAGTAGCGACCAGCGAAGAGGTGTGGCCAGGAGCCGTGACTCGACGCCTGCAACTACATATAGGTGAGTACTATTGAGCCTCAGCTCAATTCAAAGCCTAGGTCTGACTTAATTATACGAGTATGCCTGGGACAGACACGCGTCCAGATTCCCGGATTCTTAGTTGTTGACTTCCTGGTCAGTCTGTTTCTGGCCGCAGAATACAAAGCCATCACAGCCTGGCAGATCTGTGTCCCTTGTGGAAAGTAGTGGTTAAATTTCAGCTTATTAAAAACTTCCACGTGTGTTCCGCTAATATTTCTTGTATCTGCTGGCAGAAGATTGAAGAGTCTTAGACCTCCTTTACTAGGATGCAATCCACACCGATCGAATAACTCCCCAAGGTACCTATTTACTGCTAGGTGAACAGGATCACCAGGTTTAAGGAACCTTGCCCATAAGTCTTGTGACTTGAGTGTACTACTAGAGAGCAGGTCCTTCCATTCCGAGATAAGCAACCTTGCCTAATTACGTCACAACGTTAGCTGTTAATGCAGGCGTGGTATAGTATACATGTGTATATATATATATACATATATATATATATATATATATATATATATATATATATATATATAATATATATATATATATATATATAATTTAAATATAAATGGTATAAATGTTAGTGTTGTGGACGTGGGATTCGGCCAGCTAAACTGGCTGACCCAGTGGTCTACGAGCCATCCGGCTGTGACCACGAGCAGGTTTCATTGTGGGACAGACCTTGTACAAAGTAGTCTGCAACCTGCATCAAGCCAACTGCCAGTATTATCGAGCTTCATATAGGCTGTGCCCTGGAAGGCACCGTGGACAGCACTATGGACGGCACCGTGGATAACTTTAATGTAGACACTACTTATCAAAGTATTGTAACAGGGTTTTAGTTTAGAATAACTGTCAAGGTGACGTAGTTGTAGGTACACTTAATCAGTTCTTGCTGTCATCATTTTTGAGGGAACTTGGTGATAAGTAATACCAAGCAGACTAAACACATTTAATGCATTACTGAGAGGCAACAAGCACACACAATTAGGGTAAGAGCAGCTAATGCACAAATGACAAATATAAGAATTGCCTTCAGGAACCTAAATAGGGAATCACTTGAGACAATGTACATATTATCAGATTTACACTCACGTATACAGCAGTGGTTTGAAACCCGCACTTACTCAAGCATATCAATCATCTCGAGAAAGTTTAGAGATTTGCCACCAGACTGATCCCGAAGTCAAGGGGCATGAACTACACAGGAACCAAGAGTAATGTCATTTTAAAAGCAAAGAGTCAGGAAGACATGATCATGACAAGCAAGTTACTCGGGGCAATTAAGGGATGGACAAGGATAGACTGACACGGAAGGAAGCAAAACAAGGAGACATATGCGAGGTGAACACTCAGGTAAGCCACAGTGACGCTGGTAGCACAGTGACGCTGTGAAAAACAGTAGAATGAGATAGAGGATGAGACATGGATTGATTTCCCTTCCCCCACAAAGAGGTAGAGAACTTAATACACCAGTCGATTGAAAATTAATAGAAGGGAGTCAGGCTGGCAGGCCTGGCGCAGGCAGGTATACGCATGCACACACACACACCCGGGTTAGACAGGTTAGAACAATTGCCTTATAACATGAGTGACTGAAGGAGACTTGGGTGACTGATTAAATAAGTTTGGGTTTGCTTGACCTCAGTCGAGTTTCCGAGATACAATAATTCCCCTTATAACGGCAGCCAACCAACGCCCAGGAAACCTCGCCCACTGGCATCCTCGGGGCATTTCCTGCAGGAAACCCACAGTGCCATGGGTAGCAGGAATGTGGCATCCGCTAGGCATGACTCACAAGGACCTGAACTTATCCCAGCTTCACTGTAGTACGAGTAAGAACTGTGTCCTCTGTCATAGCTGTGACAACTGTGACACAGCTGTGACAACTGTGACACAAATGTGAAATAGCTGTGACAACTGTGACATAGCTGTGACACAACTTAATATGAGGAAATAGGAGAATCTCAGGTTGTCACCATTCAAGGATGCCTTGATGCTGGTGAACGGCTCTTGATCTAAAAATCTGGAGCTACCCTCCCATTCCCTGGATCAAATATAACTACCACTCCCCCCCATATTTCTCATTCCCCAGGTGCTGTAACCTTAGCAAGTTAGGTATTTCCCAGTAATACTGATACTACTAATAAACGATATAATAAAAAACAATATGACTATAATAGTAGTAATAATAATAATAGTTTAATAGTGCCAAATTAAGGATATGGCACTATCAGTAACCTATTTATGACAAAACACTGCCAGGATATCATGATAAGTGGATATAGCACTGTTTCAAGATGTCATGGTAAGGATATACAATGTCATGAAGGATATACAGTAATACGCAATTTTAAGATGGTACACATATGACGCTCGTCATGGGTGCCATCTGCAATCAGTGCAACAAAGGCCACAAAACACACACACACAAAAAAGGAACACTGTGTCGCTATTGTACGAGTCACGAGGCACTGTGCCTAAATTCAAATATCAAGTTGATGAATAAGATACATGAGCAACACTTAAGTATCTGTATTGGATTGTTTAAACAGAGGAATGTAACACTGGTCGCGTATCGGCTTATCGGTATTATGTATAGTTAATGTATTCAAATGGTAAGATCATGTCAATTCAAGGACTCATTAGCATCCCTTGCCACTGTTTAAAGATACTACTCCAAGATGTGGCACCCTTACAGGGATGTTATTTCATGATGTGGCACTCTTAATGGATGACACTCCAAGGTGTGACACTCTTAAAGATGCTATTCTAAGGTGTGACAAGTGAGAGGGAGGCGTGGGGGTTAGTGAGAAGGAAGTGTGGGGGGTTAGTGAGAAGGAAGTGTGGGGGGTTAGTGAGAGGGAGGTGTGGGTTTGCGAGAGGGAGGTGTGGGTTTGCGAAAGGGAGGTGTGGGTTTGCGAGAGGGAGGTGTGGGTTTGCAGAGGGAGGTGTGGGTTTGCGAGAGGGAGGTGTGGGTTTGCGAGAGGGAGGTGTGGGTTTGCGAGAAGGTGTGGAGGTAGTGAGAGGGAGGTATGGCACTCCTGCACTCCCTTTATCCTATCAGTTCATAGTACCTATGTTATGCAGGGTTCTGCATGACATGAAAATATACGTATATTTTCATGTTATGCAGAACTGCCTCTAGTACTAATCAACCTAGCACTCCTCCACCACTTTAAATCCTGGCACTCCCCAGGTCATCCTTGATTCTCCCCAGCACCGTAACCACGGCATTCCGCAGCACATTAACACTAGCACTCCCCCAGCATAACCTTGGCACTCCACCAGTGCCTGGCACTCCTCAAGAACCACTACATCAAAGTCAAGGAGAAACTGGCGACGTTTCTCGCCGGAAGTCGCCTCATCAGCAGGATCACAAACTCATCACTACCCTGGAGCCTCCTTCCTCATTGTGATGGGTGGGCGGCAGGTCAGCGTGTGGGAGGCAGAGTGGTGTGGGCGTTGAAGCACCCATACAACTACACTACCAAGCGTCAATTAAATAATTAGGCAACAAGAACTAAAAAGAACAATAAATAATTTCTCCAACAATAACTCATCAACAACTAAAAAACTCCTTAATTATAACGCCTCTTTCAAGGCGTTAGACTCCAGGTAGGTAGAGTCTCCCGGCAGCAAAAGTTCTCTATGTTGACATGACTCTTTCTAAGGCACTTGATCCCCCGGAACCCTGGACCTCAATGGAAAGAAGTCACATTCATTGACTTTATTCTTTAGTTTTTATCTACATGATGTACTTTTTATGTGGTCATATCATATGTATTCTCAAACGCATTGTCAAAAAAAAAAATTTGTATGTTACGTCGGCAGAGATTAAATGAAAACGTAAAGTATTTCTTGGCCGAGATGCGTATCAGCCCGTGGTGAGCAACAGCTGTGTTGCAGCCTCAGCGAAGCTGCAGACTGCAACGGACATGGACAAGGGATGAGGAGGGGTGGCAAAGGAGGGAAGGAACAGAGAGAGAGAGAGAGAGGGATAGGGGAGGAGGGGACAAGAGAGGTAGGGAGGGAGGGAAGACGTGCTCCTGACCCCTAACACGGACCTTGGAGGCAGCAAATGTGGGTCATCTTAGCTCCGCCAGTCAAAAACCCGACATGGATGAGTTACGAGCCAGGTACTCATCACTGCCATACTCTGTTCCCTACAATGCCCTTGATGCCAGCAAAGGTTTTCTTTTTTTTCTTTGTGGGAGGGGGGGGTCAGAGGAACTGAAACTACCCTTTCTTTTACGAGTTTCACGTTTGCCCATGAATATAATAGTATTCCTCCCTTCGATAGTCTCGGTAACCCATGACAGAGCTAAGGTAGCTGAAGACACAGTAGCTGTGACAAAGCTATCATAGCTTGCGATAGTCCAGCCATCACAGAACCAAGGTAGGTTATAATAGTCTAGCTGTCGCAGAGCTAAGGTAGGTTGCGATAGTTTAGCCGTCACAGAGCTAAGGTGGATTGTGATAGTCTAGCTGTGACAGAGCTAATAATGAAGCAGGGCTGAAAAATCTAGTCGAGACGTAGAAGTACAACCTTTCAAGGGTATCTGGACAAACCCTGCGGCCATCCTATGTATGTGTACACACACACACACACACACACACACACCAGAAACTTAATTAATGGAAGGTAAACTTACCAGGATGGCAGCAATAGAGTTAGTTGTAAGTGGAACTGTAGGTCCCTCTGCTTCAGGGAACCATCCGTTGGGAATACCTGTAGCTGCCCTCCTCTCTACCTCTTATTGTAGTTGCCCTCCTCTCTACCTCTTGTTGTAGCTGCCCTCTCTCTACCTCTTGTTGTAGCTGCCCTCCTCTCTACCTCTTGTTGTAGCTGCCCTCCTCTCTACCTCTTGTTGTAGCTGCCCTCCTCTCTACCTCTTGTTGTAGCTGCCCTCCTCTCTACCTCTTGTTGTAGCTGCCCTCCTCTCTACCTCTTGTTGTAGCTGCCTTCTCTCTACCTCTTGTTGTAGCTGCCCTCCTCTCTACCTCTTGTGTAGCTGCCCTCCTCTTACCTTTGTTGTGCTGCCCTCTCTCTCTCCTCTTGTTGTAGCTGCCCTCCTCTCTACTTCTTGTTGTAGCTGCCCTCCTCTCTACCTCTTGTTGTAGCTGCCTTACTCTCTACCTCTTGTTGTAGCTGCCTTACTCTCTACCTCTTGTTGTAGCTGCCCTCCTCTCTACCTCTTGTTGTAGCTGCCTTACTCTCTACCTCTTGTTGTAGCTGCCTTACTCTCTACCTCTTGTTGTAGCTGCCCTCCTCTCTACCTCTTGTTGTAGCTGCCTTACTCTCTACTTCTTGTTGTAGCTGCCCTCCTCTCTCCCTCTTGTTGTAGCTGCCCTCCACTCTCTCCCTCTTGTTGTAGCTGCCCTCCACTCCCTCCCTCCACTCCCTCCCTCCACACAACAGGATGGCCACAATGGAATTTCCTAACTGTGTCAACAGATCCGAAGGTACGCGTGTTGACACACTGCACATTACCATCACTCATCAACACATACGCACAAAAAAGTCGTCTCTGGTCAACGTATTGCCTTACGCTAAAGCTGGGGTGGGCGCCAGTATCAGAATACGCCCGGGACGACACCCACCTCACATTGGTAAATTAATCCAGATTCAAACTGCATCGTCGGCTTTCATATGCTTTAAACCGTGACATTTTTGCGAACACTTCTGACGCTGAGGTACGAACACTTCTGACGCTGAGGTATGAACACTTCTGACGCTGAGGTACGAACACTTCTGACGCTGAGATACGAACACTTCTGACGCTGAGATACGAACACTTCTGACGCTGAGATACGAACACTTCTGACGCTGAGATACGAACACTTCTGACGCTGAGATACGAACACTTCTGACGCTGAGATACGAACACTTCTGACGCTGAGGTACGAACACTTCGACGCTGAGTACGAATACTTCTGACGCTGAGATACGAACACTTCTGACGCTGAGGTACGAACACTTCTGACGCTGAGGTACGAACACTTCTGACGCTGAGGTACGAACACTTCTGACGCTGAGGTACGAACACTTCTGACGCTGAGGTACGAACACCTCTGACGCTGAGGTACGAACACTCTGACGCTGAGGTACGAACACTTGACGCTGAGGTACGAACACTTCTGACGCTGAGGTACGAACACTTCTGACGCTGAGGTACGAACACTTCTGACGCTGAGGTACGAACACCTCTGACGCTGAGGTACGAACACTTCTGACGCTGAGGTACGAACACTTCTGACGCTGAGGTATGAACACTTCTGACGCTGAGGTATGAACACTTCTGACGCTGAGGTACGAACACTTCGACGCTGAGGTACGAACACTTCTGACGCTGAGGTATGAACACTTCGACGCTGAGGTATGAACACTTCTGACGCTGAGGTATGAACACTTCTGACGCTGAGGTATGAACACTTCTGACGCTGAGGTATGAACACTTCTGACGCTGAGGTACGAACACTTCTGACGCTGAGGTATGAACACTTCTGACGCTGAGGTATGAACACTTCTGACGCTGAGGTATGAACACTTCTGACGCTGAGGTATGAACACTTCTGACGCTGAGGTACGAACACTTCTGACGCTGAGGTACGAACACTTCTGACGCTGAGGTATGAACACTTCTGACGCTGAGGTACGAACACTTCTGACGCTGAGTTATGAACACTTCTGACGCTGAGGTATGAACACTTCTGACGCTGAGGTACGAACACTTCTGACGCTGAGGTACGAACACTTCTGACGCTGAGGTATGAACACTTCTGACGCTGAGGTACGAACACTTCTGACGCTGAGGTATGAACACTTCTGACGCTGAGGTATGAACACTTCTGACGCTGAGGTACGAACACTTCTGACGCTGAGGTACGAACACTTCTGACGCTGAGGTACGAACACTTCTGACGCTGAGGTACGAACCCCCGACTGACCAAAGGAAGGTGAAGGTAGCTCCAATTCCTTGCATCAAGAGCCCTTTCCACCAGCACATCGGGTTGACATACTGGGGAGTGCATCTCCACAGCAGAAATAAAGAACTATCACACTCATACACAGTACACGGGATACAGTGGCAAATGTTAACAGAATGGAATTTCCACACTAAAAACTACTATTCTACCTCAGTTTGACGCCCAGTATCCATGTGTTACCCGAGTTTTACCTGTGACCGATATCGAGAGGTTTTCTATTCAGGTGTGAACTTCTAGTTTAAAAAGGTCAGCTTGTGATAATGAATTTCAGAGCATTAAAGAACACAGGTTATAACACTGTGGAGCACTGAAAGCAGCGAAGTGTCAAGAAGAAGCTTGTAAACACTATACTAATACCATCGAGCACATAAGTACAAGCACGCACCTCTTAGGCACTGGCGTCTGGACATACACACACACACACATATATATACAACAGGCGTAGTGTCTAATCGACATGTGCCTAGGACAAAATGTTAACTAACACACCGATAAAGCTCTTGGAGCAGGGAGAAAGTGGACCTAGTACCGATCAGCGAAGCGTGACCAGGAGCTGTGAATCGACCCCTGCAACCACAGAGGTGAGTGCACACACACACACACTCACACTCAGTGCCATCTGGACTCACAGAAAGTACACACTCGACAACACTTAGGACTTAAAACAGGTGCTAGAATGGCTCACCCTCAGACAGTGTCACTACTGATGAGCTGCAGGAAAGTCTCCCCAAGTGAGCTGCAACAATGTTTTTCCCTGCGGCAGCTCCCTGAGATAGGTCAACCGCAACTACCTGGCAGCTCACCCAGGTTTCACTAGTGAAATTATACTGGGTCCTGAGCAGGGGGGGCCACTGGGAAGGAGGGGACACCAGGGGTGGCCCACTGGGAAGGAGGGGACGCCAGGAAGAGAGAGTGGGAGAGAGTGTGAGAGAGAGTGCGACAGAGTGTGTGTGGAAAAGTCTGTAAAGAAGTCTGACTGTCAGTCTGTAAAAAATAATATAATATATATATATATATATATATATATATATATATATATATATATATATATATATATATATATATATATATATATATATATATATATATATATATATGTCGTCCGATTAGGTAAAACTTGCGATTTTGGCTTAAATAGCAATGCTCACCTTGCCATATAATAAAAGTGAAAATTTGTGTATGCAATAATTTCGCCAAAATCATTCTGAACATAACGAAAAAAATATATTTCATTGTGTTTGTTTATTATTAAATTAATGTTAACGTATCTAAAATATATTTAGTTGGATTAGGCTAAATTAAATTGCACTTGTTGTAATAAGGTTAGGTAGGTTTTCAAAGTTTCTCTTGGTACAAAATTATAAATTCTTATATTAACATAAATGAAAAAAATATATCTTTAAACGTATAAGAGAACATTTTAGAAAGGACTTAATTTTAGATGAGTTCTTGCTAATTGACCAGTTTTACCTAATCGGCACGACATATATATGTCGTGTCAAATAAGTAAAATTTGCGATTCTGGTTTAAATAGCAACGCTCTTCTTGCCGAATAAGGCAAGCGAAAATTTATGTATGCAGTAATTTCGCAAAAATCATTCTGAACCTAACTAAAAAAGTATGTTTCATTGTGTTTGTTACATATATATATATATATATATGTGTGTGTGTGTGTGTGTGTGTGTGTGTGTGTACTCACCTAGTTGTACTCACCTAGTTGTGGTTGCAGGGGTCGAGTCAAAGCTCCTGGCCCCGCCTCTTCACTGGCCGCTACTGGGTCACTCTCCTGCGCCATGAGCTTTATCATACCTCTGCTTAAAGCTATGTATAGAGCCTGCCTCCACTACATCGCTTCCTAAACTATTCCACTTCCCGACAACTCTGTGACTGAAGAAATACTTCCTAACATCTCTGTGATTCATCTGAGTCTTCAACTTCCATCTGTGTCCCTTGTTGTTGTGTCCCATCTCTGGAACATTCTGTCTCTGTCCACTTTGTCAATTCCTCTCAGTATCTTATATGTTGTTATCATGTCTCCCTATCTCTCCTGTCCTCCAGTGTCGTCAGGTCGATTTCCTTAACCTCCCCTCGTAGGACATACCCCTTAGCTCCGGGACTAGTCTTGTTGCAAACCTTTGCACTTTCTCGAGCTTCTTCACATGCTTGGCTAGGTGTGGGTTCCAAACTGGTGCTGCATACTCCAATATGGGCCTAACGTACACAGTGTACAGGGTCCTGAACGATTCTTTATTAAGATGTCGGAATGCTGTTCTTAGGTTTGCTAGGCGCCCATATGCTGCAGCAGTTATTTGGTTGATGTGCGCCTCAGGAGATGTGTCTGGTGTTATACTCACCCCAAGATCTTTTCCTTGATTGAGGTTTGCAGTCTCTGGCCCCTAGGCTGTACTCCGTCTGCGGTCTTCTTTGCCCTTCCCCAATCTTCATGACTTTGCACTTGGTGGGTATGAACTCCAGGAGCCAGTTGCTGGACCAGGCTTGCAGGCTGTCCAGATCCCTTTGTAGTTCTGCCTGGTCCTCGTCCGATTGAATTCTTCTCATCAACTTCACATCATCTGCAAACAGGGACACTTCGAGTCTATTCCTTCCGTCATGTCGTTCACAAATACCAGAAACAGCACTGGTCCCAGGACTGACCCCTGTGGAACCCCGCTCGTCACCGGCGCCCACTCTGACACCTCGCCACGTACCATGACTCGCTGCTGTCTCCCCGACAGGTATTCCCTGATCCAATGTAGTGCCTTCCCTGTTACCCTGCCTGGTCCTCCAGCTTCTGCACTAATCTCTTGTGTGGAACTGTGTCAAACGCCTTCTTACAATCCAAGAATATGCAATCTACCCACCCTCTCTCTCTGCCTTATCGCTGTCACCCTGTCGTAGAACTCAGTAGGTTTGTGACACAGGATTTCCCGTCCCTGAAACCGTGTTGGCCGTCGTTGATAAGCTCATTCCTTTCTAGGTGCTCAACCACCCTTCTCCTGACTATCTTCTCCATGACCTTGCATACAATACATGTCAGTGACACTGGTCTGTAGTTTAGTGCTACGTTCCTGTCTCCTTTTTTAAAAATTGGAACTACATTTGCTGTCTTCCAAACCTCAGGTAGTTGCCCTGTTTCGATAGATGTGTTGAAGATCGTTGTTAGGGGTACACATAGCTCCTCTGCTCCCTCTCTCAGGACCCATGGAGAGATGTTATCTGGCCCCATCGCCTTTGAAGTATCTAGCTCGCTTAGTAGCCTCTTCACTTCCTCCTCATTTGTGTGTATTGTGTCCAGCACTTGATGGTGTACCCTACCTCTCCTCCTTTCTGGAGGCCCTTCTATCTCCTCTGTGAACACCTCTTTGAATCTCATGTTGTGTGTGTGTGTGTGTGTGTGTGTGTGTGTGTGTGTGTGTTACCATTTTATCTCGGGTACATGTCGATTAGACACTTGGCCTGTTGTATATGCGTGCGTGTATGTGTGTATGTATGTGCGTATGTATGTGTGTGTGTACTCACCTACTTGTACTCACCTATTTGTGGTTGCAGGGGTCGATTCATAGCTCCTGGCCCCGCCTCTTCACTGGTCGCTACTAGGTCCTCTCTCTCTCTCCCTTCTCCATGAGCTTCATTATACCTCGTCTTAAAACTATGCATGGTTCCTGCCTCCACTACGTCACTTTCTAGACTATTCCACTTCCTGACAACTCTATGACTGAAGAAATACTTCCTAACATCCATTTGACTCATCTGAGTCTTCAACTTCCAATTGTGACCCCTTGTTTCTGTGTCCCATCTCTGGAAACATCTTCTCTCTGTCCACCTTTTCAATTCCTCGCAGTATTTTGTATGTTATCATGTTTCTTCTGACCCTCCTGTCCTTCAGTGTCGTGAGGCCGATTTCCCTTAACCTTTCTTCGTAGGACATTTTCCTTAGCTCTGGAACTAGTTTTGTTGCAAACCTTTACACTTTCTCTAATTGTGTGTGTGTGTGTGTGTATATGTGTGTGTGTGTGTGTGATTAATATTACTACAACGTATATACCGAGAGAGAGAGAGAGAGAGAGAGAGAGAGAGAGAGAGAGAGAGAGAGGTTAAGGAGGGGGGTGGGGTGCTAAGTTTCGCCTGGGTACAAATGGAATATAAATACTCGTATGGGTATTGTATTTGTTCGGTGTTTGTGCGACACATGATGTTGCCTGGCGCAAATAAACACGTGGAATTCATTAATAAGTATGGAAGGTAGTATGCAAGGAGGGTATCGGCAAAAACACAAAAAATGGGTAGTTATGGTGGGCTGGGGGTGGAGGACGATGGCAATTACCTTATGTAGAAGGAAGGTGGAGGGGATGAGGGAGGGGGAAGGCTGATAAGGGTTGGAGGAGGAGGAGATGGTGGGGATGAAGGGTGGGAGGGAGAGTCTGGCTGGTAGTTGCAAGGTGAAAGTTCTGATGTCACGACTGACAGTGAAAACTGATCCTATATCTGGGAAAGTTCCCCCTTTACCCCCCCTCCCCCTCCCTCCCTCGGCTCTAGCACTGGGCTCCCTCTACCAGTTCTGAGTGGGTGGAGGACGGGTACTCACGCACTTTGTACTAGTGTTCGCAAGGACGTGGTCTAGCTCTTGGGCCCCCAGTCTTTTCAACTACTAATCCACCAACGTGATGCCTGCCAAAGAGAATGTCCTGTGTCATGTTTTTCGTTAGAACTGGTTGTGTTTTGGTGGTTGTGCGAGTTATTCCTCAAGGTATTCCCTCCCTCACGAGGACGTATCCCTCTCAGCTGCGCTGTCCGAAAGAGGTATCCTCATATCCCTAAATCCCCCCAGAGCATCTCAACCCAAGCAACAGACATGGTAGTTGAACCCTAAACCCTTAATGGGCAGAAGAGTTGCAGACCTCGGCACTTTGATTGCCCTTGATGCTGCTAAGAGGCTCTTGATCCAATGAACTGCACCTATCTTCCCTTTTCTTAGACTGAATCTGATCGCCTCCCAGTCCCTCAAGACTGAGGGACTGATTACCTCATCTTTTGTACATAGCTCTGTCATCAAATTACGTCCTTGAATTTGTACTGATAAAGCCACTGGTTGGCGAAACGTCTACATTAAAGATACCAAGATGTTGCACATGTGTCTAATTTTCACAAAAAAGGAAAAAAAAGACTCGTTAATAAATATAACTTGAGACACATAAGAGGAGGTACATATGAGCCGTACAATTTCAGCAGGTATTGCTAAACAAGCAAACCATAGAATAGCAACGAAGAACCTGAGCGAAGAATCATTGAAAGCTATATACGCAACATAAATTATGCCAACGATCGACTACGTTGCTCCAGTGTGGAGCCCCCACCTGGTCAGGCACATCCAGACACTAAAAAAAAATCCAGAGCAGTTCCAAAACTGAGAGGAAAGCCTTACAGGGAGAGGTTAAAGGAACTTAACTTGACCATCTAGGTGGAGAGAAGGACGAGGTAAGAAATAACAATGAGCAATTTTGTTTTAATGATAAAGCAGATAGTGATGGTCTGTTTGAATTATGAGGATCAGGGACAGTCGTATAACGCCTAAGCTAACGTAAATAAATCAAGTTTGATCCAAGAAGGGTAGAACTGGTTCAGTTCTAGGCATCAAGGGTCCTTGAGGCAGGAAGCTGGAGACACAGATGAGCCATACGGATGCTAATAAGCTTTTCTTTCCTCTCAGATGTGCAGTCAGACTCACAGCACAAAAGTATAATAATTATGATGGACGAAATCAAGATGTCACAGTAGCCCAAGAGGTGGACCCAGGAGCCTAGACTCGATCCAAAAACAGTTCGGTAAGGACAGCGAGGGCTGTATGATAACAGAAGAATCAAGGTCATAGTTTTCTAGGGCACAACGTGCTCATATGGGTTATGCTGGAGCACATCTTCCTCCAACACTGCCAAAAAAAAAAACACTACACTGCTGCAGATTAACTCAGCTCATGAAGCACTGAAATGCTCCTCCCCCTTTTTAAGGAAGCGCCTTGATGCTAGTGAAGGACTTTTGATTTAAGGGAGTTGGTATTACCCTTCTCTTCCTTTAGAAAAAAGATGCAGTAGCAGTAGCAGCAGCAGCAGTAGCAGCAGCAGCAGTAGCAACAGCAGCAAAAACAACAGGAGGTGGAAGTGAAAGAGAAAAAAGAGGAGGAAGAATCATAGAGGGAAGGGAAGGGGAGAGGAGAGTAGTGGAAGAGGAGGAGGAAAAGGAGGAGGATTCGATCTACGCATAACAAATTCAGCCATTGTGTGATAAGCCCTTTCAAAGAGGTCAGTAGGTACAAATTACAGGAAAAGTAGGAAAATAAATATTTAGTTTTCTAACAAGCACAACACAAATAGTAATAGTAAACAAAACAATATTTATTTTAGCAGGGCCCAAATAAAAAAACTGTAACCCAAGGCACTGTTCTGGCACCTATATTGTTTTTCATCCTTATAGAACAGATAAAAACAGCCATAGCTTCGTATCATCCTCTGAGGACGATAACAAAATAATCATTACAGTCGCCTTGGTAGAAGACAGAAAATCTACAATAACCTATCAACAAAAGCACCTAGCTTAGATAAGGAAATTATGAACTCAAAATGAACACAGGATACAAAAAGCAGGAGGCGCCTTAGAAGATTATCACAACATAAACTACCTTTGATATACTTTTGATGAGTTCCAAGAGTTTTTCTTCTCCCGGAGCCCGGCCATAGGCCAGGCTCGTCTGGTGTCTGCCTTTTCAACCAGGCTGTTGTTGCTACGGGTCCGCCGACCGACATATCCATCACAACCTGGTTGATCGACAAATATAAATTCATAGGTGGATAACTTCAGTAATAGCGTGTGAAAGTTCAGCAGATTTAACTTCAACAATCATAAATTGAGTGCGACAAAATTAACAACGACCTATCAGACATACTCTAGGAAAGTCATGAGCAACCTAAACCCTCACTGGTGCTTGGACAAGCTGAATGCGGAAGCGTACAGGGTCTATATTAAATATGTACCACTGAGAAAAACCTAGAAGATTAAATACAGAAACAGAGCATAGAAAAATACACCGAAGGAAAAAAAAAAAAGAGTTATTTAACTGCTCCCAGCTCTGTTGAAGGCAGGAGAGATATCAGAGCAGGAAAATGTAGAGAAATTGTTTACTGCCTGCATCAAGTCAATAAAGCATTTACAACACGCCTCAAATGTCCTTGAATTTGTATTGATAAAGCCACTGGAGGGCGAAACGTCTACAATAAAGATACCCAGATGTTGCACATGTGTCTTAATTTTTCAACTTGTTGGTATTGTATACCATTCATGTACAACTTGGAATGTACTCTCTGGAGAGGAGGAGAGAGAGATAATATATACATGGAATATAATGGAATGCCAAATCCCAAATCTACAAACCACTATGGCAACTAAAATCAGAGATATTGGACGAAGTGTAAAATGAACCCAGTTAAGCTGACACTCAGATGAGGCATGCTCCAGTTAATTAGTGGAAATCAACATTCGTGGCCCAAGATTTTTCAGCGTGCTACCAGCAGATATCAGAAATATTCCGAAACAAATACAGAAGTATTCAAAAGGAAATTGGACAACCAATTAACTCCGCCAAATGCCGGATTAGCTGGGCTCTACCTACCTACCTGGAGGGCATTTCCAGGGATCGACGTCCCCGCGGCCCGGTATATGAACAGGCCTCCCGGTGGATCAGGGCCTGATCAACGAGGCTGTTACTGCTGGCTGCACGTAGTCCAACGTACGAACCACAGCCCGGCTGATCTGGCACTGACTTTAGGTATCATAAGAACATAACACTTATACGTGCACTTACTGCACTTATACGTGCAGTAAAGTTCTCTGTACATTCTCATGGCTAATTTTTATTATCTTTTAAAAATACTTCTGTGGTCAGGTTCAGGTGGGTTTGCCAGGACGGGTCTTGGCCTGGGTCTCCTACCTACTACCACCACTACTACTACTACTACTACTTCCACTACCAGCATACCTCTACCAACTACTTTTCCACTTCTGCCTGTCTTTGTCCCCTCCCTGTCCCCTCTTCTCTGCATACTGGCTTTCTCACCTTCGTGTATTTATCCATGCAGTGACCCGGCAGTGGCCCCCGAAGGAGTGTCGGAGTTTGTATAAGTGATGTACCGTTTACAGCCCTCCCTATGGCAGCCCTTTGTGGTCTACTGTATGCGAAAGGAAGGGTCTATCTACTCTGAAAGCCCTACTGACTAGGGCTATGTAGTTCGTGGCTCTCCATAAAACACAATTTGTCTTAACACAGGCAGTGTGACAGCAGTTCCTTCTTACCCAGGTGCCAAACATAAACACCTGTTTCCATAAACACATGTTTCCATAAACACATGTCGATAACTGATTCAAAGAACCGACGTTATTGTGGTAACGTTTCGCCAGCTAGTGGCTTCCTCTGTTTTGGACTGAGGAAGCCACTGATTGGCGAAATGTTTCCACAGTAAAGATTCCCTTTCCACAATAAACATTCCCAAGTGTTTAATTCATCAATATATACATATAGAACAGAAAATAACAATATAAGAATAATATCCGGTTTCCATAGGTATGATGGAAGGGAAGGTGGGAGGGAGGAGGGAGGAGAGAGAGGGAGAGGGAGAGAAAGAAGGAGAGAGGGAGAGAGGAAGGAAGAGAGAGGGAGAGGGAGAGGAGAGAGGGAGAAGGGGGACAGGTAGGCAGTAAGAGTAGCTCTCGTTGTGTCGCACAAGAACTTCCTCTCCCTGCTACCCAGTGTTGTCACGTGTCTCCACACATGAACTCACCCTCCCTTCCTCCCTCCATCTTACCCTCCTTGCCTCCCTCATACATGGCACTCCTCATCCTCCCTCCCTAATACATGGCACCCCTCTCCCTCTTTCCCCTCCCTCATACATGGCACTAATCCCTCTCATTCATATATGGCACTGTTTTAACTTGCCCGATCGATTCCTAAACACAGTTTTACAAGTAGGTTAATGTCGGTCGATGAAGCATAATTATGAGACGGGGCCCAGGAGCGAGGGTTCGACACCCGCAAATAAAAATTGGTAAGTGTACGTACTGTGTGTACACACACACACACTGTGGGATTTTGGGTGAGATGAGTACAATTAATGAAATTAAAAGAAAACTATCTGAATTAGTATTCATGTCTGTTGCTGACAGTTCAAAACATCTGTAGGCCTCTACTTGGGTTTTCCTTCGACGTTTGCCGTCTTTTCACCCACCACGGCTATTTATAACTAGGGTTAATATACGCCCAGCTGACATATATTATCAGTATGTCAGGTATATCACCTGGAAGTTGTGGGTGACCCTTACCTATGTTTTGGACTTAGGCCAGTCCATCACGGTCTCGAATGGTCAGCCCTATTCACCTAACATCGACCCTAGGTACTGCAGTGGTATTAGGAGGATGTCCAGTAAAATAGTGACTTATCTGACTCATTGTAACGGTAACCGATGGTGTTACAACGTCAAAGAGAGGCCACTGTCGATGGCTTGATCGAAGAGTTGACGTTGGAAGTTCTTCTCTCCTGTCATCTACTTGGAACACGTCCCTTGACGACTATCACTCGCCAATAATCCATAATTATTCACAGCAGGTAGAGTGTCTTTACTCTTTCCTGGAGATTGTTAGCGCTACGACACGGGATTACGATGCACTCGAAATACATCCACGAATGTTTCTACGTTCAGTGCTGTGTGGCCCGGCCGGGTAGCACCAGGTCATTTCTGTCACATCTTTACTGGTAGAGTTTAAACTGCAATCCATCTGTTGCAACCTCTGCCCTCCTTTTATGGGCGGATATCTGCTGACACGATGTCTACAGGTGTAGATGTTGGCTCTGGTGACTCAGCTGAATCAAAAGGAGCGGATTCCTTGAGTCTAAGGTGCCAGCTGTGGGGTACAAAGTCCCTAGGTATATCAACAGTTTAGAAGCAAATCATTTTATATTTTTCCCAGTCTTAGGAAATATCAATTTCTTCGGACAAACACATGTTCATGAAATCTTGCAGATCTGCTAATCAGAAACACGTATTAAGATAAATACGCATTTCTGGTGTGCTGCAGTTTAAAACTGCTGAGTGCAGGATGATTGGTTGTAAGACTTGTTACTTACTAGCTTACTTCATCTCTGTTAGTGCATAAAATGAGAGATATGACCCTCTCCGGCTCTCCAGTGTGAGAGAGTAGAGAGAGGCATCTTAGCCCCCTTGAGAGTGGTCGCCACCCCTGAGAGGGGGTCGACCCCCTTTGGTTGTAGAAAATTTTTCCACACACACACACAAGTAATGGAAACGAGTGGGAGTTACAACATGCCATTTAAAGATTGTACGAAGAAATATTTAAAGAGTCCCACAGAGAAGGGGATCTAGCAGTCAGAGAGGAAGATCTAGCAGTCACACAGAGAAGAAAATCTAGCAGTTACAAAGAAAGGAAGAACGTTCATGTACACGGATGAAGAATTGTAATAACATTCACAATGTGCGCTGGAAAAAAATCACAGTCTGTATAGTAGCCGCACCCAAAACAAATGTGGATAAGATTTTTCAGACTCTGCACTGAGATTACTTTTATTGAGAAGTTCCTCTCACCCTCTGAGAGAATGAGTGTACAGACCCAACATATTAACAGATACCTGACGTGCTGCACTTCCTAATAAGTTCTTGTATAAATATTGAATAAAATGATATAAGACGTCCCTTCCTGCTTCATCAGTGGCAAATTAACATCACCGATTACAGTCATTTTTCCTTATTACTTATTTCCACTACCCAGCATCAGTGTCAGGTGAAAAGCAAATTATTCTCCCTGCAATGTAGGATCCAGCCCTACTCCCTGCAGTGTTGGATCCAGCACACTCCCTGCAGTGTAGGATCCAGTGCTCTTCCCTGCAGTGTAGGATCCAGCACTCCTCCCTGCAGTGTAGAATCCAGCACTCCTCCCTGCAGTGTAGGATCCAGCACTCCTCCCTGCAGTGCAGCACCCAGCACTCCTCCCTGCAGTGTAGGATCCAGCACTCCTCCCTGCAGTGTAGGATCCAGCACTCCTCCCTGCAGTGCAGCACCCAGCACTCCTCCCTGCAGTGCAGCACCCAGCACTCCTCCCTGCAGTGCAGCACCCAGCACTCCTCCCTGCAGTGCAGCACCCAGCACTCCTCCCTGCAGTGCAGCACCCAGCACTCCTCCCTGCAGTGCAGCGCCCAGCACTCCTCCCTGCAGTGCAGCGCCCAGCACTCCTCCCTGCAGTGCAGCGCCCAGCACTCCTCCCTGCAGTGCAGCACCCAGCACTCCTCCCTGCAGTGCAGCACCCAGCACTCCTCCCTGCAGTGCAGCACCCAGCACTCCTCCCTGCAGTGCAGCACCCAGCACTCTCCCTGCAGTGCAGCACCCAGCACTCTCCCTGCAGTGCAGCACCCAGCACTCCTCCCTGCAGTGCAGCACCCAGCATTCCTCCCTGCAGTGCAGCACCCAGCACTCTCCGCAGTGCAGCACCCAGCACTCCTCCCTGCAGTGCAGCACCCAGCACCCTCCCTGCAGTGCAGCACCCAGCACTCCTCCCTGCAGTGTAGGATCCAACACTCCTCCCTGCAGTGCAGCACCCAGCACTCCTCCCTGCAGTGTAGGATCCAGCACTCCTCCCTGCAGTGTAGCACCCAGCACTCCTCCCTGCAGTGCAGCACCCAGCACTGTGATAACACAACACAGCCAGGATCATATGCTGAACATATGAGTAACGTGTCTCGTCACAGCTTACCAAGAATCCCTTCATACTCTCTAGGACGAACAATCGCCTCATTAAGTTCCAGCACATGACTCGAGGTAGCGATCTACTCATTCGATTGCGTACACGCGTCTGGTGATACAACAAACACTTGCTGCCAGCGTTGGCCTTGACCTTCATTATTTTGTTTACGCCATTTAAACGCCACGGATGGGAAGTCTTCCAGTTTACACCACCATCCCCACAGAGGTTTCTGACGCGTATCAAAAGCGTACTGGCGACAGTATTTTAGAGAGAGAAAAAAAAAAGAGAGAATGAGCTTTTTCATCGTGACAACGTATCGCTCTGTTAAGCTTTATCAAACTGACTTGATAAACAGAGCGAAACGTTGTCACAGAGCCAGAGTCTGTTCTCCAGGTCTGACTTACCATCTGATTTTTTTAACTCTTCTGTACAAAAAAAGGAAAATCCTTTGCACACAATAATAGCATATAATAGCAACGAATCACAATACCTATAAAAAGTAATCCATTATCCTCTTACCCTTGAACAGATTATTTTGTTAATACGAAGCACTGTAGGGGTCGTACAGAGCCATGGAAATGGGTGGGAAATAAAAGGATACAATACCGTGACTGGAACAATACACAAATAACCTGCACATAGAAGAGAGGAGTACAGCGACGTTTCGGTCCGACTTGGACCAAATGGTCCAAGTCGGACCGAAACATCGTCATAAGCTCCACTCTCCCGTGTGTGGGTTATTTGTGATAAGGAGGTACTCAGGTTTGACCCCAAGGGGCTGAGGGTAACATAAATCCCTTAAGTAAAGAGCACTTCAGAGGCCCGAACTCACTACCCTCGAAGGGGGACGTAACAGAGCGCGGAATCAAGTTACAAGAGCTCACTTATGGAGAAATTCTGCTATGTTATTCAAGCCAGGAGGTCCCCGGAAACGATCACACATTACCCCTCCCCCCCCACGCGAGGAACAGGCAAGATGCTCTATAAATAGTTTCCATGTGAGTGCTGGGTATCCTGACACCGAGATCGTCTCGACTCTATACTGCTGCCAAACTGTTTGGGTACACTATGCCTCTCTACAAAATGGTTGAAATAACCATAATTTTTATAGGGGTGGACCGGTAAGCCAGCGGAAGGCCTCGGTCAGATGACCAAAAGCTCCAGCGGCGGGTCATTGTATAAGACCCGCGCCAGGAAACACTTTGTCATGTTTCCTGACAAATCTTACCTAACCTAGCACCAGACGAACCTGGCCCATGGCCGGGCTCTTGGAGTAGAGAGACACTCGAAACTCATCAAAGGTATATCAAAGGTAACCTACCTACTGAGCGCTCAGTGCCGCCCCACCTACCCAATATTGCTCATGTCTACCTACCTGGAGTCTACCTGAAGGGGATTCCGGGGATCAACGCCCCCGCAGCCCGGTCCATGATCAGGCTTCCCAGTGAATCAGGGCCTGATCAACTAGGCTGTTACTGTTGGCCGCACGTAGTTCAACGTACGAACCAAAGCCCAGCTAATCCGGCAGTGTACATGTGTACAATAGAAATTTCTCCTGTCCTGTCTTATTCTACCTCCTTAAATAGTGTGTGTGAGGATACCTAAGATTTAAGGGATAACGATATTCCCTTGTCGCCAGCTAGTTAAGTTATATACTGACCCTTGTCGCCAGCTAGTTAAGTTATATACTGACCCTTGTCGCCAGCTAGATAAGTTATATACTGACCTTTAACTAGACAAGTTCTAGTAATTTAACATTACCCTAACTTAACTTAACCTAGATCAGTTAATATATTTGTTAGAAGCTTAAATAGGGCATAAATCAGCCCTATTTAAAGAGAAAGAGCTAGAGAGAGAGAGAGAGAGAGAGAGAGAGAGAGAGAGAGAGAGAGAGAGAGAGAGAGAGAGAGAGAGAGAGAGAGAGAGAGAGAAAAGGGGACGGGAAGGAGGGGAAAGCAGCCATCACGGAACGTCACTGCAGGTCTTCACTGCTCGTCAGGCACTGCACGTGGAAGCCACCGCGTGTGTACCCGCCCACGTGACCTCAGCCAATCAGTGCCCACCAGTAACAACCTGGTTGCTCCCGTCAACATACCCCTCAAAACGCCGTTGAGGGGTTCCTGGGGTTACAACCCACCCCTCCTTACCCCGCAGCCAGCCCTAAAACTGAACCTTGTGGCTGCTGGCTTGATCAGTCAACCTATTGGTATACTCGTTAATAATACCTCAAACTCCTCCGCTTGTTCTACCGTTCTTCTACGTACTGGATAAAGCCACTGTGGGGCGAAACGTTCCCCAATAAAAATTCCCAAATGTTGAATAAGTGTCATTCCCTTACACAACGAAGGGCGTTGAAAAAAACATCGATCCTTTGAACCACAAAAAAATACAAATACAAACGTGTTGACGATCTGTAAACAGAAGGATGGTAAACAACTCCCACAAGAAGATAAATTAAGACATGGATTTAGATTTTGCCACCGAAGTGGCTGGTTTATCGTGTGCACTCCGTGTCCATCCTGCGGACGGTAGCGCAAGAGCATATGGATAGTCAAAATGTAAAGTGCTATACCCGGGTATCTATTCTAAAGAGGGTTCTCCGAATAGTGGTTTTTATCTGTTCAATACAGATGTTATAACTTGGACAGTTGGAGAGAACAAAGAGACACAAAACCGTGACTGAAACAATACACAAATAAACCGGACATTAACTGATGTGAGTAGTTAATGGTCCAAGTCGAACCGAAACGTCGTCATAAGTGTGGATTATTTGTGTACCGCACAGCTAGGTGAGTACAGAATAGGAAGCACATCTGTCTCGCGCTCAGCAGACTCAGTATCGAGCCCCCACCACGTCTTGCGCTGAATAACCCCCATGGGTTTAGCGCTTAGCATGAAACGTCTTCAGAATAAAGATAGCCAGGTGTCGCACGTGTTTTAATTCATCTGTAATTAGAATCAGTTTCACCTGACTGCACTTAAAGGTCCTACCATACTAGGAAATGTTGTCAGCTTTCCTTTTGCTAAAGACAAATGTCGTTTCAGCACTTGCAAACATTTCCATTTACAAATGCGCAATAAATTATTAAATGAGATAGATAGATACATACATAGATAGATAGAGAGAGAGAGAGAGAGAGAGAGAGAGAGAGAGAGAGAGAGAGAGAGAATGGTAGGAATGTTGCGTCAATGTGGGGATGGGAAAACATTTACTAACAGACCAGAGAACTGCTCACCTGTGGGTAGTACTGCATTTGTGAGTCTTCCTTAAGTACTTGTGTGTACGGTGGAAGTGAGTGAGGGAGGGAAGACTCACGTCTACGCAGCACAGTACCCGTGGCTTACCCGTGAGCCGTGACCATGCTCTTAATAGTTGCTTCCTGTACGCCTGCCAGAGCCTTCACAGCCAACGCATGTAAAGTCAACAGCCCATGTTTCATGTAAGAATGAACGAACGAGCGCGTGCGCACACGCACACACACACACATACACGGGGCCAGGAGCTGTGACTCGACCCCTGCAACCACAAACCACAACTAGGTGAGTACACACACACACACATCAGCCAAGTTTCACAGCCTTGTATGGCAGGTTGGTAGATAACCACCCAGGAATGTACTACCCTCCCCCGTGTGTGGGTAACGAACGCCTGTTAGTTATCTCTTAGTGTTCTAGGATTATCCTCCCCACATCCCAATCATAGGCCAGGCCTCCTACATTGGAAAGGAAATATTTCTGGATTAAAAACTAATAAAAAAAACACATAGGAAAGCAAAGGTATATGTATATTGAATGTAAGCGCAAGTTTGTAAAATTTACCTATCATCTTCCATGTTCACGGAATGGAAAAATAAAGATGGGTAATCTTGACAGGGTGGAAAAAAAAAGGTTCGAACTTCATATTCATTCGACTGAAGGGTACTACGTCCCTGGATGACTACTGCCTACCAGTCTACTGCATGTTCAGCCTTTTGCACTCTGGTAAGATCGCTAGTATTTTCCGTGGCAACAGCCTGGTTGATCAGGCCATCCACTGGGAGACCTGATCTGGGACTGGACCGCGGGAGCGTTGACCCCTCGAGAACACTCAACAGGTAGACTCCAGGTAGGCAGGTATGAACATACAGAATGACAGACAAATCTTACAGCCTTCTATTCACATTAGGTTCACGGTTATTTATATTGGTTTAATTTACATTAGATTTACAGTTATTTACATTGTCTTTGCAATTATTTTTACTTTCCTGTGTTTCTTATAGTTGCTTTTTCTATAACATTTTCACTTCAATTTAGGTCATACCTGACCTTGGTCCGCTGGGACGATGGTTCCGGAACCATAAACACACACGAAAATACAGCCGGAAGTTGAGTGTTGATGCTGAAGGGCTCTTGATCCGAGGACCAGGAACCATCCCCCTCTCCCTCTCGAACCAAACCTGACTGCTTCCCATCACCTGGGCGCTTTATGACCCTGATGAGCTTAGCGCTTTCCCGTGAAAATAAAACAATATAAGAAAGAGTTGATGGTGGCCAGAGATACCAGCCTGAGGCTCCACAAGTGTGACAACAAGACTGCGTTTAACTTATGCTTCTCTCTCAACGTGATATATTTAGCATACCGATCCTTAATGTGTGTGTGTGTGTGTGTGTGTGTGTGTGTGTGTGTGTGTGTGTGTGTGTGTGTGTGTCACAGAGAGAGAGACTGTGAGAGACTTAACTATTACGCCTGGAAACTAGTAAAGAATAAACATCAGAAACCAATAAAGAATTCAAATTTTATATACATTTTTTTTTTAAATTAAGATTTATGCCTTCTTAATTATAAAAAAAAAATCACGACTGTGAATATCACAGCTGGTGGATTTATATTAACAAGAGGGCACTGGCTTTGATATATTTACTGCCACTTTGTTTGTTTTTGTTAAAACCCGGTTGAGTTAGGCATAATAATTAACAGCTGGGCTTGTATATTACAATCTGATCATCAACAGTTTTTAATATACGAGTACAAGTCCAGTTGTTAACCCTAACTCAAAAAAGTTTAATAATCAACAATCATTTTCTTGCTCTAATAAATTCGGTAACGCTTTTTTTTCTAAACACAACAGCTCTATCACTGCTGAAACACCATGTGACTGTTGTATCCCTTGTAATAAATGTGAATTAGTATACAAAGGACAGAGTGGGTTATGGCTGGGCAAAATGTATGTCATCTTTAAGGCACTAAAGTGAGCTTATGACAGTGAGTCTGACTCCTTGATACTTACTGATTCTATGTCATGAGAGAATGCACTGGACTCACTCAACATGTTCATGAAAGAAACCAGGAATAATTATGCAAAGCTCATGGAGAAAGGAACTACTGTACAAGTATCATGGATTCCATCTCACACTAAACAATACCTTACATTATAGAGCTGATAAATTAGCCAAAGAAAGTACTTTGATAGATGCCAAAATCTTAATCTGCATGTGTTAAGCATTATAATATTCGAAGATAGATAATGAAATTTTGTGTCACAGGAATGCACTTAGAAAGTCTGGGTTGATGCTGAACGCAGTTTACAATATCAACAGACTGGGGGGGTGTTGTTGCCAGGTTTAGCCGTGGCTACAAGTACATCTGGCAACTTTGCATAAACACAGACGATGATCAGGCTATATGTAAAGTATGCAGTCAGCCTTATAGTTAATTTTCTTGAGTAGTACATGCTTGAGTGAAGAATATAGTTAATATACATGAAATGTGAAGTCATTGCAATAATAATAATAATAATAATAATAATAATAATAATAATAATAATAATAATAATAATAATAACAAACAGTTTAATCCTGTTTGCTGATAACAGATGCTGTTGTAAAATCGACAAATTTATAATTATATGCTTAACAGTACTTCTGTTAATCTTTAAGGCCTAGCTGAAATAATTCCTGTGGTTATATTTGTTCTTGCCCTACCTATCACAGGAATGTATATCGGATGAACAATAAACTAACCACTTTGGCGCCTCCCAAAAAAAACAGCTACTCCTCAATTAACATTATTAAATATGTTTGGAAGTTAGTGCTGTGTTGGAGGTCTTTGTGTTCTCTATAGTCATAGGCTATTTAGCGCTGAATGAAAATACACTAGAATACCTTGACAGAATGAGTACAGAATGTCCTGGACAAAACTTGTCCGGTAAAACCTACAGAGGACATAATTATCTTTCCATTTACGTACGTGTACAATCTTTCTCGGGTATATCTACTGTTTTCAGCCTGGCATAGTACTGAAAGGAGCGTTTGAAATCACTTGTTTAAACAGAATCATCGTCTATATCTTAAAGATTCCACATGCTTGGTTGAATGTCACATAAGTGAACACTTGCAGACAATAAAAATGTGTTCAGAGAGAGGATCATAACGAGTAAATCTCGGTGGGAACTGGAAGGAATTAACTGAGCAGGTAATTGAACAATTGATGCCATCCCAGAACACTGGCAAAATCTCTAATCTTGAGAACGCACGTGACTTGACCTGACCCTGGCCGTCTCCTCACCTCCAGCTTCCTTGACCTAACTTCTGGCTTTCTCCCTTTTCCGACTCCTTCCCGACTTGACAATATATCAGGACGGACCGAAACATCTTACAGGCAAGCCAGGAGTTGCTGTGCCCTGGGCTGCCCTAGAGTCAAAGGCTACCACAATACATGCCGTAAGTGCCACCACAATCCTTAACAGTACACACCGGTAGCTGCTACTTGCCACACCCCCTTCCATACTTCCAAGATCCTTGCCAGGTGATTTTTCCTGACGAATTCACTAATTTTCACATCCAGTTCACTGAGTTGTAGGCAAAGGTCTGCGGTAGACCTTGGCCTTCCCCGGTCTTCCCTACTTCATGGGAGACTAACGCCAGTTGGTACAACAATTAAAACATTCACAGCTGAATAGATGAACTTCGCCTTACATTCAAAGCAGCGTTTCTCATCCGGTGTTTCCCTGAACCCTAGGGTTCTGCGAGAGGTCGCTAGGGGTTCTGCGAGAGGTCGCTAGGGGTTCGAGAGAAATAGTGATAAATAGGAAGATCACGTGTAAATGCATTTGAGTAATTTTTGTGTTTAATTTTATATTCGCAATTTTACTATACACGTACGGCATATTCTTGAAAATTCTTGGGTTAGTATAATAAAGTATTCAACCTGAACAAGGAGTTTGATTTCACTTTTTTTTTTTTTTTGCATTATCAATAAACCTGAGAAAAACGTTGTTATTTTTTTTCTTAAACCAGTTATGAAAACAAAATTCCTATGAACTTTAGGTTTACAAAAGAGAAAGAAAGATATTAATAATGGTATTTTTTTTTGTAGGGGTTCCCTGTGACATGAAAATTATGACTCGCGCGTCGGTCTGGAGTTTTACGATTCTCTGATCGCGAGTTCTAACCCCGCCCGTGGTATGGTTTGACATGAAAATTAGTTCAAGGATTCCGTACGAGTAAAGAGGTTGAGAAACGCTACTTCAGAGAGTGCAGCGGGAGTGTTCGCAGACGATGTCAGCACAGAATTTCGACCTCGTTTATGCAGATATTTCACCCATCCTTGACTCACACTCGTAGCTAATACACGATAGTCCTTAATCTAGGTGGATGCAGATAGATCTTCTCAGGAGGTCGCCTCGTTGTGAACTGCCAAGTCCTCTCATATCTTCCCTATGCACTCACTTTCAAAAAAAGGTGGAACTTCAGCACAATATTGTACGTGAAAGCGTACAATATTGTACGGCAGTACATGTTCAGTTTTTTCTAGCACATATCTTCTTGACGCAAGCTATATTTGTATAGCAGCGATAACGAAAATCGTCTTATTAGCATAAATAAATAACTGTGTGTGGCATTATCAAGTCATGACTAAATAAAACTGCAAACAGAGCGAAATGTTGCCCAATACAAGATTTTTTTTTCCGAATTTGTCTCTGTTTTCACACGTCTTGGTATCAGCAGTATAGGGGAAGGGGATGGTGAAGGGGGGGAAGAGGATGGTGAAAGGGGGAAGGGGATGGTGAAGGAGGGAAGGGGAGGGGGTGAAATGCATACCGATTTAATAAATAAATGTACACCCGCAGTGTGCTGCTATCCTACACACTGACAGCTAAACAGTGGGAACAATAGCTATGTTTCCCTGTTATATTCCATTACACAGACAGTAAATTTCTTGCATTAGGGGGTGAAATCTGTCAGCCTGAGCTGTGAAGCTTCAGTAAGGTGCTGAAGATATCGTCAGGCCTTCCCACTGTCTGCAGTATATATTTCTACAAATTTCATATTATGTACATGAATGTATTCATAAAGCCACTGGAGGGCGAAACGTCTACAAGTAAAGACACCAAATATTGCATAACTGTCTTATTTTTTTCATTTCAGCAATGTGTACACGGACAGCGCAGTGCAGGAGGAAGTCTGCACACGGACGGGTGGAGGAAATGCGTGTACGGACGGTGATGGGTGGAGGAAATGCGTACACCGCGGCAACAGGCTCGACCAAATGCGTACATGGGGCGGTGCGGACGCAGTAGTACATACAATGAGCAGAAGTGAAATCGACTCAACCTGCAAAAAAGAGGACGAGTTGATTATTGAGGTCGAGATGAGTAGCGTCCTTCCACTGGTACTATGGTACCAGGGAACAAGGGTCTGGTCCTTTCAATGGTACTATGGTACCAGGGAGCAAGAGTCTGGTCCTTCCACTGGTACTGTGGTACCAGGGAGCAAGAGTCTGATCCTTCCACTGGTACTATGGTACCAGGGAGCAAGAGTCTGGTCCTTCCACTGGTACTGTGGTACCAGGGAACAAGGGTCTCGTCCTTCCACTGGTACTATGGTACCAGGGAGCAAGAGTCTGGTCCTTCCACTGGTACTGTGGTACCAGGGAACAAGGGTCTCGTCCTTCCACTGGTACTGTGGTACCAGGGAACAAGGGTCTCGTCCTTCCACTGGTACTATGGTACCAGGGAGCAAGAGTCTGGTCCTTCCACTGGTACTGTGGTACCAGGGAACAAGGGTCTGGTCCTTCCACTGGTACTATGGTACCAGGGAGCAAGAGTCTGGTTCTTCCACTGGTACTATGGTACAAGGGAACAAGGGTCTGGTCCTTCCACTGGTACTATGGTACCAGGGAACAAGGGTCTGGTCCTTCCACTGGTACTATGGTACCAGGGAACAAGGGTCTGGTCCTGGCACTGGCACTGTGGTACCAGGGAACAAGGGTCCGGTCCTTCCACTGGTACTATGGTAACAGGGAGCAAGAGTCTGGCCTTCCACTGATACTATGGTAACAGGGAGCAAGAGTCTGGCCCTTCCACTGGTACTATGGTACCAGGGAGCAAGAGTCTGACCCTTCCACTGGTACTATGGTACCAGGGAGCAAGAGTCTGACCCTTCCACTGGTACTATGGTACCAGGGAGCAAGAGTCTGGTCCTTCCACTGGTACTATCGTACCAGGGAGCAAGAGTCTGGCCCTTCCACTGGTACTATGGTACCAGGGAGCAAGAGTCTGGCCCTTCCACTTGTACTATGGTACCAGTAGTAAGAGTCTGGTCCTTCCACTGGCACTGTGGTACCAGGGAACAAGGGTCTGGTCCTGCTACTGGTACTATGGTATCAAGGAACAAGGTGTCTGATCCTGCCACTGGTACTATGATACCAGGGAACAAGGGTCTGGTCCTGCTACTGGTACTATGGTATCAGGGAACAAGGGGTCTGATCCTGCCACTGGTAATATGATACCAGGGAACAAGGGTCTGGTCCTGCCACTGGTACTATGATACCAGGGAACAAGGGTCTGGTCCTGTTACTGGTACTATGGTATCAGGGAACAAGGGGTCTGATCCTACCACTGGTACTATGGTACCAGGGAGCAAGAGTCTGGTCCTCCCATTGGTACTATGGTATCATTGGGGGCAACATTTGCAGTCCCTGGCAGTGCTCGAAGGGCATAAAACATACACGTCCGCACAGGGAGAAAAAATAAGGTCACCGGGACGGGATTCAAGGTCAGGGTAAAAATCGTGGTGGTGTGTAGTGGTGAGGGTGAGTACTGAAGGGGAACACCCTGTGCATGTTGTGTGAAGGGTGAGAGAGTTGGAGTAGCGTCTTCCTTGAGTGCACCCTTGTTCAGGTGATTATTAATAATGAGTGAAAGGGAGAGGAGAGAGAGAGAGAGAGAGAGAGAGAGAGAGAGAGAGAGAGAGAGAGAGAGAGAGAGAGAGAGAGAGATGGTAGTAATTGTAATATCTTCTACCCTCACCCTCTCCCCCACTTGTCTTCTGACCCATTCTGCTTTCTCTCTTTCACTTGTAACTTGATAATGGTCCTCTTTTAAGTGTGGATTATTTGTGTATTTGTGAATTACTCCAGCCACTCTGTTGTGACTTATTTCTTCTGGCTCTTAATACTCTGTGAATTCCTCACTCATCTTGCACCTTGTACTGTTTATTGTTACCCGTCTTGCTCTTACTCAATGTGCACCGTAACCTCTCGTGTGGTGTTGTGCAATTCCTTGACGACCTTCTTAGCAGCCTTGGCATGCAAATGCATAGTGAACTTTCTGCTTAAGACACTTGTTGGTGTGAAAAGTTCACACTTATCTTCCAAGCTGGTGGATTTAAACTACACTTGGTTTTACCCAGGTATCTCGGCTTGATTTTTATTTCCATCGCGTGTGCCAAGAGATGCAAGAAGCGCGAGTGTTTTTAACAAGTTTGAATACGCGCAATCTGCTGCTTCAATGTTTTATGAGAAAGTTACAGAGTGGAAACGCTGGCAGTATACTGCTACCCTAATCTGTTTAAGAATTACTGGTGGGAACATCGTCAGTGCGTGGGTACCCTCAATGAGAGGTACAAAGAGGAAACTAAACCTAGGTATGTTTGACTCATTCTGTGAGAGAACGGTATTGAGAGTTGAGGTAGGTGCGGGAGTGGATAACAGCAGGGTAGTCACTTTCTCACTGACGCCAGGGATGAGGGTCTCACACACACCACGCCTGCTGCACCAAGATCGCTGTTAGCAACACCTGCGAACACCTAAAGCCCACTGTGTTGCAGAAACGTTGTTTATAATAAATGTTTCCTCTTCACTAAGTGTCTTTATTACATCCTTATCGGTAACATCTGCTCTAAGACAGGTGCGAAGGTAACGTGTGGGGTTCCACAAGGCTCAGTACTGGGACTGCTTGTGTTCCTTAATATATGAATGTACTATTAGAAAGAACTGAGCTTTGGGAGTACCCATTCGCTGCTGATGTAAAGCAGTAACTAGTACAAGACAGGGAGAGAACATGTATTCTCCAGGGTGATATGGAGAGGCTGCAGTTATGGTCCAACAAGTGACTGCTGGGGTCAATTAGAACAACTACAAGGTCAAGTAAATAAAAGAACAGGAAGAAAAATCTCAGTACAAACTAGACGGGAAGTTACTAATATTATTAAAATATAAACTATTTGGGGAATAACATCACGCCCAACATACTAAATTAAAATAAACGCGTTGCAGAGTAAGATTTTATTGCCACAACGTTTCGCTCTGTGTGGATCTTTTATCGGGTCAAGACTTCATAAAACTTTATTCAGCAACTTGTCTTTTCTTATATTATTTGGATCTACGAAACATATTTCCAGAGGTACGCATTAAGTGAACCACCAGAAGTTACATGTGGCCTGTTTCAAGAGTTGTCTTACTCTCGTGGCCGGCCATGGACCAGGACTCCCCAGAACAGTTTTCTGATTATTTTCACTTAAATTAGATGGGAACAGCATTTGACAGACCTGTTGCGAGAATTTTACTGCTTTTGTAGTCCGTGCAGAGACCAAGCATCCCTGGCGACTGCCTGATTATCCAGGCCATTCCCTCCCGTGGCCTGCAGGCCAACGAGTCGATAATAAATTGGCACTGGCCAGCGGAAAGTTGAAGAGCCATTAACCACGGATGCTGACGCTTGTATCGATTTATATTGATTTTATACTTAATATCACGTTCCCAAAAGTTGTTATTTTAGCGACTTAACCTGACCTTGGTTTTCTCTTCGTTTCTTCACCTGACCTTTCTCATAGCCTTCTCCTTTTTTCTCTCTCACGATTTCATGATGGGCCTGGCAGGACACAAAGTTCGTTCAAAGTTTCTTCTCCAAATTGTGGGTGTCTAGTGAAAGCCCCTGTAGCACCGAGCTCTGCTTCAATCTGAGTATGTTTATACTGGGATATTTCTTTCCACACGGAGTAGGGGTTCGGCACCTAATTTTGGGTCCTATCTTTCCTCGCAAGAAAGGGAAGGAAAGCAGATGGCAGGAGGGAAGGAAAGCAGAGGGCAGGAGGAGGGAAGGAAAGCAGGGGTCAGAGAAAGGCAGGGCAGCAGGAGAAGAAGCAGGGCAGGAGGGAAGGAAAGCAGCAGGGAGGAAGAAAGAGGTTAGTAAATTCCTAAGGGAATGATGTTCTTTGCAAAAAAAAAAAAAAAAACTGGAACAATACACAAATAACCCGCACTTAAGAGAATGTAACTTATGACGACGTTTCGGTCCGACTCGCACCGAAACGTCGAGCTTATTGTGCATTCTTTGTAAAACTCTGCTGAGATTCACTGACCAAACTATGTCTTTCAAGGAGGCTTATTGATTCCATTAATTTTACCGCAACTAAAGTTAAGACTGGTCTGTAATCTGAAGCTAATGCCTTATCTCCCGTCATGCAAATTAATACCACTTTTGACATTTTCTACATATCCCGTACGGTACCTGTTTCTAGTGATTTATTGAAAAAATAGCTAATGGTTTGCTAAGTTCCTCTAGACATTTCTTTAAAAAACTCTTGAACACAGAGTCAGAACCCAGTGAACTTTTTGTTTAAATATATCTATTTGTCTGAAGATCATGATGTTGCATAATATATTCTCGTCCTGACCTACATAACTGATTTCTGGGATTTTATTTGTATTCTGTGTAAAAACAGCGAGGAAATACGCAATAAAACTGACGCACTAGCAGTAAGCTGGATTAAGTTGCATTCAAGAACGTCCATCTTTTCTCTAAGCTTATTCCTGTATACCTTAATGCCCATACAATCTGCAGGGCGAAAAGGGGGAAAGGTCGGGCAAGAGGGAAGGAAGGAATGCAGGGCAGGGCAGGCATGAAGGAAGAAAGGGCAGGCAGGCGAGAAGTAAGGATGGAAGGGCAGTCAGGCGAGAAGGAAGGATGGAAGGGTAGGCAGGATAGAAGGAAGGATGGAAGGGCAGGCAGGCAAGAAGGAAGGAAGGCAGGAAGGAAGGAATGCGGGAGGGGAAGAAGACAAGGAAGAAGGTAAGAAGACAGGATCAATATTAGCATTTCATTTTGAGCTGATAAACACCGCATAATTCCTGTGGCCGGCAATCAGCGTATAAAGCTATAGGTAAACACGGAGTTGCTCCGCTCCCGACAACACAGAGCACCTGTATCGGGCAGGTGAGGACAACAGGTAAAGGGATATTTGTACTGTACGTGTGCGTGATGGTGTCGCCAGGAGTGACGTCAGAACCCAGGAGGCCCAGCAAGCACCCATCCCACACCTGGTTATACAACCCACAGGTATACCGAGGTTTTTTTAGGTGTGTACCTGTTGTGGGCTCTACACCGTGAGGTGTGTATTTCTCCCCATATATGGCGGGGGGTTCTGTATCTCTCAGAGTATTTACACAGTTTATATTAAATTTCCCACTATATGCACACTGAGGTATGCATCTCTCAGTGTATATACACAGGATTTATGTTAATTCCCATTGAAGGGGATTACAGTATTTAATGCCTCTGGTATAGAGTATCAACGCCATCTTAACGACTCACAAGCAGCCTCTAGGCTCTAAACCTAACATAGTAAGAAGCACAAACGTGTCTAAATAACGCCTACAGCCGTGTTATTATTTACTCAGTTATCACATCCCATGAGGGTGGTGGCGGAGGGAGGTTATGAGAGTGTCACACAAGTGGTGGCACGAGCCTGGCCCATGGCCGGGCTCCCGGAGTAGAAAGACTCTGGAAACTCATCAAAGGAATCCGCTATTACTGGTACCCTTCAGACCACTTGTGCTACACCTCGGCTAAATTAATGTTTTGAGCTCATGTCACCTGTAAAGGCAGGGGAGGTATCCCAGCTAGAAAATATGACGAGGTCTCTTGCTGCTAGCCCAGAATCAGAACGTACTGTGAGCAGAAGAGATATCTCGATATCATGTAATGTCACTGTGATTGATTATACCTGATGCCTAATCTACAAGCGAAAATGATAAATGACTGTGATGAGATATATGAAAGGAAGGGTAGAACACAATGAAAGTTGGGGTGTCATGAGGGCAATCATAGAACACTGCCATCATCAGAGGTTCACGACTCTTCAACCTTCTACCAGTTGATTTGAAAAATATTGCCGAAATTAAAGATTTCAAGTGAACCAGCAAGTTGCTAGATGTGTTGGATCAAATAGGTTGTGATGGCTATGTAGGTTTGAGGTCTATGGTCAGCAATAGCCCGACTGATCAGTCATATGATTTATGCTTATCTAGAAAAGCACACGCTACCAAGCATATCTCATTCTCGAGTAATTTAACAGGTATGTGTCTAATTATCGAGTATTATTACCAGACAACACCTACCAGCGGGAGCAGTGAGGGAGGAAGAGGTAGGTCCGTATCTGTGTCTGTCTAACGAGAGTACAATTACCAGACAACACCTGCCTGGGGGAAGAGTTAGGGAGGGTGGGGTTTAAGGTCCCACCCTCGCCACCTACCGTGTCTAGACAATCTCCTGAAATAGGTGAGAGCTCTCTGATCCATCATATAATCACACCGCTGGCGATTCATCTTCCCAACGCTAAACTGTGTCCTTTACGCGGTACTTGTCAATACACAATAGACACTTAAGCATTTACTGATCTTCCCCACTAGTGGAGAAGTCACTGCACTGTGCACTTAGACAGGTCATTGCTGCCACACTGACTTGTCTAAATCACCAGGCAGCAGGTTGGTAGTTCCAGCTTCCCATATCAGTTTTTACAAGCGTAGCAAGACTCTGTACTGTTATTTCTCGGTTGACTCTGTCACTATCCCCATTGCTGGTACGCTTATTACTTTTTGAAACTTATAAAATTAATCGGTATAATATGAAAATCAGAGTTAAAAAAAAATCGAATATAGTTACTAATGTTTGGCGGGCTAGAAGGCTGTTAAAACCAGTGGAGTGCAGCTGTTGATCGTGTTTGTCAATATATGAGTGCCATGAGTGAAGCTCAGTGTTTCCCTGGCACGAACGTCACACAATAACAACAACAAATATTATTCGGGAATTTAAGCGCACTGAGACGCTGGTGATGCCTCAGTTAACATGACAAACATTATCTCTCAGTCGACAGCAGGATTCGAACCTGCAAACTCGTCATCAGAGTACACAGTACTTTATCCACACATATATATATATATATATATATATATATATATATATATATATATATATATATATATATATATATATATATATATATGAACTTCACAATAAAAAACAATGGTGCAGGTATGCTACCAAAGTTTAGATTTTGTCCCCAAAGCGGTAAGTTTATCATGCACCTTTTATCCATCCTGTGGGAAATAGCTCAAGAGCAAATGGTTCCACAAAAAGGCCTGGGAACTAGGCCCTTAAAAAGGTGGAAAACATTCTACTAGTGTGTTGGTAATACAAGTGAGCCAATTAAATTCACAAGTCCATGGCTATGTATCCAGATAGCACGTATACGTATGTATAGCACATGTGTCTGTATGATACATGACCAGCGTTGTTCTCCCTGAAGCAGTAACTGCGGGCAATCCACTGCAATTGCAGTCCACAAGTCCAGGTCATAATAGCGGCTATATAGTTACATGTACTACTTATAGCATTGAGAAGTATGCGCAGACTGAATGGCACCATAAACACATGAGTGATACTAGAAACACATGAGTGGCACTACAAACATATGAGGGGCACCATAAACACACGAGTGGCACTAGAAACACATGAGTGGCACCACAAACACGAGTGGCACCATAAACACATGAGTAACACTACAAACACATAAATGGTATCACAAACACATAAATGGTATCACAAACACATGATGAATGGCACCATAAACACATGACTGGTATAAACACATGAGTGGCACCACAAACACATAAATGGTATTACAAACACATGATGAATTGCACCATAAACACATGACTGGTATAAACACATGAGTGGCACCACAAACACATACGTGGCACTAGAATATTCAATACGTTAAGATCCTTCTGAGAGAGATTAATGCCAGTTCATGTTCACTTCGCTCATTACACACACCTGGATTTCTAAGCCTCATCCGTACATGCAGGTTTTCTGTTGACGTTATCGTGACGGCGGTCTTGGCAAGTGACAGGAGCATGCCCACGTAAACGAAAGACACTGTCACAACAGTCTCTGAAACCGGCACTTACACGATCCAAACACTGACACTGATACTTACACAAGGATACTGTCACAAAAGTCTCTGACACCGGCACTTACACGATCAAAACACTGACACTGGCACTCACATGAGGATATTGTCACAACAGTCTCTGAAACTGGCACTTAAACGAGAACAGTGACCTTTATATGAGCCTAACTATGGTAACTGCCACAGGATGTCGTAGATCAGTGTCACAGGCGTGGGACTGACCGTGGTGCGGTGGGGGTAGGCCGCCTAGCCAGGAGAGGCGTGGTGAAGGAGCATAAGGGCGTAGTGGCGTGTATGGACGAGGGGAGCGCCAGAGAGGGGAGTGTGGCGTGGCACCAGCAGTCAGCATGGTGGCCCTGGCAAGGCTGGGCCAACAACCCTCACTGGCGCGCACTGAGGGTGACTGATCTCCAAGCCTGGCCTCGCACGCCTCCTTCCCTCCCTTCCCCCTTCCTCACCTCCCAACACCTCCCCCTATCCTCCATCTCCTCCCCCTAACCCTCTCCCCCTTCCCCTCCCGTCCCCTCATCCTCTACTCTTATACATCTACGCACTTCCATATACCTCAACCCTCTCTCTCTCTTTCCTCTCATGTTTACTTTTATTCTTATTTCATGTATTAAACAATAGCGTGAGGACACAGATCAGGAAGGGAGGGGAGGTGAATGGTGGTGCGTGCGCGGACGTGTGTGGTGAGGGGAGTGAGGGGGAGTGTGAGGGGAGCGACCTCTGGCTCTCGTGCACGCCCACGTGACCAAGGTTGAGGACCCCACCACCACCACGTGTAGGTCAGTCCACCACCCACCTCCCCTAATCCCCACCCCCCGCCAGAAACCTCCTGGCCCCCCTCCACGGACATTGCATCCCCCTCACCCAGCCGTCAACCACCCTCCCACCGTCTCCCCTCATCCTTGCAGCCCCAGCCCTCCACATCTTCCTCGCAGCCCCCATCCTCTCCCATCATTCTTGTAGCCCCTAGCCCTCCCTCATCATCTTCACAGCCCAAATTCTCTCCCCTCACCCTTGCAGCCCCCAGCCCTCCAACATCCTCCCCGCAGCCCTTCTCCTGCCTCATTCTTAAAGAGAGCAGACATATTTACACTGCTTAAAGGAGGCAGTAGAGCGCTAATCAAAAACGGAAGACCAGGAGCCTTAACATTGTACATCATAAAATTCTTCGAAAGAATCATGACAGGCCAAATTACAAATATTATTGAACACCAGAACCTGCACGACCATATATTTAGCAGGGGTGCAGTGGGCACAATAAGAGAACATTGTATCAACATGCAGGGCCTCAGATTATTCAACATCTTACCAGAAGATTTCAGAAACACTACTGGAATAAGTGTACAAGTCTTCAAGAGGAAACTGGACAAGTATCTTCACCAGGTGCCTGATCAACCATTCTGTGATGGATATGTGGGGCTGCGGGCCACCAGCAGCAACAGACAGGTTGACCAGGCTAGCATCAGACAAGCCTGGCCAAAGGCCGGGCTCCGGGAGTAGAAGGACTCTCGAAATTCATCAAAGTATATCAAAGGTGGAAGATTATACTAAACCTGCATGACAGAGTTACAAAGGTGCTGGAAAAAATCTAAAAATGCAGTGAGATGTACAAGAATTTTGCAAAGGCATTTTGACAAATGTGATCATGGATTGATTGCACAAAAAATGAGGGCGACAGGTATAGTTGGAAAAGTATGTAAATGGATATTCAACTTTGCAACAGATAGAACACAAAGAGTGGTAGTAAACAGAGTAAAATCCAGCATTAGCAAAGTAAAAAGCGCACTGCCCCAAGGCACTGTCCTGGCTCCTTTACTGTTTCTTATCCTCATAACAGACATAAATACAAACACTCGCCACAGTTTCGTATCATCATTTGCGGAAAATCACCTCGGCAGAAGACACGGAACAAACTGTAAGAAAGATATCAGCAAAGTTTTTCAGTGGACAGTGGTGATAAGTTCCATCTCCTTAGATATAAAAAGAACGAAACGTAAAGAAGAGTATCAAACAGAACTCGAGGATCACATAAAAGACCTAGAAGTAATAATGTCCGGTAATCTTTCGATCAAAGAACATAATAAGGCAAATGACACGACAGCTACGGAAATGGCGAAGCGGATAATGAGAACTTTAAAAAAATGGTATTACTATTCAAATTGCTTACAATCTCTCCTTTAGAGTATTGTGCTGTGCTGACACCTCCGATTCAAAGATCATTTACAACCCGCATGGAGACACACAACCAATAAAACATATGAATTAATGGGAATGCTTCAAGGTCCTAAATATATACTCGCTGGAGTGGAAGATAGAGGAATGATAATATATACGTTGTAGGTGCTTGAGGGCCTGGTCCCAAATTTGGACACTGCCATAATAATATACTAAAGTGAGATATATGGAAGAAAGTGTAGAATAAACCTAGTGAAAGGCAGGGGCGCCTTGAGCATTATAAGAGAACAGTGTCAACATGCGGGATCCCAGACTTTTTAACGTCTTACCAGAAGATATCAGAAACACTACTGGAACATGAGTGGAAGTCTTCAAGAAAAAAATCGACAACTTCATCCGCTAAGTGCCAGATCAACCAGGCTGTCATGGATATGTGGGCCAGTGGGCTGCCAGCAGTAACACCCTGGTTGACCTGGCAAGCCCAGACAAGGAAAACTATCAGAAACTCATCAAAGGTATTTCATCGGTAAAGGTATATCCTCCCAGCAGGCTCCATCCTCCCTTCCTGTCAGTAGAAGTAGTTATACTCTGTGTAGTATGTATACCATGTATACCCAATAACCATTAGACAGTATGATCACGACCAGTGATCGATATGCTAAGCGCATATCGACCACTGTTAATAAATATACATAAAAGACTGCCTGGTCAAGATACTAGACACATCTCGACCAGGCAGTCTACTGACTATATACATTACCTGACTATATACATTACCAGGTATCTCTCTCTTTTCTCCGTTCCAGGGAAAACAATACAAATGTTTCAAGGCATTCGTAATAATTTAGATCCTTTATTGATTCTATATAGACAGCAAATGATCACTATACATTACCTAGCTTTCCTATCTCTCCTGTCTTCAAGTTGTTGTAAGTACGGAACAATATTCAAGCCCCATAATCCACCCTGTCTACCTTTAATGTTATAGTACATACTTGTTTTCAGTGGAACTTGAATCTTTAAGACGTATACAGTGATAATCTATTAGGTACCACTCTGTCCTCCTTGAGGTTCGATCGCTAGCGAACTCAGCTCTCACACTGAGGTCCGGGGATCGATCTCCGGTATGGCTGGAAAACATTAGGACGTGTTTCCATAATACATCTGCTGTCCATGTTCACCCATCAGTAAAATGGGTACCTGGGTGTTAGTCGACAGGTGTGGGTCGCATCCTGGGGATAAAATTGACCTAATTTGCCCGAAATGCTCTGCATTGCAAGAGGCTTTCTATATAGTAGTATGTCATTGATGTCAGCTAGACCTTGTACATGAATGAAATAAAGACATTATTATTATTATTATTATTAATTATTATTATTATTTTATTATTAATTATTGTATTATCATTCTTATTCTTATTATTATTATTATTATTATTATTATTATTATTATTATTATTATTATTATATTATTATTAATTATTGTAAATTTATCATATAAAATTATTTTAATTTTTTAAATTTTTTATATTAATTTATCTGAATTTCCAAAAAAAAATAAAATGAATTAAAGTGATTTTAATTTTTAATTTTCTTGGAAATTAGACATTTAAACTGTTTTTGATTTTAGAAAAAGTAATGATGCTTCAAGTGCTTTTTTTTTTTATATGAGATTGTTGTTGATTTCTTGATTTTAGAAACAAGTTAATGATGGCTTCAGAGAGCTTTTTTTTTTTATCATATGGTATTGTTGTTGTTTATCTGATTACATCTGGAGCATCTCGCATCAGAACCATTATTGTTGCCAGTTAACACTCAGGTGACAACATTAGTGTTGCCAGTCAACACTCAGGTGACAACATTAGTGTTGCCAGTCAACACTCAGGTGACAACATTATTGTTGCCAGTCAACACTCAGGTGACAACATTAGTGTTGCCAGTTAACACTCAGGTGACAACATTAGTGTTGCCAGTCAACACTCAGGTGACAACATTAGTGTTGCCAGTCAACACCCAGATGACAACATTAGTGTTGCCAGTTAACACTCAGGTGACAACATTAGTGTTGCCAGTCAACACCCAGATGACAACATTAGTGTTGCCAGTCAACACTCAGATGACAACATTATTGTTGCCAGTCAACACTCAGGTGACAACATTATGTTGCCAGTCAACACTCAGGCGACAAAACATGCATGAGAAACTACGAAAAAAGTTTGGTTAAAAGTAAACCATTACCACTAAACGCCACAAAATTTGTGTTTCTTCACATACATCAAAAACACAAATGCAACACCTGACCTGGGAAGCAAAACCAAGGTCAAAAGTGAGTCTGAGGTTAGATTTGATTCAAGGAGGACTCTTAGTCTAATTTCCTTGGATCAAGAGCCCTTCGCCAGCATCAAGGTAATCCCCCGTGGAAGGGGCACCCTTAGACAAGCCACAGGGATATGTGTCAAAAGTTTTCCTACTGCAGTAGCCTTGCCCTTGGCTAGATTTGCCTGGTGCTTCCTGGTCAACCAGGCTATTGCTGCTGGAGGTCTGCTGGCCCACGAGTGTATCACAGCCTGGTTGATCTGACACTAGGCGGAGGTATTTGCCGAGTTTCCGGCAGTATTGTTGATGTCTTCTGGCAAGTTGCAGAAGCAGTCTGGGACCACGGATGTTGATACAATGTTCTCTTATTGTGCGCCAGGGCACTTTATGTAACATATGTCAGGCCCGTCTTTAAGTTCGCAGCATCAATATGGAACCCACACCTGTGGAAGCGTGTTAAGAAATTGGAGAAAGTGAAAAAAAGTATGTAACGGGACTAGTCCCAGAGCTAAGGGGCATGAATTACGAAGAGAGTCTAAAGGGATCGAATCTAATGACCCTGGAGGACAGAAGGACCAGGGAAGCCATGATAACAACATACAAAATACTCAGAGGAATTGATGGGGTAGATAGGGGTAGGCTGTGTGAGAGATGGGAAACAGGTACTCAAGGGCATAGCAGAAAGGTAAGTCACACATGAGTCACAGGGGTGTCAAGAAGTATTTCTTTAGTCTTAGAGTGGTCGAGAAGTGGAATAACATCGATGAAGAAATCGTGGAGGCAGACTCCATACATAGTTTTAAGAGTAGATACGATTGGGCCTCTGGGGCACGCGCGCACATACACACACAAGTCCTGGTATCAGTGTCGCCATTGAATACTCAAAGGCTGTGATGCCAGTGTTGTTAGATGACACTATCAGTGATTTCAGTATTGTTAGAGGACACACACACACACATCCTGATGTCACTGGTGTAAACCGACGCTCTCGCAGGCCCTGATGTCAAAGGTATCAGCTGACGCACAGTTTCTGCTGACTGTCATTTGTTATAATAAGAGTGGCTCTCCTCTCTCATTTGTAAAGTTAGTATTCTCATCACTTCTCACTTATACACGCCCTTCACATTCATGGATTTCACACATCTGAAGGTCTTTGACGCTGTCAGTACCTACGTACACTAACCCCATTTCAGCAAACCCTTGGAGAATATTAACAAAAATGCAAAGGAGAGAAAAGAAATTTCTCCTCCAATCCCGTCTCACAAGTTGGGCCTAATTTTCTGGCTATACAATGTTACCAGATCAGTTCTATCACTAAATTCTCCCTGTTAGTTCTACCTGACGAGGTAGAACTAACAGGGGAAATTCAGTGACAGAACTGATCTGATGTGGGGAAACACGTATACAATTATTAAGATATTCACCGATGATACGTTTCGCCCACCAGGGGCTTTTACAGGCCAGTGACATGATCTGATTCAACTACCTTGAAACAAACATGCCGAGACTGATGTCCTATATACTTAATTGAAATAAGCAAAACAAACATTGTGAAAAAAATAGTGAACTTCCTTGATAATGTGAGAAATCACGAAAGCGCTTGGAAGTCCAGTATCTTTTCACAGTGGTTGTTTTGCATATTGTGATATCACCTGTTTACTGTGATCTTATTGCATCAATATGAAATAAATGTGGCCCTCACCACGGGAAAGTCACAGTCCCTAGGGTATATAGTATCACCTGTCATTAATCTAATGTATGCCTAGTAAGCATCTGCTAGAATTATTTCGGTACTTAGACCATGGTCACGTCAAATGATGGAAGAGAATGAGGGAACACAGTATATATAGTCGAGAAAGCAGGTCACAGGTGAAGATCAGGTGAAGGCGTCAGGTCATCTAATAGTCGCGTCACGTGGCAACAAGGAATCAGCATGGAGTAGCATCATATGTACAAGGGTAGAGATGGTGTACTTTCCAGATCTTTGTTCTACTGTGGTGTAGTGACAGTTAAGTATGCTTCGATACAGTGTAGGCTGTCAATGTTGGATTCCTTGTAGAGCAGCTCTGCCGTTTCAGCACATGATACGTCCCTCTTTAGATCTGTGCAAGACTCACTCATTTTGGGCGTCGTCTCGTTTGCATGCATTTTTTCTGTTCTCGGACCCGTGTGGAAGGATTCCACCCCGTTTCTCCTACAGAGATCATGTTGTACCCTCCACGTGAAATTGTATACTGTTTGGTTTGTTAAACTGATCTTTCTTCCTGGTGAAATCTCTGATGGAAAACATGGTCATGGTAGCTACACGGATGTTGCCAATCAGTTTCAGTATTGTTATACCTCTACTTTGGTTTGAGTTACACTGTAAGTCGTTGATGAACAACACTGTGCCACATCTCGCTGACTAGGTGATTGTGCAGATTATGGAGTCAATGTTACACGCGACGGTCTGGAGTTTTGAGACTCTATGACCACGGGTTCGACCCCACCCGTGGTATGTTTTATGGTGTCAATGTTAGTATTGCCAAAATAATGTGCATAGAATACCATGCACCACCAGCTTTAGTCCTACAAAGCAGGAAAGGTTTGGCAACCTTAACGAAAAGATAACTTAAGTCCTAAGAATTAATCTAGGCTATCCCGCAACACTAAAATACTTAATAAATGAGACACTTGTGAAACATTTGGGTATCTTTATTCTGCAAATGTTTCGTCAACCAGTGGTTTCTTCAGTTCAATATAGTGAGGAACAATAGAAGATGAAGAGAGTTAGAGGTAATCAGTCCCTCAGTCTGGAGTTCGATGTGTCTAGTACATCAATCTTGTTGGTTTTCTACAACTATTTGCACATTAAAATACTTAATATGAGGAAAAAATTGATGTATCTAGAGTTAATGGTTGAATACGGTAAATCCAGCTCATGGCAGAGCTAATGTTCTTGTATGGTGATGAAGATACTGTTGTTTCTCAAGTTGTTAGAAGACGTACCATGAAACATATGAATTAGGATATTGGAATCACAGCTACACGTTAAAATGTTTCCACTAAATCACCTCCATCTAGCTAGAAAGCAACAGCATTTTCCACCACCCGAGTAAGTAATTATTGCAAAGAAACTAATCATGCATGATCTTCAACACACTGCTAAACTCAGCACACTCAAACACACAATCTGAAGTCTTAGGCAGCATCTCAAGACCATCTACACCAGTGATTCTCAACCAGGGGTAAATTTACCCCTTGGATGTTAAAAATTACATGGTAAGGGATAAACATTTGTGTGCTATTTTCGTGCAAAGCCTGAATAATTTTTTTTCTGACCTTGTTTTTCTGTCCCTTTATGATGGCGATAATTTTTTTGTATGGAAGTAGGGGGTAATAGAGAAATACATCAAGCCAAGGGGGTTAATGATGGAGGAAACGTTGAGAATCCCTTAGAATTAATAATTGGTATTCGACCTTAGAAACTTATCTGTCTGCCATACTGCTCTCAAGACTGCAGAAGTTACAACTAGAGCCAGTTTAATTATCTCTGACTCCCTATTCACATTATATTCCCTAAGTTGCCTACGATCGGAAAGTAATATACTTGTGCATGAAGCCAGACACATAATATAGACGAAATACTGACAAAGGGATTCAAGGCTAACTTTTGTGGATTCTCTCTCACGTAAGCCTCCAGGAAGATGGCTTGGCTGAACGAACATTAAATACAGTGAATGGTGAATATAATTTTGGACTGTTAAATAGAGGTTTAAAAAAATTATCAGAAAAAATAGCAAATTAATTTGAAGAAAGTACTAAATCTTACTACTGAAGTTTCTTGGTTATTGTCTCCGTCCTTTGAGTGGTACGGCACAAGAAAAAGAAAAAAAGACCAATAAAAAGCTAATAATAGTACATTTGGGTATTATTTACAGATTGTCACTCTTTCATCCGTTCTAAACAAATATAGGAGACTTGCTTAATAATTTTGGGTATGAGAAGGGTGAGACTTCAGCTTCCCACTCTCTCCTCCAAGTGTGGAGTGTTACCTCCCTCCCTTTTACTCTATCTTCCCTCGTTGATACTGATTCTCTCTCTCAATCCAGTCTCTCTCTGTCTCACTCTCCCTCTTCCTCCCCCTCACTCCTCCCTCCCTCTATTTCTCTCTCTCTCTCTCTCTCTCTCTCCCACACACACACACACACACACACACACACACACACACACACACACACACACACACACACACACACACACACACACAACACAAAGAGTAACTGCCAGAGAAGTGGAAGACATCAAATGTCGTCCTGGTATTTAAGAAGGGGGGGGGACGGACAAGTGGCATTTAATTACAGGTCAGTGTCACTGACACTCACACTATGTAAATTAATGAAGAAGACATTCAGAAGAAGTGTGGCGGAGATCCTGGAAAGAAGACATTTTATGCACAACGACTGACTTGGTTTTAGAGATGGAACATCTTGTCTCACAAACCTGCTGGAGTGCTATGACAAGATAACCTAAGTGAGGCAAGAGAGAGAGAGAGAGAGAGAGAGAGAGAGAGAGAGAGAGAGAAAGAGAGAGAGAGAGAGAGAGAGAGAGAGAGAGACGTGTATTCTTGGGCTGTAAGATTTCTGACACTGTGCCAAAAATGCACTGTGACAAAAGCTAGAGGAGCAGGAGGGAATAACAATGAAGAACCTGCAATGGATCAAGAAATACCTAACAGGAAGGCAACAGTGATTGTCTGGGAAGAGGCATCGGAGTGGGCAGGTATGACAAGCGGAGTTCCACAAGGATTGTTACTGGGACCAGTGCTGTTTCTGGCGCACGTAAACGACATGCCGGAAGACCTCAAATCTCATGCATCCCTGATTGTAGATGTGAAACTAAAGAGGACAATAAAACCGGAATAGAGGCAAGAAAAGGCTACGAACTTTCCTGGACGGGCTCCAGGAGTGATCTGACAAGTGGTTACTGGAATTCAATCCAGGCAAATTTGCAAGGCTATGAAAACTGAGGACGGACAAAAAAAAAAAAACTGAGTCAAGTCTCAGGGAGGGGGGGTTGGAGGGACAAAGACTGCAAGCTTCACTAAATGACAACATCGGAGAGTGAGTACTGCACCGAACATATCACCCTAAACACATCTCTGAGGACAACACCTATGAAGAGAACACCTGTGCCACACACTACTCACACTTACCTGTAACAACAACAGCTGTGAGGACAACGTCTCTGCCACACTGATACAACTCACCTGAAAGCAGGAAAAAGTTAAACAAAGTCAGTGGAGTTAAAACAAGCAAGTACATGAATGTAATTAATGACCCGCTAGTTCCCACGTCCCTCTCTCTCTCTCTCTCTCTCTCTCTCTCTCTCTCTCTCTCTCTCTCTCTCTCTCTCTCTCTCTCTCTCTTTCTGCATTCAAATATACTTTCTGACACATCCTCTCTTAAAGCTAATCTGTATAATGAACAATTTTATTCCATATGCTTCCTTTTTTCTTCTTCTTCGTCCTTCTCCTCCTCCGTCGTCTACCTCCTACGTCTCCCTTCTTCCTGTCATCCCTGTAGCTACGATCCTGGAGTCAAAACACTCATAGCTTCACTCTTCAACAATCTTTTATCTCTGCTAAATCTCTCTTCATTTTATTTTTTTAATTAGTTTTTAATTTAATCTCATCTCGAACTTTTGAAACTCTAATTCCATTTTACTAGTTTTTTTTTTTTTGGTCGGGGTTTATTGCCTTCCCCGCCTTTCTTCCCATATTTTTCTTTCTTATTCCATTGCTCTCTTTCTCTGTTGCTCCTTCCCCCTCTCCCCCCACAATTGCTCTCTTTTCCAGTCCATTAATTTCTTTCCCTATTCCTTCTTAATTCTCTCTTTCTCCAACCCTCTCTAACTTTCCACTCCTCTCTTTCCCTTTCTCCCTATTACTCTTTCAGTCTCCGTTTCTCTCTTTTTTTAATTTCTGTCATTATAACTCTCCCTGTCATTCTCCTTTCACATTCTTTTTTCCCGTCTTACTTATTACCCAATCATTTACCCTTTCCCTTTCCTCTCTAGTAATTTGGTCTGCGGGACGCTGGTAGAAAGAGCCTGACTGATCAGGGGGTCACCAGTTTCCAGCTACTGAGGAATGAACAAAAACTCTCAACACCTGTCACAGGTATACCCTTCCTCCCCACATTCTGTGTGTCTGTCTTTCCCATGTACTCATGGGAATACATGGGAAAGACTGACAAGACAGCAGACACTGAGGCTGTCTGCTGACAACTATTTACTTCTGTCTAGAATATAGACTTTCGTGCACTATGGGTGTGAGTCAGGATAAAGAGAAGAGAGAGAGAGAGAGAGAGAGAGAGAGAGAGAGAGAAAAGGGGAAGTAGAAGATAGAGAGAAAGAGGGGGGGATGGGAAGAAGAGGCGAGATTCCTCCACTACAACACTAACCACGCCCTAAATGACAAACTCCCATAAAGTAGCTACTGATGGCCTACCACCTGTGGCGTAATTATCAGCACCGGGTCCCGGGGGGGGGGGCGCTGGTCCCCGGAACACCATCCAGGAACAGACACTTGCACAATAAAAAAACAGGTTTTGTTGCAACACGCTTACTTCGTTTAACAATTACAGATGTCTTGTTCAATAAACACAATTTTTCCCTCAAGTAACAGATTTCGCGTTCAACGCAAATTTCTTATATAACATTTTTCTTGCTTTTGCGTATCCCCGAAGGGACACTGTTTAGTGACTGACTGATATATTTTTTTTACCCAAAGTTTGCGTTTCATCTTGAGAATGCCTCATTCGATCGACTTCAAACTTCCAACGCTGGTGTCTTGTATTTAGAAGAAGACTGGTATTATCACTGAAGTGTGTAGATGCTAATTTGTTAATTTTATTGGAGAAATTGGGCAAATTTCAATGTTGATATCCATGCGATAACTTACAAAAGCCTCTTCCGATCAGCGTCAAACATTCACTGGCCACAGCTTCAGAACACAACCCCTGAGCAGCTTTATACTAAAGTGCTGGTGTATTTATTTAGGTATATTGATTTCTGTGCGATAACTAATTATTATTGTTACAATCATAACAAAGTGCTAAACCCACTAGGGTCATACAACATGCGATAACTAGAGAATGCCTCTGCTGATTGTCTTGAAACTTTCAGAGTTGGTGTTTCTTAGTGAGACGTGAGGAGGGAATCTAATTGGCTTTGGGCTTCGTAGATACCATTTTTTTTAAGATATTGTTGTATTAGTTATATTAGTCTTCAGCCTGGCTTCAAATTTTCAACACTGATGTTTGAGTTAGAAATTTATGCTGCACTCTGCACTATTCCTTTCACCCAGATAGAAGGGGCTGGGTTTATGGAACACGAGGGGAAGGGGGGTAAATGTCAGTAAAAAATTAACTTTGGGTCCCAGCATGTAACTATCATGCAGAGTTGGGTATCAGCACACTGCGGATGTCCTGAGGGACACTGGTTTTGCCCTGCTTCTGTGCCGGCGAGCACGTGCGTGGCACTACTGTGTCAGCGGTGAGGGGTTTGTTCCTCTTCCCGTCCCCTCACCCATCTGCCTCAGCTGTCACCATGACAACGGGGATGTCGCACTTAACGCTTGGGATACTCACTTGTTGCTTCCTCACATCTCACGCGACACTGCACGCCTCCTGGTAGGTAATCCCCTCAAAGCTCCCACTACCCTTCCCTCAACCCTCACCCCCCCTCCCCTCAAACCTCACCCCCTCCCCTCAAACCTCACCCCCCCCTCAAACCTCACCCCCTCCCCTCAAACCTCACCCCCTCCCCTCAAACCTCAACCCTTACCCCCTCCCCTCAAACCTCAACCCTTACCCGCTTCCCTCAAACCTCAACCCTTACCCTCCCTCTCAAACCTTACCCCTCCCCTCAAACCTTAACCCTTAACCCCTCCCCTCAAACCTCAACTCTCACCCCTCCCCTCAAAAATTTACCCTTACCCCTTCCCCTCAATCCAACCCTCACCCCCATCTACTCCCACCTGTCACCTATCTTCCAGTAGTCAATGTATACACAAGAATAATCCCCCACCTCGACCTCTTGCTATAATTGCTATAATTTCCGAGTTTCCAATTTTTTCCCTCTAAAATGCGTCAGACTGATTACCTGATATCTAACATTAATTTTCTCCTGATTGTGTAACTTTTTTTTTTTAATTTACCTCGGCTTCAGTCACTGTTATTTCCGTATTGTCTTTTCTAGGTTCTATTATATTTTCAAATATTCTTTGTTGGTCAATTTGTAGCGTTCTAGGTTGCCACGATCTCTCCTCATCTACATTATTTTTTCCAGCTCTCTTGTTAGCTTTGGCTTCCATACACTGTATAATAAATCTTAAATTGTCTTTCTTTTATTCTCTATTATTATCTATTTTCTATTGTTTTCTGTCTCTTGTAATGGGTGGAATTTTAGAATTTTCTCCTGGTGCTCCAACCGGTTCGTTTATTTTACTCAGGAGGAATCGCTAAACGTGTAGGGGTTATGTAGCGCCTGGGGAATGGGAGGAATTCAGGTTCCATCAGGTGAAGAGTAAGTTCAGTTCCCTGGATCAAGACCCCCTACATCGGCATCAAGGCACCTTGAGGGTAAATTCTCTCAGTGGGGACATATTGGAAATGAATCTTCGTATATCTTCTCTATATTTCTGGGAAAGAACATTCATCTTGTCTTACATTATGCTTATTCTTTAGTTTATTGTCCTGTTGTATTTCCCACGGAAACTCTCTTTCTCATACTTACCTATATTTTCCTATTCGGAATACGACTCTTACTCCCTTTTCAACTATCAAATTATCTTGTTTTATTTTATTTTAGTTCGTAATCACACACAACTAAGACAGTGGTGGTTGTACCTAGAACTTCCTAGTTAAGAAGTTACAATAACGAGGCTGTAGCACTTCAAATATAACACTTGAAAAATAACTAGACCATTATCAAGTCAAGTCCCGTGACTTTGTAATGACCTAGGACAGACAGCAGTGTGGGTTTGTTACTGAACCTCAGTTAGCTTCATCCTGGCTGAATAACAAATACAGTCCTGATTCGTCCCCCTCCTCTTGCATTATACATAACAGTTTCATTCACTATGTATCTCTCTTTATTCCCATGTGGATTCCTTATCTAACATCATTTTTGTCTTCAAGGAATATAATTTTTTTTTGCTGTCTATTGGCTGTTAGAGTTACACACTCACTAATGTTTTTAATGGTGTTATTGTTGTCCTCTTATATTCGTTTGGGTCTCTTGTTGCTCGCAGGGGTACTGTCAATACTGTTGCTCCAGAGTTTATCGCTTCACTGTCTTCAAACCTCAATTGTTCTTCGATTAATATGAGAAAGACACTAGTGTGTGGGGAGAGGATAAATACACTCTCAGGAAATACATTTTAGATTGTAACAGACACCAGGAATATATATATATATTTAATACCACTAACATTTATGAAGAAACTGTAAAAATGTTGTGACTTAGGTTTGCAACATTTTATCAAAGTGAGAAGGATTTGCTTCACTCGGATAATGACAGTTTGCAAAGGTTGTGATACCTGAATGTTGCAAGAGCCAAGCATGGAGTTGATATCGCCTACGGCGGATCGACTCTTCGGGTAGATATATATTCTCATTATGGAGGTATGTCCACTTGCAGGACGAGTGGCGCTGCCCATTAAATTTGCCCCTCGAGGCAAAATTGTTTGTTACATTAACGGAGCATAATATATAGAAAATTATTGGGCCTTGATATTACAATTTATTTTTTTAATTCAGCTTTCATGTAAGTGCATACAGCAAATGGGAGTAGATGGGAAAGACAGATAGCAGAGGACTAGGAAGGCAATATTTACACGCAGACTAAAGCAGGTTTTGAACATTTACAAATAGGAACCGTAAAAAATAGTATTTTTTTACAGCGTCTAGACTAAAATAATTACAGGTGTTGGAATAATTGACAAGTTGAGCCTGTAAAGTCTGCCCATGGAGCGATAACCAGGCGAGAGTAACGTGTGCTACTCGACTCTACTTGGATAGGTGGAAGGTGGTGGTGGGTGGTGCGTCAGGTGCGGAGGTAGGTACACGGGAGGGGATGGTGGGGGAAACACGGTGCCTCATAGTAGGTGACCAGGTGAGCATCACCACCCTTGTGACATGAGTGAATTGTATCCATTTGCTTTATTCTGGCACCCCAGGAAATCACACATGCAGTCTCTTTTAAAGTGAACTGACGCTGTCACTATACCGATACTCATTACACTGACAATCACTACACTGACACTCACTACACTGATACTATACTGACACTAACTACACTGACACTATACTGACACTAACTACACTGACACTATACTGACACTAACTACACTGACACTCACTACACTGACTCATAACTTGCACATAACAAGACACCATATTGGAGAACTCAACACTTAGTAAGATATTTCTCATGATCACTCCTCTTCACGAGGTCATCCTGCACTGTTGCCTCTTGGTACATGTAGTAAGTTATTTCGTCAGGTTTGGTCCCAATTCCTCTATTATCTTTCAGGAATAGATTATGATGTATCTTTCTCGCCTACACTCTAAGGAGTACAGTTCTAAGGACTTCCAGCGCTCCCAGTAATTTAGGCGCTCAACTGAGTTAATAAAAGCTATGAAGATTCTCTGCACATTCTTCCAGCTCAACAGTCTGGAGAAGTTCGTTGTATTTTATCCGAACTCTCTAGCGATGCTTCTCCAAATTTGTGGTCTGGCGTTTTATAGGCTTGAAGTCCTGCCAACTTCATCAGCTCTACATACTGGATGGTAACAGCAGATGTATCATCACGAACTCTGCTAGATCTGTGCTTTCAAATTTTGGTTGCAATTTTCTTGTCTTCTAAAATGTTGTTAGTCATATTTCTGGCGTTTACACTGAACAAGAATAAAAGAATCTGTCATTCTAACAATTTCGAATACGCGGTGGAACAAGAGAGAAGAGAGACGAGAGAAGAGAGAAAAGAGTGGAAAGAGGAAAGAGGAGAAGAAGAGAGAGAGAGAGAGAGAGAGAGAGAGAGAGAGAGAGAGAGAGAGAGAGAGAGAGAGAAGCAGCCAGTCAGCAAGCCATTAGACAGAGTGGACAGACATCGCAGTTCCCCCCCCCCTCTTGCTCACACTATTATTAATAATTCATGGAGGAGGTGGGAGCGCTAAACCTCTAGGGGTCATACAGCTCCTGGAAGTATAAGAGGCAATTAGGCTGGAGTAGATGAACTTGTGTGTGGAGGCTGGAATAGAACATGTGTGTGTGGAGGCTGGAGTAGAAGAACATGTGTGTGTGGAGGCTGGAATAGAACATGTGTGTGGAGGCTGGAGTAGAAGAACATGTGTGTGGAGGCTGGAATAGAATATGTGTGTGGAGGCTGGAGTAGAATATGTGTGTGGAGGCTGGAGTAGAATATGTGTGTGGAGGCTGGAGTAGAAGAACATGTGTGTGTGTGGAGGCTGGAGCAGAAGAACATGTGTGTGTGGAGGCTGGAATAGAACATGTGTTTGGAAGCTGGAGTAGAAGAACATGTGTGTGGAGGCTGGAATAGAAGAACATGTGTGGAGGCTGGAGTAGAAGAACATGTGTGTGGAGGCTGGAATAGAACATGTGTTTGGAAGCTGGAGTAGAAGAACATGTGTGTGGAGGCTGGAATAGAAGAACATGTGTGTGGAGGCTGGAGTAGAAGAACATGTGTGTGTGTGGAGGCTGAAATAGAACATGTATGTGGAGGCTGGAGTAGAAGAACATGTGTGTGGAGGCTGGAGTAGAACAAGGCATGACGTGACCTGTCCTAGTTAGCTCAGTGGTTGCATCACAACACTGCACTTACTCACATGTAAGAAGTCCCTTGTTGTTAAGCCCTCGAGAACCCTGCATTACAGGGACTCTCCTTGCACTATACATCTCAATTATAAATAACATTAATTATAAAACTATTTTATTGCAATAACACTAGTTAACACAGTCACGTAAATATATGAACATCTTACAAAGGCTTTTTTTACCCAAGTTTACATGTTAACAAAGTGTTAAGTACCTGGAATAGCTTAAAGTCAAGCACCAACTTATTTGTAGCTAGTAAAAGTTTTAACAGTGTGGCATTCAGGGCTCTGCTTTCCCTCCTCTTCTTGCCCCAACCAGAGGAAGGAACGAGGTGGGTCGAGCGTGGTGTAAGCGTAGTGAAGGTATAGGGGTCGAGTGTCGGGGTCTGTGGTTCAAGGTTGGAGGTGGGTGTGAGTGCAGGCCCGCTACCCTCCTGCCCCACTCTCCAGGCACGTCTGGCCCACTCCCCACACAACCGCTCACTGCCCCCAACACTTAACTCTTTAATTCTTCTTCTGCGTGGCTGACTCTCCTCTGCCATTTGTTTTGACTTTGAAAGCTTATCGAGTGACACCGCCGTGTTATTTACTTCACAGAGGCTAGAATAATAATGCAAGTGGAGGGAGCAGCAGCGCAAAGGTGCCTACAGAGGTGTTAGTGGCGAGGTCCAGCCGCCACCAAGTCCCGCCAGCACCGTTACTCCAGCCAGCGCAACGGTCCCGTGGCCTTGTGGTGGGGCCCGGTCACACGTCAACCCCCTCCCTCCCTAACACCATACCCCACTCCCTCCCTAACAACATCCCCCATTTCCTCACCCACTCCTCTAGTCAAACCACAAATTTATCATACCATCTTAAAATACCAAAGTTTCGTCCTTAACAGCAACATGAGAAGCTACAGCCTCCCTTGCAACGCCTACTGCACGAGGGACACCTAACCCTGCAAGCCTCTCAGCGGTAGCCAGCGAAGGTGATAGCAGGAGCTTTGTTCCAGCGCCGCCCCATACTGCGTCGTTGTGCCCACCAGCGCATCTCTGCTGCTTCTGTTCACACACATCCCTTCAAGGAAGGAGAGGTGGGGGGAGGGGGTGCCTTGATGTAGGTGTAGGGCTCAATTTCCTCTGATCAAACCCTGAGATACTCAGATGACCCTTACGTGTACAGAGTTTTTCCCCAATAATAATAATAATAATAATAATAATAATAATAATAATAATAATAAAATAACAATAATAATAATGTAAACACAGTTGAGCACCTGTATACCGGATCAAGGGTTAATAACTAAGGCTATTCGACCAAGGGTAATTAGTGTGACTTACTTCCATTGTGGTTTGGTTCTCTTCCCCAGGATGCGACCCACAACAGACGGGTGTTTATGTTAAGCAACCAGAGACTAACTAGTGTCGGGAAACATCTTCATGCGCCCTCCTTCCGAACCCGGGTCCGTTTGTTGTGAACCGAGAGGACGAGCCAGTGAGCTTGTGGAACCATCGTAGGACATATGGTGAAAGCCTGTGTCTGGCGACACGTGTTTCCTGACGAACAAAACACTAGCAGCAGCAACAACAACAAGAAGTTACCCCTCAGGAGCACAAAGATAATATATTACTGTTGTGATAAAACTTACAAGAATATGTATGACCGCGAAGCTAAGGAACTGATGCAACACAAATGTGCAATGACGTTAGCTGTGCCATCCACACCCTGCCATCCACACACTGCCCTCCACACCCTGCCATCTACACACTGCCCTCCACACCCTGCCATCCACACACTGCCCTCCACACCCTGCCATCCACACACTGCCCTCCACACCCTGTCATCCACACACTGCCCTCCACACCCTGCAATCCACACACTGCCCTCCACACCCTGCCATCCACACACTGCCAGCCACACCCATGCTACACCATCCACACCCCATTATCCACACCCCATTATCCACACTCCACATCCTACTATCCACACCCTACCATCCACTCCCCACTATCTCACCACCATCAATAGATACTTAAGAAATTTTAACCACCAAGAGAAAGGAAAACAAGGGGAGGGCACATGATCACGACATACAAAATACTCAAAATATTAAATAGAGTGGCTAGGGATAGGCTGTTAAAGACACGAGGAGAGAGAGCCAGGGAACACAGGTGGCAGCTAATGAAGATGAACCATAGAGACGTAAGGCAGTACTTTTTCAGCCATAGAATACGAAATCCACTAAAACAAAGCACAAGGGCAAAGAGGAAGTGCCAGGAGCTACGTCTCGAACCCACCAAACTAGATGAGCACAGCAAGGTCAGTACGCCACCCATTGTGCAGGTGGTCAGAAGATGAACCCATTTACATGAAGGTTGAGAGAGAAAACCAAACATTCTGGACCGAGCCCTTTCTTTGATTTCCCACTGACGCCTCGACAAACACTGCCCCCAGAGCTACTTGTCTAGGAGAAAAAGAGCACTGTCCAGCCTCCCCACGTAATCACCTCCTCGTCTAGCACAACTCCCAGAGGAGGTCCCCAGCTTACAACCCCCCTCCCCCTTGTTCCCAACATCTGCACTGACAAACAGGACACTTAATTAAGAATCAGCTACATTTTGACAACAGTCGATACGTAGTGAAAACGTGTGTGGAAACATACACCTCGTTTATAAGTTGAAATAACAGGAACGTATCTGGTTTGAAATAATCATAATCCTTGCCTTATTACAACACTCAACTCTTGTATTTCATGTTAATATTAATGCTTTCCTCTCAAACTTGTATATGTTTATTTCTAAATATAGTAGGCTGTGTAAGCATGTACATGTGTAATGCACACATACACACACACACACACGCACACACACACACACACACACACATATATATATATATATATATATATATATATATATATATATATATATATATATATATATATATATATATATATATATATATATATATATATATATATATATATATAATATGCAAGTCAAGGGAAATCTTTAGCTCAAGTACTTTCACACTTCTCAGTGCGTCATCAGGAGCTGTGCAATGTTGCAAAAGGCAGTAACATGAGTGACACCCGCCAGTGTCTCTCTCTGAATACATATACATTATAGAATACTAAATGATACAGGAATTCAAGCTACTGACAGCACAGTTACATGGTGGAATATCGTATCATATACACTAGTGATGCGTATATTATCTCGTTATCGTAAATCCCGTCAGGTGATGGGTCTTAAAATATGTTACGGCTGCAAGAACTGGAACTTTGCTTCACCCCACAGGATGGGTGGTATACATCACTTGCATGGGTCGTATACCTCACAGGATGGGTTGCATGCATTAGATATATCTGTCAGCCTGGGCTGGAAGACTTTGGTAGGGCCATGAGGATAACCTTACGTATTTTGCTATGGCTTCACCAAAAATGGAATCTAGAGGACACAAAGGCACAATACCGAGACACCTTTATACCTTTGAAGAGTTTCGAGAGTTTCTCTATTCTCTGAACCCGGCCATGGGCCAGGCTTGTCTGGTGCTCGCCTGGTCAACCAGGCTGTTGCTGCTGCCCCACATATCCATCACATATACACAAATAACCCGCACATAGGAGAGAGGAACTTACGACGACGTTTCGGTCCGACTTGGACCTTTTACAAAGTCACAGTGTCACTTGGACCATTTACAAATATAGCAGGGATTTGTAAATGGTACCATTACAAACGTCGTCTAGTCTCTTGGGATCATTTGAAAACTCATAGGGTTTTGTTGCAGTAGAAGTGAAGTTACTATCACATGTGAATGCTATCCTCTCACGAGGAAGGGTATTTGAATGAAAGGGTTTTGTCAGTGAAGGAAATTCTATCCACATGAAGTGGTATCTTGACCACACGGAGGAAGAGGTAGTTTTGACCACCTGAAGAGGTAGTTTTGACCACCTGAGGTAGTTTTGACCACCTGAAGAGGTAGTTTTGACCACCTGAAGAGGTAGTTTTGACCACCTGAAGAGCGCCTTGACCTCACCGGCGACGAGGAATTACCAACAAAAATAAACTAGTATATTTACGTGTATGTAAACAGTTGGATAAAACTTTGGAACAACAGGTCGATAAGAAGTGAGATAACACGTGGACAGAAAAATGGGGCACAATTAAAGAAAATTTGTGTATTTCTGCCCAAGTCAGAGACCCTCTTCATCTGTTGAAGTCTCTGAGGACGAAATGTATAAATCTTTTTCACCTGTGCTTCATTGTTTTGGTCTCGCTTTTCATGTATACACACGTACACATACACATACACACACAAACACACACATACACATACACACACACACGTACATAGGTACAACACAAACACACACAAAGGGAGTTTGTAGTTTTTAAGGAAGTGTAGAGAGACAATAGCTAAGAATGTAAGTGCTTATACAACACAACAAGAAGGACAACGAAATACAGAGAACCGAGCAAAAAAAAAAAAAAAGAATGACTGTACAAGGATAAGATGGCAAACAGAAAAACAATTCGAAAATGGCAATGAAGTGAAGGTTAATACGGATCGAAACTGATACATAAGAAGGAATACAATAACGGATAGAGTAAGAAGTTTCAGTATGGATAAGAACTGGCAAGGAAGGATAAGGAGATACGTGAAGAATTGAACAGGGAATCGGTGAAAAATTGCTGGGGACAAAAGTGGAAAAGAGAAATCATAAAACTGAGAAAATTAACACGACAAAGAAGTGTCTGGGGGATTCTAAAGGAAAAAAAAACCCAGATAAAACGGGAACAATGAGAGTGGAAAGTTTTCCACATTGAGTCTTGATAAATGGAGTCAGGCGAAGGGTGGTAATGACGGTTTTGTTAGTTATCTCAAGAAATAACAATACCAAAAATGTTAAATACCGCTGTGCTAGAAGCTACGAAGTCTCGTGGAAGAAGAGAGGAAGATTAAGGAAACCGTGATCGCGATTATCAAAAATTATTCCAGCACTAAAATGAGGGTCAGAATAAAGAGGGTGAGACTGAGACGTGCAAAGGGTCCAGGGGATATAGATGGCAGCTAATGACGCAGATGCGCCACTGAAATGATACGAAATACTTTTCTTTTACTGTCATAGTACTAAGTGGAATGAGTTTCATAAAATAGGTGAAAAAATATCACGCATAATTTAAAGAACAGTTTAATGGATGCCAAGAATCAACGAAGCAAGGTAAGCTTAGTTAAAATGCAACCTTTGTTAATTTAAGTAAAGGTGTATCCACACGCACACACTCACCCACTCACACACACACACACACACACACACACACACACACACACACACACACACAAGAACAAAGGCACACAGGACAGGAAATGTCGGGGTGGACAGTAAATAGTCATGGCTGCAAGGTGTCAGTCTGGCCGTGACACGTTCACTGAGGTCGATCCAGTAAAGGACCCAGCTGTTATCTGGATATGTTATGAACGAATGACAGAAGGAATGACTCGAAAATTTTTAGATGATGTGAAGTTGATGAGAAGAATTCAATCGGACGAGGACCAGGCAGAACTACAAAGTATAACACCAGGCACATCTCCTGAGGCGCACATCAATCAAATAACTGCTGCAGCATATGGGCGCCTAGCAAACCTAAGAACAGCATTCCGACATCTTAATAAAGAATCGTTCAGGACCCTGTACACTGTGTACGTTAGGCCCATATTGGAGTATGCAGCACCAGTTTGGAACCACACCTAGCCAAGCATGTGAAGAAGCTCGAGAAAGTGCAAAGGTTTGCAACAAGACTAGTCCCGGAGCTAAGGGTATGTCCTACGAGGAGGTTAAGGAAATCGACCTGACGACACTGGAGGACAGGAGAGATAGGGAGACATGATAACAACATATAAGATACTGAGAGGAATTGACAAAGTGGACAGAGACAGAATGTTCCAGAGATGGGACACAACAACAAGGGGACACAGATGGAAGTTGAAGACTCAGATGAATCACAGAGATGTTAGGAAGTATTTCTTCAGTCACAGAGTTGTCGGGAAGTGGAATAGTTTAGGAAGCGATGTAGTGGAGGCAGGCTCTATACATAGCTTTAAGCAGAGGTATGATAAAGCTCATGGCGCAGGGAGAGTGACCCAGTAGCGGCCAGTGAAGAGGCGGGGCCAGGAGCTTTGACTCGACCCCTGCAACCACAACTAGGTGAGTACAACTAGGTGAGGTGAGTACACACACACACACACACACAAGACAAAGAGTCACAGCGAGAGACGAAATGTCAGGGTGGGAGAGTGTAAATAGTTGAGCCCTCCAAGGTCAGTCTTTGGCCCTATACTGTTTCTACTGTAAGTAGTCGACCTCCCAGTTGAAAGTGATCCCTACATATATACGCTCGCGGACTATGTTAAGTTATGTAGAGGATACAGCAAAAGGAGACTGTGAAAAACTACATGCTGACCTGGACAGAGTGCATGACTGGCTAAAGAAGGGACCATTTGAGTTCAATCTCAACAAGGGCAAAAAATAAAACTGGGCCCTCTAGAAAAGTAATCGGAATCAATATACTACCTGGTGTCATACAAAGTTGTATTCCCTTTCACTGTGGTTTGAAGTTATCCCTAAGAAATATTTATTTTCTGCAAATGGTTAATTCTGTAGTATTATCCTAGAGAGTGAATCTAATTGGTCACTAAGTGCTGAGATGGTTTCTTCACTCTCTTCGGTAACTGAAGGGGTTTTGAGGTGTCAGTCTTAAGCGGTCACGTAAGTGGGGGTAACTACTAAGTGGTATAGCTGATTAATTTGTTAATTAACTCTGCCGAGGGTAATGGGTATCACACTTATGCACCCCCGGTGGATGAAGCAACTGACGGAATCCTTACCAGAAAAGATCCTGGGATTAAACATCTTTGCATACACAGAGTGAATAACAATAGCAGCATATACCAAGTAAACCTGAAGAAAAGACTCCCTAGAATCGCTTTCCATCACAGTTGTACAATAATTTATCGAGAACGCAGTACCAGTGTTAAATTCATACCTAGGAAACCCACCATGAATCTGGAATATATTTAGAGGAATGACGACAGACTGGTACTGTGAGGCAAGGGGTATGAGGAAAGACTACACAAGAACTAGAGGTCACACCGAAGGAGGAGTGTAGATCAAGAGGAAAAATTGTCATAATATACGAAATACTAAAGGACACGAGCTACCTGTGACCAGACATGCCTGTGACAGGTAACAAGGGTTTTATCCTGGCATCCCGGTCTGAGGCCAGGCTTCCTTACTGACTGTCTGGCCATCCAGATTGTTAGTGCTACCATCCCCTAGGTCCAAAATAGCCATAACATGGCTGCTCTGTAAAGGGCAGATCACAAGGGTGATGGACGTGGGATACAGATGTATCTGTGTGAAGTGTTAAGCCCTTGTGGACCAGTTAGCACGAGGAAGGTTGAGACTCGAACCTCCTGCCCGCCGGAGGCACTGTACCCTGGCAATCATCGAGGATACAGAGTTTATATGACCAACCGAGAAATAGGAACAAGAGAAAGCCTTTTTACACCATGTCATACCTGTGACTGGTTTTCAGGGTTCCATTATAACCAAAAAAAAAAAGCTTTGAACACTCCAGTAATTAACAACACAATAACCACAACAAATTAACCACTACTCCGAGAGTAGTGAGACTCTCGAAACTCATCAATGGTATATATAACCAGCAACAAAGCAACCAACAATACCAAAGTATTAAAAAAAACACGATAATTAATAACAAAAACACCAACACCACAGAATAAAGATCTGGCAAGTACACCATCTCAAGTATCCTTGCACATATGATGCTACTCCACGCTGATTCCTTGCTGTCACCTAACACTGCTATTATATGACCTAACACATTCACCTGATCCCCGTCTGCGACCTGTTTTTTTTCACTATATATCTACCGTGTTCTCCCATTCCCTTGTATCATTTGGAGTGACCAAGGATCAAAATGTTTCCAGTAAACATATGCAAAGTGTATGCATGTGTATCTTTTCATTAACTTCTGTATATGTATTCTGAAAGTTTACATTAATCCATAGTTTAGGGATTTAAAAAAATTCCTGACTAATAGTGAACAGGTAATACGCAGACTTAATGACCCTCGTGTAGGCTTTAAACCCAATTAATCAACGGCATCAGGTGGAGAAAAGTTCCTATTTATCACGAACTAGATGACTTCTTCTTCTTCCTATTTACCCCCCGAAGGGGTACCTTCAAGTGATTACCTGTTTTTTTTCTTCCTCCAGTCTTTCTCTTATATTTTATATTCTCACCCGATAGACTTCATACTAATAATAATAATAATAATAATAATAATAATAATTAATAATAATATTATTATTATTATTATTGTTTTTATTATTAATAGTAGCAGTAGTAATGCTAGTAGACGCAACATTATATTCATAGGAGCGCGCAAAACCTGTTAGGGTCAAACAACGCATGGTAAAATGGTAAGAATTATTCCGAGAAAAGGGAGGATCCCCAATTCCCTTGATCAAGAGCCCTTCACCAGCTCCAGGGTATCCTCCTCCTCCTCCTTGAAGAGCATGGCTGGGCAGATCACTTCCTGCTGCCTCGTTGAGGTTACCTCATTACGACTCCCCACGAATCTAGTGGCTAAAGCTTCACACGGTTAGAGTCTGGGTTCGATTCCCAGTCAGGGTAGAAACATTGGTCGTGTTTCTTTACACCTGTTGTCTATGTTCACCCATCAGTAAAATGGGTACCTGGGTGTTAGTCGAACTGGTGTGGGTCGCATCCTGGGACACTTACCTAATTTGCCCGAAATGCTCAGCAAAACAAGGGACTTTCTATATAGTAGTATGTCATTGATGTCAGCTAGGCCTATATACCTTGTACTTGTAGTAAATAAAGATATTATTATTATTATTATTATTATTATTATTATTATTATTATTATTATATTATAATATATTAATAATGAAATATAATATTAATAGTTTATAATAATATAATTACAGTAGTAGTAGTAGTATTAGTATTAGTAATAATAATAATAATAATAATAATAATAATAATAATAGCATATAGGTGACTGCACTGTTATAAGTCTACCTATCTCTCGATAACTATCTACTTTTTGAACGGTCTACCTACTTCATGACAGGTCTACTTCTTGAGATGCCTGCCTACTTCTTGAGATGTCTGCCTACTTCTTGAGATGTCTGCCTACTTCTTGAGATGTCTGCCTACTTCTTGAGATGTCTGCCTACTTATTGAGATGTCTGCCTACTTCTTGAGATGTCTGCCGACTTCTTGAGATGTTTGCCTACTTCTTGAGATGTCTGCCTACTTCCTGAGATGTCTGCTTACTTCGTGATATGTCTGCCTACTTCTTGAGAGGTCTACCTACTTCTTGGGAGGTCAACGTCTTGAGAGGTCTACCTACTTGAGCGGTCTACCTACTTCTTGAAAGGTCTAACTTTTAATGGGTCTACCTACTACTCAAATGCGGGGGCGACACCTCCACCTGTCGTTGCATGCGGATGACATCCCACACCTGGTGCCGCATGCTGGAGACACCTCCAGCTGGTACTGCATGAGGGAGACATCACCCACCTGGTGCCGCATGCTGGAGACACCTCCAGCTGGTACTGCATGAGGGAGACATCACCCACCTGGTGCCGCATGCGGGGAAGTCACCCCCTACCTCCCACTTACCACCACAATAACACTCACCCACACAACACCTGCTCCAACAACCTTCACTTTCCACCAACACACACCCCGTCAACACATTCCCTTGTTCCTCCTCCTGCTCCTCCTCCTCCTGCTCCTCCTCCTCCTGCTCCTCCTCCTCCTGCTCTTCCTCTTCCTCATTTTGCTCTTCTTTCTCCTCCTTCACCTGCTCTTCCTTCTGTTTTCCTATCCTTGACTCATACACTTAGATAATACACAGATAGTTCTCATGTACTCCTTTTCTTCCTTCTCCTCATCCTCCTTCTCTTTTTCTTCAGCCTCTCTTCTTTTTCCTCGTTCTACCCATCCTCCTCTTTCTGATCCTCATCCTCCTAATCCTGATCCTGATCCTCCTCCTTATTTTCTTTCACCTGATCCTCCTGTTTACATATCTTCATTTACTTTCGCTTCTGGTACACCTTTTGCCACGTTCACACTTCTTGTTGCAGGTAACCTGCCTTGTTGCAGGTAACCTGCCTTGTTGCAGGTAACCTGCCTTGTTGCAGGTAACCTGCCTTGTTGCAGGTAACCTGCCTTGTTGCAGGTAACCTGTCTTGTTGCAGGTAACCTGCCTTGTTGCAGGTAACCTGCCTTGTTGCAGGTAACCTGCCTTGTTGCACGTTACCTGCCTTGTTGCAGGTAACCTGACTTGTTGCAGGTAACCTGCCTTGTTGCAGGTAACCTGCCTTATTGCAGGTAACCTGCCTTGTTGCAGGTAACCTGTCTTGTTGCAGGTAACCTGCCTTGTTGCAGGTAACCTGCCTTGTTGCAGGTAACCTGACTTGTTGCACGTTACCTGCCTTGTTGCAGGTAACCTGACTTGTTGCAGGTAACCTGCCTTGTTCAGGTAACCTGCCTATTAGACGTAACATGCTTGTTGCAGGTAACCTGACTTGTTACAGAGTAACCTGACTTGTTGCAGGTAACCTGCCTTGTGCAGTACCTGCCTTGTTCAGGTAACCTGCCTTGTGAGAGTAACCTCCTGCTCAGGACCTGACTTCACGTAACCTGTCTTGTTGCACTCAAACTGCTTGGGTTCTCAGTTCTCCAACTTTCCTAAATATAAACCGCAACAACAGCCCAGAAATTTCATTATTAACAACCGAACAACAAAAACTCCTGCTGGCCTCCAGGCCCTCAACATCACAGTGAGTCACTCCTGGCCTCCAGGACCTCAACATCACAGTGAGTGAGTCACTCCTGGCCTCCAGGACCTCAACATCACAGTGAGTGAGTCACTCCTGGTCTCCAGGCCCTCAAAATCACAGTGAGTGAGTCACTCCTGGTCTCCAGGCCCTCAACATCACAGTGAGTGAGTCACTCCTGGCCTCCAGGACCTCAACATCACAGTGAGTGAGTCACTCCTGACCTCAGGCCCTCAACATCACAGTGAGTGAGTCACTCCTGGTCTCCAGGCCCTCAACATCACAGTGAGTGAGTCACTCCTGGTCTCCAGGCCCTCAACATCACAGTGAGTGAGTCACTCCTGGCCTCCAGGACCTCAACATCACAGTGAGTGAGTCACTCCTGGCCTCCAGGCCCTCAACATCACAGTGAGTGAGTCACTCCTGGTCTCCAGGCCCTCAACATCACAGTGAGTGAGTCACTCCTGGCCTCAGGACCTCAACATCACAGTGAGTGAGTCACTCCTGGTCTCCAGGCCCTCAACATCACAGTGAGTGAGTCACTCCTGGTCTCAGGCCCTCAACATCACAGTGAGTGAGTCACTCCTGGCCTCCAGGACCTCAACATCACAGTGAGTGAGTCACTCCTGGTCTCCAAGTCCTCAACATCACAGTGAGTGAGTCACTCCTGGTCTCCAGGCCCTCAACATTACAGTGAGTGAGTCACTCCTGGCCTCCAAGCCCTCAACATCACAGTGAGTGAGTCACTCCTGGTCTCCAGACCCTCAACATCACAGTGAGTGAGTCACTCCTGGCCTCCAGGACCTCAACATCACAGTGAGTGAGTCACTCCTGGCCTCCAGGCCCTCAACATCACAGTGAGTCACTCCTGGCCTCCAGGCCCTCAACATCACAGTGAGTCACTCCTTGCCTCCAGGACCTCAACATCACAGTGAGTCACTCCTGGCCTCCAGGCCATCAACATCACAGTGAGTCACTCCTGGCCTCCAGGACCTCAACATCCCAGTGAGTGAGTCACTCCTGGCCTCCAGGACCTCAACATCACAGTGAGTGAGTCACTCCTGGCCTCCAAGACCTCAACATCACAGTGAGTGAGTCACTCCTGGCCTCCAGGACCTCAACATCACAATGAGTCACTCCTGGACTCCAGGACCTCAACATCACAGTGAGTGAGTCACTCCTGGCCTCCAAGACCTCAACATCACAGTGAGTGAGTCACTCCTGGCCTCCAGGACCTCAACATCACAATGAGTCACTCCTGGACTCCAGGACCTCAACATCACAGTGAGTGAGTCACTCCTGGCCTCCAGGCCCTCAACATAACAGTGAGTGAGTCACTCCTGGTCTCCAGGCCCTCAACATCACAGTGAGTGAGTCACTCCTGGCCTCCAGGACCTCAACATCACAGTGAGTGAGTCACTCCTGGTCTCCAGGCCCTCAACATCACAGTGAGTGAGTCACTCCTGGTCTCCAGGCCCTCAACATCACAGTGAGTGAGTCACTCCTGGCCTCCAGGACCTCAACATCACAGTGAGTGAGTCACTCCTGGTCTCAAGTCCTCAACATCACAGTGAGTGAGTCACTCCTGGTCTCCAGGCCCTCAACATTACAGTGAGTGAGTCACTCCTGGCCTCCAGGCCCTCAACATCACAGTGAGGGAGTCACTCCTGGTCTCCAGGCCCTCAACATCACAGTGAGTGAGTCACTCTTGGCCTCCAGGCCCTCAACATCACAGTGAGTCACTCCTGGCCTCCAGGCCCTCAACATCACAGTGAGTCACTCCTTGCCTCCAGGACCTCAACATCACAGTGAGTCACTCCTGGCCTCCAGGCCATCAACATCACAGTGAGTCACTCCTGGCCTCCAGGACCTCAACATCACAGTGAGTGAGTCACTCCTGGCCTCCAGGACCTCAACATCACAGTGAGTGAGTCACTCCTGGTCTCCAGGCCCTCAACATCACAGTGAGTGAGTCACTCCTGGTCTCCAGGCCCTCAACATCACAGTGAGTGAGTCACTCCTGGCCTCAGGACCTCAACATCACAGTGAGTGAGTCACTCCTGGTCTCCAAGTCCTCAACATCACAGTGAGTGAGTCACTCCTGGTCTCCAGGCCCTCAACATTACAGTGAGTGAGTCACTCCTGGCCTCCAGGCCCTCAACATCACAGTGAGGGAGTCACTCCTGGTCTCCAGGCCCTCAACATCACAGTGAGTGAGTCACTCTTGGCCTCCAGGCCCTCAACATCACAGTGAGTCACTCCTGGCCTCAGGCCCTCAACATCACAGTGAGTCACTCCTTGCCTCCAGGACCTCAACATCACAGTGAGTCACTCCTGGCCTCCAGGCCATCAACATCACAGTGAGTCACTCCTGGCCTCCAGGACCTCAACATCACAGTGAGTGAGTCACTCCTGGCCTCCAGGACCTCAACATCACAGTGAGTGAGTCACACCTGGCCTCCAAGACCTCAACATCACAGTGAGTGAGTCACTCCTGGCCTCCAGGACCTCAACATCACAATGAGTCACTCCTGGCCTCCAGGACCTCAACATCACAGTGAGTGAGTCACTCCTGGCCTCCAGGACCTCAACATCACAGTGAGTGAGTCACTCCTGGCCTCCAGGACCTCAACATCACAGTGAGTCACTCCTGGCCTCCAGGCCCTCAACATCACAGTGAGTCACTCCTGGCCTCCAGGCCCTCAACATCACAGTGAGTCACTCCTGGCCTCCAGGACCTCAACATCACAGTGAGTGAGTCACTCCTGGCCTCCAGAACCTCAACATCGCACCGGGTCGTCACTCCTGGCCTCTAGGACGTCAACATCACACCGTGTGGACGGTGCGTCACCCCGCCACCTTTACCTAACACTGCCTGACGCAGTACACACATAACACGCTAGTTAAAAGAGAAAAAAAATAAAAACCTTGGCTTGTGATTTTTAATCGCCTTTAGGATTCATTTTAGTCATTCTTGTTGTTGGGGTGAGAGTGCAGTGAGCATGGAGGGGTAGAGAGAGAGGAGTGAGAGGGGTGAGAGGGGTGAGGAGAGAGGGTGGAGGAAGGGACGGAGGAGGGAAAGAAAGACGTTCTTTAACATAATTGGATACATGAACAGTGTAGTGGTATCATGTTGTATGTGATAGTTAACAGAGGGACCAAAAGCTAGCCATGTTTGCCCTGTCATATTCCATCACATAGGATTTTGGGTTCATGAAAGAAATGGTTAGGTGAGAGGGTTGGGAGTAGGGATGGGTGCAGGGAGTGAGGGGGCAAGGTAAAGAGGGGTGAGGAAGGTAGGGAAGAATAAGCATATCAAAGTAAGTTACATATATTATTGGTTCTATGCGAGCTGTAAATGATTTCAGTGTGACTTTGTAAATGGTCCAAGTCGGACCGAAACGTCGTCGTAAGCTCCTCTCTCTCCTATGTAAAGGTTATTTGTGTATGATTTCCGTTTTTGCTCCTGCTCTGTTTCCCCTGCCTTGAACTGGACCGTCAACACTGAATAGGATCACCAGTGGTACTATATCCCTTGTTTTGAAAGTTCTCATTATCCACCTTTTCATTTTCCACTTGCATGGTGTTGCTTACCATGTTGAACGTTGTGTTGCATGGTGTTGCTAACCATACTGATGTTGCAAATTGGGCTGACGACGACAAATGGAGAACTAAAAACAATTGAAGAGAAAGTATTTTATTTAACGATGTTTCTCGGTCTCTATGGTGCTTCTGGCCAGCCATTCATGTTATTATGGGATATTAATACAAGAAATAACAGTGAACCCCCAATTCAACACGTCAATGAAATCGCTACACGAATTTCGAATAAAATTGATTAAATTTGCAAAAAAAATGAAAATTAAGTGTTATGGTAATCACCTGAAATAACAGTAATTAATTTTGTAATAATTTCAATAACTTATGTTAAGGCTCATTTAACTATTTCTAAGCAAGAACAATTATAAGTAGGCCTACTGGTACTTATATGGATAGCAGGAATGACTGGTGGGCACTCATGACCAGCGTCTATATCGGACAACCACTGAGAGAGCACTGACTGCTGGGGAGAGACAAGGTAATGCTGAGTGAGGTCAACAATCACTGACACTCAGCACCAGCAGCACAATGCCTCTACTCAATTGGCTTAATATTAAAACAAGAATAAGCAAAAAATAATGCAACATGTATGATTTACTTAAGTTTAATAATTTCTAGGGAAAATCTGATTAGCTGAAGAAGATTAACAGTTGTTGATACCACAGTTGCTTGCTATAACTTGCAATAATAAATTATATTAACAATGAAAGGGTGTATGCCAGTCGTATAAAACTACCACGGAAAAGGGTACATTATACCTGCATACATCACAGAGGAGTTTTCTCTCCTCCGTGAGCGAAACGTCGTTTGTTCACCGTGTTCAGCATCTCTGAAAACACTTGTAAGCTGTTGTTCATGACGACGCGAGACTCGGGACAAGCAAGATCTAGACGTCTGACTTTCTGCTTACCATAGTAAACAAATAAAGCGTTACGGAATTAGCATTTAGTGAGACAATATATCGTTCTGCTAGAGCGTCATCACGTCATGAAGCTCAACGAGAGCGAAACGTTTTTCTTGATAAAAGCTCGTTTCTCAACGTATATCTCTTCCTTGGGTCAAGCAAGGTCTAATCAGGTCACTAGCCCGCTATGGGAGCAGGAGAGAGCAACAGTGGTCAGCTGTAGGGAGTTGGGTAGAGGAACATGGGCCAGCTGCAGGAGGCAAGGATAGAAGTGTCTGTGAGGGGAAGAAGTGTGTGGTGTGAGCAAGTCTCAATAAGAGTGCGTGAACCATTGACGGGTGTCAATCAAAACATTGTCTATGTATTGTGAGTTAACAAAAGCGAATGAGAGAGAGAGAGAGAGAGAGAGAGAGAGAGAGAGAGAGAGAGAGAGAGAGAGAGAGAGAGAATGGGAATTTAACCAAACGGGAAGAGACGTAAAACGAAAACAATAAGGTGGAAGTGGCGTTCGTACAAGCATGATGGTGGCGGTGGGTCACTAACCTGGTGGTGGACCGCCACTTTCACTTCTGCCTCCAACCCACCCCCACCCCCGCCTCAAGAAAGGGGGAAGGGAACGGCGCAGCAGAGGAGGGGAAGGAGGTGAAGAGGGGAGAGAGAGGTGGATCAAGAAAGGTCGAGGAGTGAGTACTGTAGCGCCGTACAGGTGGAAGGTCGGCAGTAAGGTGCTCTTAATAAGAACACAAGAGCCACCAAATAACAATTATTCAGTGTAATAACAACAAGAGCAATACCAAAAAAAACAGAAGAGATAAACAATGACAATCAAAAAACAACTAAAACAAACACTGCTGCGGGGAAAAAAAATACAACAAAAATAAACATGGCCGAAGAAAGGTACGCCAACAAGAACAGCAACCCCCCCCCCAAAAAAAAAACAGCAACAACAACAGCAAAGGGTAACCTTAATATACTGACCACGACTGTGTGTCTTATTCTGAAAATTCCCACGACGGGTTGAAAGGAATTTAGATGATCTTGATTCTGTTCTTTCACACTGTGATTCTATTTCATGTGTACTCACCTAATTGTACTCACCTAATTGTACTCACCTAATTGTACTCACCTAATTGTGGTTGCAGGAGTCGAGATTCAGCTCCTGGCCCCGCCTCTTCGCTGTCCGCTACTGGGTCTCTTCTCTCCCTGATCCATGAGCTTTATCATACCTTGTCTTAAAGCTATGTATGGTTCCTGACTCCAATATATCGTTTGCTAGACTATTCCACTTCCTGACTATTCTATGGCTGAAGAAATGCTTCCTAACATCCCTTTGACTCATCTGAGTCTTCAACTTCCAATTGTGCACCTTTGTTTCTGTGTTCCCTCTCTGGAACAACCTGTCACTATCTACCTTGTCGATTCCCCGCAGTATTTTGTATGTCGCTATCATGTCTCCCCTAACCCTTCTGTCCTCCAGTGTTGTTAGTCCTATTTCTTTCAACCTTTCTTCATAGGGCAGTCCCCTGAGTTGTGGAACTAGCCTTGTCGCAAACTTTGCACTTTCTCTAATTTCTTGACGTGTTTGACCAGGTGTGGGTTCCAGACTGGTGCTGCATACTCTAGTATGGGCCTGACGTCACGTTACGTAACATTCTTGTTACAACGGTCTTAGGATCGTTCCATTGCTGCGTTATCTGGTTGATGTGTGCTTCCGGAGACGTGCTTGGTGTTATACTCACCCCAAGGTCTTTCTCCTTTGACGAGGTTTGTAGCCTTTGTCCACCTAGCCTGTACTCTGTCAGCGGTCTTCTTTTCCCTTCACCGATCTTCATGACTTTGCATTTGGTGGGATTAAATTCGAGAAGCCAGTTGCTAGACCAGATGTCAAGCTTGTCCAGGTCTCTTTGAAGTCCTGTGTTAGTTACCATTTTGTCCTAGGCACATGTCGATTAGACACTAGGCCTGTTGTGTGTGTGTGTGTGTGTGTGTGTGTGAGGAAACACTTCGAAATCTTTCCGCCCCGCCGGGAATTGAACCCGGGCCCTCCGTGCGTGAAGCGAGAGCTTTAGTCACCAGGCCACCGGGGCGCGCGCGCGCGCGCGCGCGTGTGTGTGTGTACTCACCTATATGTGGTTACAGGGGTCGAGTCATAGCTCCTGGCCCCGACCAGGTGTGGGTTTCATACTGGTGCTGCATACTTCAATATGGGCCTGACGTACACGGTGTACAGTGTCTTGAATGAATCCTTACTTAGATGTCAAAACGCTATTCTTAGGTTTGCCAGGTAGATGCCCATATGCTGCAGCAGTTATTTGGTTGATGTGCACTCAGGCGATGTGCTCGGTATGATGCTCACCCCAAGATCCTTTTTCTGAGTTTTGCAGCCTTTGACCTCTTACGCAGCACTCCGTCTGCTGTCTTCTCTGTCCTTCCCTTCCTCTGTGTGTGTGTGTGTGTGTGTGTGTGTGTGTGTGCGCGCGCGTGTGTGTGAGTATACTCACATATTTGTGGTTGCAGTGGTCGATTCACAGCTCCTCTGTGTGTTCTGGTCGTTAGGTAGATTGGTAACGGCTAGAATGAAAGTCAAAGAGGCGAGTCTTAGGCAGTATAGCGAGATTGGTTGGTAGCCCCACGCCAGGCCGTAGGCCTAGCGAGAGAGTGAGGGATGCGTCGTCCGACCTATGCTGCGCTTGTCCAGTTAGTGAGAGAAAATACGGGTGCACGCAGCAGAGCTCTAAGTCTCAGCTGGGTCTGCCAGGTGGCAGCTCCTATGCTAGGTGGCAAGGCGCGAGAATATGAAGACCTGACTGGGTTTACATGTGTTGTGGGGGGAGGAAGAGACGCCAGCAAGAGCTTCTCAGTGAAGATCTCCACAGCAGTCTTCAAGGATGTCTGAGTAAGTTACTGAGCGTCTGTGAACACTAGTTATAGAGCCCCTAGTTGAGGCTTCCTACAAGACTCTTCAAGGATGTGTGAGTAGCTACTAAACATCAATGACCATCAGCCTAAGCTACTCAGTGAGGTCCCACCCAGGACTACACAGAGATGTACCACCCAAAACTACTTAGGCTTTTCACAAGACTTAGGAACACTTCCGCTTTGTAAGTTTAACGCAGTATGCCTCATAACAACACTAGAGTGCTGCCGCACGTCAGCGGTGTCAAGCCAAGTACTTTATCACGAACACTAGACTTGTCAATCTGAGACCTGGACACAGGTCATCGTATCATCAAAACACACTTCAGGTGACTTTTTCCCCTGATAAATGAGTAAATAACACACACACACACACACACACTAATTTGATTCGCATCTCGTTAAAAAAGATTGCTAATGGGTAGGTTCGTGGCCGTGGTCAGTTTGGGAAGGGCAAAGGGTTAATGACGGTCGACAGACTCTGAGGTCAATGAACTTCCCTGATAAGTCGTACGACTGAAACATCTTTGTGCGTGGAGGAGATGACCCCGCTCACGACGGTACACACGACCGGAAACTAGTAACTGAAGGATGAGAGTAATTTTGCTCTAGTGATCTTTGCGGCATCACCTGCAATGTGGTGGACCTCTACCAGCAAACACTGCGTAGAGAGAACTCTACATCTGCTGTTTCACTACAGAGCTTCTACCCTAGTAGACAGCTAGAACTCAACTTTGTATCGTAGTTTAAATGCGATTCAAATCAACACTGAGTCTCAGCTATCATCAATTTCACATACATTCATTTTTGCGTGTAAAGAATACACAATCAACTTTATAACTAGAGCACGCACTAGCCATAAGCCACAACACTCCACAGTATTGACAGATTTGTCCTTCATTATCGCGTTGTTTGCCATCTTACGCAATTCCGTGATAACATCACAACCCTGATGGCCATCTCTGCGGCCATTGTACACATTATCAACACTCCTTGAACAGCGACCCCAATGCCTCTCACACTACGCTACAACTGAAACCTTGACCTCCTCTGGTCGGACACCCTTTGTGAGTGCGCACACCTATCACTGCCTACTGCAACACACACCAGGAAGGTCATCTACAATGATAAATATTTTAACATTTCTTAATATTTTCACCACAAACGCACCATACCTCTTGGATGAGATTCTGAGGCTTTTCTTAGCTTTGGAGAAAGCCACTGGCCAAAAAGAGAGCCGAAGGTCTGGATCTCGGGAGGTTCTTTCCATGGTCAATTAGGCTGCTTGCGGGGCTTAGCCCCCATATCTATCCAGTACTTGTTATGCTGGCAAATTTGGGATAATGCTCCAATACTTTGCAGGACTTTCTATATTGTCCCAGTTTTTTCTTGATTTTTCCTTTGAAATGTTGAAAAGTCCTGTATAGGTCACGATGTATCTTTCCTTATTCACAGTACCATTTGCACCCCTTCCTTTCACTAGGTTTGGATACTTTCACTTCCAGCCACCAAACCTCCCACCAAGCCAGGCAGGCCAACATGCCGGAACAAATCACCCCAAGCCAGGTAATATTATTACTACTCATAACCAAAAAAAATAATCGGAATTTTCTCCATTTAAATAAAGGTAAAATCCATATTCCACCATGCCGGAGCAACAAACCCTATCAAAACCAAAATACAAAAACCTCAAAAGCCACAATTTATACTCCCCACCAAGCCAGCGCAACAAACCTCTCCCACCAAGCCAGCGTAACAATTTTAGGGAGCCCGTAGAAAGTTCCTACGGCAGGCAGCGTGGGACATACGCACCGCCACTTTCTCTTCTACGCCACCACAGGTAAACATGAACACCTTTGGATCCAAATTTCTCGTTGTCAGTAACAATGAAAAATAACACTTCAGGAAAAAACTTTATTTTTTGGTTGGAGCACCGTTTACTTAAAGTTTTGTTAGAGCTTAAAGCTCATTTAAAGCTCTGTTGGAGCTTTAAGAACTTACCTTTCATACCTTCAATGGGGGGTTCGAAAGTTTTCCTACTCCAGCAGCCCGGCCCTAGGCAAGGCTTGTCTGGCTCTTGCCTGGTCAACCAGGCTGTTGCTTCTGGCGGTCTGTTGACCCACATATCCAATAGCAGTCTGGTTGATCCGGCTGATAAAGCTCTAAGAGCGAAATATCGTCTCAATAAACGCCAGCTCTGAAATGTGTCATGTCTTCGCTGAATATTTTCTGATTTGCAAAGTGGCCAGGTTTCTTGAACACACGTACTCACCGAGTCGTACTCACCGAGTCGTACTCACCGAGTCGTACTCAGCTCATTATCACATCACGTCATAAATTATCAACCAGGTATTGTCAATAGAGTAATATAGTCTGTAATTATCCACTGTTAGACTAATGGTGACTATAAATGATCTCTTTACCGCCAATAGAGTATTCACTCCAAGGCTCTTGTCTCTAAATTTACACATACGAGTTTATGGCTTCTAATAACAACAAGAAGTGGAAATTAAGGTGAAGGGCCAAATCCTTTGAACACAATAGCGAATTTATTAATAACACTAACATAAAGTAATAAAAAATAACCTTACAAAATATAATTAAACGTTATTATTGATCTAATACAGTGATCGACGCCAATTTATTTACCATATAACTGTCCAATATAAATCACCTTACAATTACGTTGACCAGCAGTAACAGCCTGGTTGATTAGGCCCTGATCCACCGGGAGGGCGTTGACCCTATCTACGTACCTACCTCCAGGTAGGTAGGTAGGTAGGGTATGGAACTCTCTCAATAATTGCCTCCAATATAGATAAGTAGACCGCATGTAGTTCTATCAAAAAGTAGTTTCATCAGAGGTCCAGAGCATCTCCTATATTCTCCTCCATTCTTAAGAGGTTAGTTATACCAATATGCTGGGTTAGGGACTAGGCTTCTCATCATTCTCCTCTTGGTTATTATACCAATATGCGGGTTAGGGACTAGGCTTTCAGGTATCTTCATTGTATCAGATCTCTCTCTCTTCTCCGATCCAGAGAGAGAGAGAGAACAGTCTAAGTGCTATAAGGCATTTTAAATAGTTTAGATGTTTTAGTGATTCATTGCAGGCAGTTTAACCTCTACACATTTTCCAGACGAATAATCAGTTGTGAGAGCACAGAAAACTCTAAAAGTATATCGTTGTTTTCATTCACCTATACTAGTATTTTTTTTCTTACCCTTCTTTCCTATGTATCACATTTTGTATCTGGTCTTAATTCTCCCTCTCCTATCCTTATTACCGTACATGTGATGGAACTAAACTCCAAGGTCTTCCTGAAGTCAAGTCTTCCTGAAGTCAAGGTCTTCCTGAAGTCTCTTCCTGTCCTTCAATGTTTCTGTACCTCTTAATAGTTTTGCATTGTCAGCAAACAAGGATATTTATGGTTTGCATCCGTCAGCTTCACTATTTAAGCGTATTACGATGAGTATAGATATAGTGTTTGCTCATGTTTCTTCTTTTTAAACCCGAGGTGATGAAGGAAAAAATCGTGCACAGTTTCAGGATGACGTAAGTTGGGGCTCCAGATGCCAGGAATCCGTAAAGCCAGTTGGTAATATTTAAGAGGCGAGGCCAGAAGCGTCGTCTGCAAAGAGAACTTTCCGCTCGCAGGATAGACAGTGTCAGACTGTTCGACAGGCTGGATACAGGCATACAGGGCACAGTTGGAAGTTAAAAGCACAAATGAGTAGAGGAAAATATCTTCAGCCTCAAACTGATCAGGAAGTAGAATGACCTGGACAACGAAGTGGTAGAGACAGGGTATATACACAGCTTGAAAAGTAGGTATGACGGGGTCACGAAGCTTGAAAAATAGGTATGACGGCGTCGACGAAGCCAGGAGAAAGTAAACCCAGTAACTGCCAGTTTAAAAGGTAGGTCCAGGAGGTGAAACTCAACCTCTGCAACCACAAATAGGCGAGTACAAATGAGTACGTATATACACATTGTAAGGCGCTTCAAATACAGACACAATAGTGATATAGAGGAGGAGACAGAAGTTATAAGTCGACCCTCGGAACGACAAGCGGACGTATACTCCACACAGCAGGACGAAAAACAAAGCAGAAAATCAGGATAGAGTAAAAGGGAAAGTATTATATTAAAAAAAAATGATTGAAAAAAAAAACCCAGAAAACTGAGTCATGGTGAGAGACGAAGTATCGGTCTGAGTGCAAAGGCGGTGATGCTCAAAGATCTGTCCTGGGACTTACAGTGTTGCATATGACCCAGGAAAAACAATAATTAGCGGGATCCTCAAAGATCTGTCCTGGGACCTACAGTGTTTTCAGTGAACGACCTAATATGAGGGACTCAATAATACTTATCAATGTTCACAGGAGAGGCAAAACTAATGATTAAAATACCAGCGAATGTAGTCAGCAAGAACTGCAAGACGCTCTGGACAGGTTACAAGAACAGCCGAAAAAAAGTGGTTACTGAAGTTCAGCTTCAGCAAATGTAAAGTTATAAAACTAGGAGCTGGAGAAAGGAGACCGAGAACAGAGAACAATGTAGTGGATGAAAAACTCACAAAGAGAGGTACAGTGGGACGCCCAGACTGATACAAATCACCATAATTTTCATACAGGATTCCCAACGTCAATTTGTGAACGATTCATGTAAATTAACATACACTATTTAAATGCGACCGATAAAGACAATACCTAAAAAAAACTGTACAAACCTGTATACATTTACACATGTACGAACTATGCACAGATGACGACGTTTCGATCCGACTTGGATTATACACAAGGCACATAGTGACAGATGAAAAGTCCAAGTCGGACCGAAGCGTCGTCACATTGCACGTTTCCCTCTTCCAGGTTATTCACGTATAGTTTCAGACAAGGTATTGTGGCTTTTAATTCTATATAAACAATGACTATGCAACACTTTAGGTGCGCTCATACACGCTCAGTTAAGTATACATGCATGAAAACCAACCATGATGCTTGTAGAGAAAACAGCCAATGAAATTTCATACAAAGTAACATTTGAATGATCAAAACATCTTTGTCAGTTCACGAATAATGAGATGCAAGATTAGATTTTTTTTTTCGTTTGTTTGAAAATGAATCCCACTGAGTCTTTTCCAAGAAATTAGAGAGAGAGAGAGATAGAGAGAGAAACAGACAGACGGGACAGACAGACAATGTTATAATCTATGCTATACGTGCCATAAGAACTTACTGGAGTGATAGAAGTGAGAGGTGTACAATAAACCCGGTGAAAAGCAGTGATATCCGTATTGGTGCCATATTTGACAAAGAGCGTGGGAAGTTACTGAAGATGTCCCGGACGAGCCAGGGAGGCCTGCGAGGCACGATAAACAAAATAATAACTTATCAAACTTGCCCACAAGCCGCACTCTGAGAGTAGCCTGGACACATGCATATCATGGAAGTCACCTAACATTAGGTGAGGACACATCTTTGTCACCACCACCAAAAGCATTGGGACATGACTCGCCAGACCCCAAACACTGGAGGAGGAGGACACTACCGCAGCCGGATCATGAAAAAGCCTGCTATTGGACCTTGGAAGCTGCGGCATAAATTTTAACTCTGGCTCTTCCCCTGGTGAGAGCTAACCACACACTCGCCCTCCTTGGGTCACGTAAGAGAGGAAGGTCCATCCTCACCAACACCAAAATTCACCTGCTTGCTGGTACTGTATACCTTTAATGTAAACATGCTTCTCTGACACAACAAAAACACGGTGTCTTGGTACAGAGGACATCTACATCTTTCTCATCCAGTAGTTATGAGTGAGAGGATTTGGTTTTAATGATCTACCTAGCATAGGTCAGCAGACTTGCTACAGTGCTTCATAATTCCCGTATTCTTGTTTCCACTAGTGGCCCCGCCTCCTGTGACGCCATCCACACCTCCACTCCCGATTCCTGGCAGCATAAAAAAAAGCTGCGTTCTCATGTTCTAACTTCACATTCATCGAAGCTGTTGAGATCAACACGCACCCAAACTGAGCCTCAGACTGATTACCTCAAATTTCTTTTAAAGGCTGGGTGACTGACCACCGCGTATCTACATGTCCGTATTTCGTATTTCGACTGAAGAAGCCTATTAAGTAGGCGAAGCGTTTCGTTAAATAAAGGTACTAAACTGCTCAACATACATCTTACTCATCCATTTTTCTTTCGGCACTGTATACTATCAATGTACTGAAGTCATTACCACTACCACACCTGCTACACATCCACCAGCATCACCACCACTTCCACACCTGCTACACAACCATCATCACCACCACCACTACCACACCTGCTACACATCCACCAGCATCACCACCACTACCACACCTGCTACACAACCATCATCACCACCACCACTACCACACCTGCTACACATCCACCACCACCACACCTGCTACACATACACCAACAAGGAGCCTTGATATGCCACCACTACACCGTATTAAGCACCGTTATCCACCATAACACCTGGGCGACACTGATCCACCTCAACAACACCTGGGCGACACTGATCCACCTCAACAACACCTGGGCGACACTGATCCACCTCAACAACACCTGGGCGACACTGATCCACCTCAACAACACCTGGGCGACACTGATCCACCACAACAACACCTGGGCGACACTGATCCTCCACAACAACACCTGGGCGACACTGATCCACCACAACAACAACTCTGATGCTTCCAAAGAAAACCATTTTTTTAGACAGGGGGATAAACGATGAAAATTACAAAGAGAATCAACAAAAAAGACACTAAACAGACAGATGAAAACGTGGAAAGAGAAACACGTGGGATAACATGAATTCGTCAAAAACAAAACAAGTCACACACACACACACACACACACACACACACACACCAGGACCAAAAAAATATTACACCTCAAAATAATATAACCACCAGCCATTCTGAGCAGAACCAAACTACTCACAGTATCCGCTTTACAAAGAACAGGCATGTCAAACACGACAGCATGATTTGGGGCAATTCTGTGCTCAGCAACATTTTCTCCAAGAAATTTATCAGAGTTAAACAAGTAGAATAACCACCCCAAAGCTGATGAACCGATCACGTCATCTTTACCTCTCCACTGGTTCTGCCTTTTCCAATTTTACTCACCTCTATATTCGACTGAAGAAGCCTATGGTGTAGTCGAAACGTTTCAGAAATAAAGATATCAATGTATTGCATATATGTCTTATTCATCAATGATACCTTCTTCATTTTTCTAAATATACATGGCATGAAAAGAAAGATGAAAAAAAAAAAATTCTGTACATAAATGACCTACTCAAAGACATATGGTGTGTGTGAAGCCTTCGCGGACACTCACACTAATAATGTCTTACACGGTGAAATATAGATGTAAAAATTACAGCTCTGAGTAGATTTGACAGAGTAAATAAGCTGCAAGGAGTATTTTTATGTGTGGAAATGTCTGAGCCGTTAAAAATTATCATATGATGGAAGTGCTTGGAATAAAAGTGGAGGTTAGAGAACCGGTCCTCAAAGTACCTTCCATGTATATATTATTAGGTATCTCTGTTCTCCACTCCAGAGAGAGAATAATCCAAGCGATTTTAGGCGCACCTAATACTGTTAACGTTTCATTGACTTACGCAGACAGAAGACGAGCTTCGTACACAGGTAACGGGACTTAAGGGGGCACCTCAGTACCCATGTTTTTTAATAGTATGTTATTTTCCCCTATAATCTAATCTACCTTGTCCATAATTACTATCGCATTTGCTTTGTCTGCTTTCGTAAGTATCTTTCCTTAATTCATGGTATAACTTAACAAATCTTTGAGGACCTCAGACCTCTACAACAACAATTGTCCTCAAAGATTTGTTAAGTTATACCATGAATTAAGGAAAGATCCTAGACCTCACCTTACGAAAGCAGACAAAGCAAATGCGATAGTAATTATGGACAAGGTAGATTATAGGGGAAAAATAAACATGTTAGGAGACAGAGAAATTTACGCTTCTCTTAATAACAACAGCAACGAGGGTAGTGATTACGAACTAAGACAACAAGTGGGGTGTGATCAACAACAAAACCGACGAGGAATGAAAACAACAATAACAGCAACAACAAAAGAAACACGAAAAACAAGGAAACAAAAAAGTAAAAACACCAACAAAGGAGGGTGATCAACAACAATAACAACGAGGGCTGACACCAACAACAATAACATAAGACAAAAAAAAAGGGAAGCAAAAAAATAACAGCAACAAGAAGGGGTGGGATCCATCCTGGACCCACGTGGTACACTTGAGGGTCGCCGTCACTACGGTCTGGTGGACCCACGTGGTACACTTGAGGGTCGCCGTCACTACGGTCTGGTGGACCCACGTGGTACACTTGAGGGTCGCCGTCACTACGGTCTGGTGGACCCACGTGGTACACTTGAGGGTCGCCGTCACTACGGTCTGGTGTCGACGTGACGACTGGAATTAACACTGGTAAACAGTTAACCAAGGCTGGCGGTAAATCCCGGCACGGAGGAGTAAAGGAGGAGGTTACGAAGAGATGGTTGTCGGAGTGAAGTGGGCGGGTAGTGGGCGTGGGTGTGGTGAGGCAAGAGGGTGGGGGTTGAGAGGAATAGGCTAACATCAGTGCTCTGATGGGCATGTATTCCAGGTGTCTGATTGATCAAGTCTCCTTCTAGACAGCTTGTACACTACATAATTTGAGGATTTTAGCAGTCCAGTACAAATAAGTGAATCTTTCACATGTAAACCTCCTCCTAGAAACTTATTTACTCTATCACAGCTTTACAAATTATAATTTGGGATTCACATTTCACCAAGAAATCATTAGTGTGGGTTTCCTTGGAGGCTTCACACTAACCATTTGTTTCTGGGAGAAGGCCATTTACGAAGAGGGAATTATTTTTCATCTTTATTTTTATGCCACGTATATTTGCAAGAAATGAAGGAGGTTATTATGGTTTTTTTTTTGTTATTTTGCACTGATGCATGTAACACTGGGGAGATTGCCGGTGAGTCCGGCACTGCTGGCACTCGTGATGCCGTGTGTGGTATACTTGTACTGTCCAGTTCAACTCCATCTCGCTAAAATGCAACAGCTGTGGATATTCTGGTTCTGCCAAGTATGGCTGATGTTTAATATTTTGACGTATAGATTTATTTTATTCAGTTTTGTTTTCCTCAGTGACTTTAAACTCATACTATCCCACCTTTTTTTCATGCTTTCATTTACCTAATTAGTCTTTTTTTGTCATCGTTCATCCCTACGCCAATAAAGATTTTCACTGGGAACTTCCAGTTTCTCTCAAGATAAGCAGTCGGCATTTTAAGTCAGTGAATCTATACACATTTCTAGGTGAAATAAGCTACAGTTGTATTAATATTGGTAGAATTACCGACAATATGACAAAGCTCCTGGAGAGCGAAACGTTGCCACAATAAAATGTCACATTAGTTGCATTTGTGTCCTTTTACTTAAGCTACAGTTTTCCAGAGTGGAAGTCTCCTGCTCCTTGCATATGCCTGCATGTTCTTGGGGAAGGGAGGATAACATTTAAATCCCTATTTACATATTCCTTTGGCATAGTATCAGTGTACGTGTTCCGTGTTGACACCATTTATGAAAGTTTCTGTACTTACTGTGTCTTTCTCTGATTCTTTTTATATACACTAGTCTCTAGGTCTCGTTTCATCTCCCTCCCCTACGTCAGTATTTCACTAATTTCTTCATGTGTTTCATGATTTTTGTTCAGTTCACTTTTTCTTGTCTCCGTTACCACTAGTCTGTTAGTTGTTTTTTCTTCAACTTACTTGGTTCTCTTTTCTCTTTTGCTTTAATTTTATGATCCTTTTCCCATTTTTCATGAGAGATAGGCTTTCTAAGATTTTTTTTTTTGGGGGGGAAGGGAGAAGGAATGCCTGTATGTAAATGAATTAACTTTGCCCAAACTAGTTTATTTTCCGTGTAAATCCATTTGCATTGCCCTTTCAGCTGTATGTCTGCTCCTGCCAGAGTAAGTAGCGTGAATTCTTCCTCATATTCCACAAGTTTTTACTTGTAGGGGATTTTTGGGAGCTCTCTCGCGTTATTGCAATTTACAGCCACATTTTTTTACTCTGAGAGACAGTTTTCTTCAGAGTATTTTTCTTAATATAAAATTTTGTTATGACATTTTAAACGGAAGTAAAAACTTATCTTAAATTTTTATAGCACTTGATTTTGTTTTTAATACCATTGGTGCATGTTAATATTTACGTAAACATACGTCTCTTATCCTTAAGTGGTTTGGATATCACCTTGTGTCTTTTTCTGTATTCACTGATTTATGATCGTCCAGTAAATATATTTTCCTGTTTTTCTCTCTCTCTTCGGCGTGGGAGGTGGTGAGAAAGTGGAACAGCTCTGAGGGTAGGGGGTGCTAGAAGCGAACGAGGCAATCAATTAGAGAAACCAGTCGTATGTAGTTAATGGTGGACCTTGACAACCTGCAACCAGAAATAAGTTGATACAAACAGGTGAGCACACGTAGGCAGGCACGCACCCACGTACACACACACACACACACACACACACACACACACACACACACACCTTCCCGTTACGTTATAGGGGTCGAGGTCCCTCGTTCCATTCCCTTCATTCATGTCCTCTGTTGGTGGCCACACGCGCCCACACTAACCTCTTCCCCTTTCCCCTCCCTTCCCTCCTACGTTCAAACACTACAATCTTTCCAATGGAAACCACACTGACTTCACTGGTTATCCGAGGATAATCTACATTATATATATTTTTTAGTGCCCATAGCATTTGTGTACCCTTAAGACCACTGTACTCAAAAGCCTAAATAAAAGCTAACTTAGTTGACAGGTACCAAAACACCCAGCTCCACGACAGCCTTATGCCACTCGTCTCCCCACATCACCTCCCCACTCCCAGACAATAACAGCACATTGGTGATGTATCAAAATTTGCTACATACAAAAACTTCTGTACCCCCTACAAGACACCCACACTCCTCCCCCTCCCTTACAACCACCCCTTCCAAGCTCCCTCCCCGACACTAACACCTCCCCTCCTCCATGTTCCCTCCCTGACACCCACACACCTGCCCTCCAAGCCCTCTCCCTGAAACCCACTCTCTTCCCCACCATGCCCCTCCCAAACACCCACACTCCTCCCCCACCATACCGCCTCCTCGACACCCACTCACTGTTATATGTATAAAAAATCCAAGCTATGACAACTGCAAAAAACATCAACTTATTTATCCCCGCTCCCATGGCTCTAATCTCATTTCTTTGCCTCTCTCCTTTCCTCCCTCCTCTTCCTCTCTCTCCTCCTCTCTCTCTCTCTCTCTCTCTCTCTCTCTCTCTCTCTCTCTCTCTCTCTCTCTCTCTCTCTCTCTCTCTCTCTCTCTCTCTCTCTCTCTCCGTACCTTCCTTGAAACAAAGGAATCATATCCAGTAGGCGAGGAAACGGATGCGAGGTCAGAGGAAAAGGTTTGTTTGGGAAAGTAGACTCCGGGGCCGGGCCAAGCAACTTTCACATGTACCAGGGAAGACACCTAGGTAAGTGCTGGCTGGCGGGGGAGCAGCAGGAGGAGGGGGTGGGGAGCTGTGTACCTGGAGGGATGTGGTGTGTGGAGAGTAGTGTGCGGTGTAGGTGGAGTGTGGTGGGTGGTTTAAGTCGTGTGGTGTGATGCGGTTAGATAAAACGGTGGTGTTGGAAGGATGGGGTAGTGTAAAGTGGGTAGGGTGAACAGGTAGAAATATGGAGGTGAGGTGTGGGTAGGGATAAGGAGGTGTGACATACTGTATGCAGTGATGGGGCATTGTGGTGTAAGAAGGAATGGGCAGTTGTGGTGTAGATAGTGATGGTGTGTTTTGGTGGAGGTAGGAATTGGGAGGCGTGGTGTAGGTAAGAATAGGGGATGTGTGACAGGGTAGTGTCGTGTGGGTAGGATGATTACCTATATTCTCTACAACCCCAACACTGACAGTACAACAACCAGCTACTCGGGTTGGGCTAATATTTTTGGTAGTGGATTTGGATTTGAGAAAGACCTGCCTAGTATAGACCAGTATGCCTTCTGCAGTGTACCTCCTTATGTTCGTCCTTCTAATCGGGGACGTGGCAGCCATAATTCCAGTCCCCTGCACCAGACACCAACATTGCAGTTGTCACCCCCGACACTTCTGCAACCATTCGGAATATTATCCGACCCACGACCCGCAGGCATACCAATATGAAAGCCGACGTCTACAACATTCTCTGTGTTGGGTGTGATACAGTATACAAAGGTAACACTGCTCGGAGCCTTCACATAAGAGACCTTGGAACACAAATACGCCTGCAAGACACATAAGAACAACACTTGCGTCATCCATAGGGGGGAAAAAAAGTACATCTTATGAACCGAACCAAAAAAAAAAAAGGATGAAATAATTATCAAGGAAAACAGGGCAAGACGGTGTTTGGAGGCTTCACACATAAACACTTCCAATACCATGAAGCAGAACCAAAGAATATTAAGCAGCATAAAACCTCTATATAAACACATTCTCCAAAAATCTTCGAAACAATTGTGTGGAGGTAATCCAGCGACCTGACAACCTCACCACTCCGTCATTCGTTATGTGACTACGCCTACCTTTACCTCACCTTATTTTTATACATACTGTCACGTCTCATGTGTCATGTATTGACTTGATAAAGCCATTGTGTGGGTGAAACGTTGTCTTTAAAATGAAGACTGTTTTGTCTACAGTGTCCTATCACCACACTTGTGACTGAGATGTCTCTCATTAGTTCCTCATTGTTCATGTTGATAAACTTTGGTTATATATAATGGATCATGATTTACTGATGCGCCAAGAGATGTCAGCTACACCAGGAGACCTGAGCTACACCAGAGCCCTGAGTTACACCAGAGACCTGAGTTACATTAGAAACCTGAGCTATACTATTGGCTGTACAGAGCACAAATACACTGACGAGGAAAAAAATCTGAGGGAGACACCAGGGAACAGGAAGATGATTTCTTGCTTGTCAGTGGTCACACTGGTGTTAATGTTATGGTCACACTGGTGTTAATGTTAAGGTCAAACTAGTAGTAATGTGAAGATCACACTAAGGGTAATGTTATGGTCACACTAGTGGCACCTGGGAAATGAACGAATATCAAGCTTGACTTAAGGAAAATGAATCAAGAATCAAGAATCAAGAAGTCTTCACCAGCATTAAGACGCCTCTCTTGAAGGGAAATAGGAAGCCAAGGTAACACTCAAGATACAAAGGTGTTCCCAGTAAAGATAACAGGTGTGCCAGTCTTCATTTTAACAAGTATGATGGAGACAAGTGCCAAGGTCGTGCCACAACTGTGCCTGCCGTTGGTAAACGTCCCTGGTTCAGGACCCGGGACACTAAATCTCGCAAAGAGTCCTAGGGCTGGGCTAGCATAATTAGTCCAGGTACTGGGCTTGACGAGCATAATGAGTCCAGGTGCTGGGCTTAACGAACATAATTAGTCCAAGGACTGGGTAAGATGCCCGCAATGAATTTAAATATGTAGGGAAACGGACGAAGGCTCGAGTTTCCACCACTCTTTGCGCTGAATGATCCACACGGGTTTAGAGCGTCATGTAGGTATAATAGTAATAATAATGATAATTAAACATTGGTTTATTATTGTAATCACTGAAGAGCGCTAAACTTACAGGAGGCCACACATTGCCTAAACCAAGCCGGAGAGCTAGATGAGTGAAATTGGTGGGGAGTAGGCTCGACCTGCCTCACAGGCACGACCTGCCTCGCAGGCACGACCTGCCTCACAGGCACGACCTGCCTCACAGGTACGACCTTCCTCACAGGCACGACCTTCCTCACAGGTACGACCTTCCTCACAGGCACGACCTTCCTCACAGGCACGACCTGCCTCGAATATGTCTCCAGCTCTGCTGCAGACAGACTTGTGCTCATATATAAACTAACATACCTGAGAAAATACCAGAAAGAGAGAGAATATCACTGTCTTCCATATTTATAAATATGGGCAGATCTGACAGCTTATATAATATCATCTAATATACATATAATTGGGCATATAACTTATAATAACCTATAATACGCATATATTTAAAAAAAATAAGATATATTCTTGAAGAGAGTGATATGAATAGAAGGAACAGAATGACATAGAAACACTTTCTATCGAGGGAGGGAGAGAAGATAGTGGGAGGAGGGGAGATCGTGGGAGGGAGAGGAGGTCGTGGGAGGGAGGGGAGATCATGGGAGGGAGGGAAGATCATGGGAGGGAGGGAAGATCATTGGAAATAGGGGAGGAGAAATGGAATGTTAGGAAGGATGGGGGAGAGAGAGAGAGAGAGAGAGAGAGAGAGAGAGAGAGAGAGAGAGAGAGAGAGAGAGAGAGAGAGAGAGAGAGAGAGAGAGAGAGAGAGAGGAGAAAGAGAGAGAGAGGAGATAGGGAGACTGAGGGAGGGAGGGAGGGGCTAAAGGAGGAAAGGAGAGAAGTACTGAGAAAGGGAGGGAGCGATGACGCCCTGGATTTTAAATCTGGGACACCGGGCGAGGTAGTGTGTGTGCTGTTGCTGTTAACTTTCTTGCAGCACTGCTGTTGCTGTTAACCTTCTTGCAGCACTGCTGTTGCTGTTAACCTTCTTGCAGCACTGCTGTTGCTGTTAACCTTCTTGCAGCACTGTTGCTGTTAGCTATCTGTTACACTATTAGCTGTCTTTCTGTTACACTCATGCTGTTGGCTGTCTTTCTGTTATACTGTTGTTGCTGTCGGCTATCTTTCAGCACCAAGCCTTGTTACTCTTTCTCCTAAATGACGTTTAATTCTCCCTTCTTGACTTCTTTAAGACGTGATCAACATACTAAAGGAAAAGAAATTAATGAGGAAGAGGAAGAGGAAGAGAAAGAATAAGAATAAGAAGAATAAGCAGATGGGAAGGTCAGGTTGACATAAAGAAGATCCGGGTGAGGCCGGAGGCTGTGGCATCAGCGGACCAGTAATGAGGTCACTCAAGATCTCATTGTTGACAGTCGTCGCCGGCGTTGTTACTGTCGTTTTCCATTGTCTCCTGTCTTCGTCGTCGCCGCTTCAAGACAATCTCCCTCCACCACACTCATGTGTTGTTACCAGTTAGTCAGGGTATATCTCCTGATGATGGTCCTAATGACTCGCCCAGTGGCTAAAAAGAGTAAATTTTCTTTTTACACTGATGAATTTTACCGGGTAAGAGCAACAGAGTCGCAACTTACGTAGTTGTGACTTTGACTGAGATACACAGATTGAATCCGTTCTAGAGTACATGGCTCCCTTGACAGCTGGCGTCGGCTGCAAAGACCAGATGGAAATCTCTACTCAGTGACTATTTACTAACCCGCTCTTTCTTCCCTGTTTAGCATGTGAGGAGGTTTCCGTGGGGTGAATATGTCGTTAGGGTGGACATCATTATCTTCAGTGCATTTACCCTGAGGAATACGAAAAAGGCAGTAGCTGTGGCAGGCTCTTGGTGCCATGGCGATGGGAGTAGAAGGCGACTTCGTAGTGGCAGCACCACCTGGCACTCTAGCAGGTAGTGTATAACGGTTGTGGTGGCAGTGCTACCATTATTCTTCTGCTGCGTTGCCAATTACTTTCTGGTAGGAGTGGAAAGGTGCTGCCGATGGCTAGCTATGCAATGATGGCTGGTAAGGTCCCTGATGGCTGGTAAGGTCCCTGATGGCTGATAAGGCCCTTGATGGCTGGTAAGGTCCCTGATGGCTGGTAAGGTCCCTGATGGCTGGTAAGGTCCCTGATGGCTGGTAAGTTCTCTGATGGCTGGTAAGATCTCTGATGGCTGATAAGGTCCCTGATGTCTGGTAAGGTCCTTGATGTCTGGTAAGGTCACTGTTGTTTGGTGGGGATTGTCACAGTGAAGTAGATTCATTCCACAAATCTTATCTTGCTGTATGGCCGAGATTATCTGGTGTATCTCTTGCAGTATTTCGAGCCATTTGTTTAATCTGTTGCATTTACAATCTCGTTTCCTTTACAATCTCGTTTCATTTACAATCTCGTTTCATTTACAATCTCGTTTCCTTAGGTACCAATGCGGCTTAGTATCCAGTTAAGCTGCCGAGTCCCTGGGGCATGAAGCTGTTGCCTAAAGCCAGACCTGAACATTTAGAAACTAATTTAAGTTACGTTAATTTTTTTTTTAAGTACAATTGGCATAGTTCGTCTAAGTTTCGCAATTGGTGAAAACAAATTCTTGCAATCACTGAAAAAGAGTTCCGATATCGAAAACAGGGAACTAGTGCAAAATTAGGTAAATAATTATGAACTTGTGGAGATTTAGAAAAGTAATTTGCAAAGTTCTGGAATTGGTTTACTTTTGTAAAAAGTCTTTTATTCAATTTGTAAAATGAAGATATATATATATATACTTAATTTTTTTTTTACGTAACTTAATACCTGAAATCGTGGATAGTGGAGAACCCCATACAGTAGGGCCCCACTTATATGGCAGGTTAGGTTCCAGGCTGCCGCCGGAAAGTAGTACGCCATTTTTTTCCACTTATAAATGCATATAAATTAGTTTGTAAATGTTCAGCTCTGGCTTTAGGCAAGGCACGGGGGAGGGTGGAAATCTTTAGCTCAAGTACTTTCACACTACTCAGTGCGTCATCAGGAGCTATGCAAAGTTGCAAGGCAGCAACTGAAGGAGTGAGGGGAAGTGTTTTCCTCTGAGTAGCACAGTGCGGGTTGACACTTGCCGCAGCGTCACTCTGAATGTGTATGAGTGAGGCTGCGGCAAGTGTCAACCCGCACTGTGCTACTCTGAGGAAACACACTTCCCCTCACTCCTTCAGTTGCTGCCTTGCAAATTTACATAGCTCCTGATGACGCACTGAGTAGTGTGAAAGTACTTGAGCTAAAGATTTCCCCCGTGGCTTGTCTTGCATTGTGTATGCACTATATATGCAGTATATCCTGTGTCCGCTCACTTCCTTCACTTGTTGCACTCGCGTGGAGTATCTTGCAACTTCATCCTCGATTACCTGTTGCTCGTTGTTGAATAAGACACACTTGCAACAACACTTTGGTATCTTTATTGCCCAAACGTTTAGCCTGCACAACAGGCTTCATCGGTCGATGAGTAAGACATATGTGCAACAGTTGGGTAACTCTATAAAGATATTCATCAGTCAAGCACGGGAGAATGCAACCCCCGAGACAGTATGAATAATTCTGACGTGATCAGTCCGTCACCCTCAGCAGTTGGGGAGTCAGTCCCTTAAGCCTGCATGCGTGTCTCTGTTGTATACCTTCAGTAATATGACACAGTTGCTAGTTCCGGGGATCGTCATTTTCCACGCGGCCAGGTCTCCCGGCTGACGACTTGATTAGTTAGACTGTTGGTGCTCGGAGCGTGCAGTCTGACGTAATCGTCACATGAAGACTGAACCAGAAAATTGGTTACTGCTTTAAAGCAGAGGGAGTCAATGCCGCAGCCGCCAATGGTCATGTGCACAGCTCATGGCTAGCCTAATTCATTTAGTTATTCGACGATTCTTAGAAAATGTCTTGACAGATTTTAAGCTATTTCTAAAACAAATTTAGAGATAATTCTCAACAAATTTGGAAATAACAGCCAAGAAAACTATGAAAGTGGGCATCAAATTCAAATATGATGCCTAACAAATTCAGAGATAATAATCTAACAAATTCAGAGATAATAATCTAGCAAATTCCAAGTTAATACCTAACAGATTCTGAGATAAAGCCTAAGAAATTCCGAGATAATAATATAACAAATTCAGAGATAAAACCTAACAAATTCAGAGATAAAACCTAACAAATTCAGATAAAAACCTAACAAATTCAGAAATAATAAAGCCTAATAAATTCCTAGATAATAATCTAACAAATTCAGAGATAAAAACCTAACAAATTCAGAGATAAAATCTAGCAAATTCTCTGGCGACGGTCCAAGCTTCAGCAACTAAGTGGTTCAGGAAGTCCCCACAGACGCCATCGTGGTGACCCTGGGGAGAGGATCCACTTTGACACCATCATCTGGTAAGCTACGATGCTTCACCCCACCCTTCCCACTTGCCAGTCCTGACGCAGGCGAAGAGTTCATGGTCCAGGGAACCAAAGCTGTCCCCTCTCCTTCCTTGGATCAAACCTGATTACTTCTCACTCCCTAGGCAATTTATGAACCTTAGAGATTTGAGCGTTTCATAGTAATAATAATAATAATAATAATAATAATATATAATAATAATAATAATAATAATAATAATAATAATAATAATAATAATAATAATAATTATAAGAAGAAGAAGAAGAAGAAGAAGAAGAAGAAGAAGAAGAAGAAGAAGAAGAAGAAGAAGAAGAAGAAGAAGAAGAAGAAGAAGAAGAAGAAGAAGAAGAAATAGAAGAAGAAACAGAAGATGAAGAATAGAAGAAGATCCTCCGATTCGTAAATTAGTTTGACAATATAAACGAAAATCTTAAAGGCAGATTTGATACAGCGAAAGACCTTTATTGTCTTGCGTGTTATGAATCTAATTCACATGTATAAACCAGATACATGCGTGTGCTGAACACTGGTCAGTGGCACAAGGGAAGAGACAGGAAGCAATTACAACAGAAAGAGAAAAATATGCATTCCTGCCACACACGGCTTCTTACACTTGTTACGATAGGCTGAAGAAGACCTCAGTTGGAGGACAAAATGTAAAGGCAAAATTCATTATGTGTTTCCTTAGTTTTCATGTGAGTTTCTTTAGACTACATGTGGGTTTCCTTTGTCTAAATGTGAGAGTTTCTTGGTCTAGTTAAGATTTTTCATTATAAATATGTCTTTTCTGGTCTACATGAAGTATAATGTAACAGTCCCCTTATACAGAATATAATGCAACACCACTCGTACAATGTAACTGTGCCCTCATATAATGTAACAGTCTCCTCATATAGAGTTTCATCACAAAAACATCGCGTACACTCTCTACCGCGTTATTTAATTTATAACTATTCTTATTTAAGGTATTCTGAGGACTCTCCAGACAGATGAAGAACGTTCATCGTATATGCTTAACTACTAAAGGTTTCAATATTTTTTTTTCCCTGTCCTCACAGCCCGGCAAGACTTCCTTGCTGACTAGTTATCAACCAGGCTGCTACTGCTGCCAGCTGTCTGCAGGCCCACATAGTGATTATAGCCTAGCTTACTTAGTATTTGTTGCTGGTAGTGGTCCAATTTCCACTAAAAAAACATTTATCTTTGTTCCAAACACACCAAGTTTTTTTTGTACATGCTTTACCCTTGCTTTACCCTGCTTTAAGCTTGTGGCCGGAAGCACTTCATCATCTTCCTCAAACATGTAAACGTAACGAGAGCAAAAGGCTCACCTTGAGGCAACCTTACGTGTAACCTAGAGAGGGAGAGCTGCTTTACCTTGTGGATCTCAGTGTTGTATAATGTTGCTGGCTCACTCACCTGGGGCTCGTGTACTGCATACACTCTACACTACTTCCTCCTCCGCACCAGCGGCCGCAACACCACAACTCACCTGAAAAAGAAAGGTTGCATAAACTTCCTCTTGTAAAGGTCAACAAGTGGTCACTAGCTATCTTAGTTCCGCATGCTGTAGCTATTATTATTATTATTATTATTATTATTTACTAATGGTAGTGTTGCAATAATAATAACTAACACTTCCGTACACAGCATGGACTCCGGACTGATGGGATCTGGAAGAATCTACATAGACAACATGTTCAACAACGTGCAGCATGGCTGCCGGAAGAGGGTTGACACTCATTATTTGAAGGCTGTTGATATATTATTGTTGTCAAGGATGGCTAGGCTACAGCGCACTAGTGCCCATCCTCTGAGGAGTTGCTCAAGAGGATTATCTATTGTATTTATTAATGGGTCAGACTGCTGGTAGCCATCGCCCCCACGGCTCGGTTTTAGACCAGGCCTTCTAAACTGGAAATTAATATTACTTACTTAAGAACTATTTATGAGAAATGGTTATAATTATCACCTTGATTTTTAAAGGGGAAACTCTTATCCTGTTTCCTGACAAACCTTACCTAACCTAAGAACTATTAAAAATCGTATTATTATATTTATTGGGAGCATTAAACCCGTAGGGGTCATACAGCGTCTGTGGAATAGGAGGCAATCAATTATGATCCAACGAAAGGAAGAATAGGTTCAATTCCTTGGAACAAGAACCCCTCGCTGACATCAAGGAGGCTTCCTTTAACATAAAGAGGTAGATATCCAAGAACACTATTTGTCTACAGGTTTCCAACTGCTGATGATGCACTCCACAGTAACGCACGATATCGTTCGTTTTACATAGTATTACATAGTATTACATAGTTGAATTTACAATCTAAAAGCTGTTAGCTGACCTCAGCTCCTGTCAAAGACCGGTAAACCATACCACGGGCGGGGATTGAACCCGGGGTTAGAGAGTCGTAGAACTCCAGACTGACGCGTTAGCCACTGGGTCAGCTGGCTACAATAAGATTCATCCAAATAGGTATATTTATACACCATAGGAATAAATAATAATATCTTCATTTCTACAAGTAAGTACAAGGTATACAGCCTAGCTGACATCAATGACATACTACTATATACAAAGCCGCTTGTTATGCAGAGCATTTCCGGCAAATTAGATCAGTTTTGTCCCAGGATGCGATCCACACCAGTCAACTAACATCCAGGTACCCATTTTACAGATGGGGAACATAGACAACCGGTGTAAAGAAACACGCCCAATGTTTCTACCCTCGCCGAGAATCGAACCCGGACACTCGCCGTGCGAAGCAAGAGCTTTAGCCACCAGACCACGAGGCACTAGTCCCCTGAGAGTCCCCTCAAAGCCATCTTTGAGGGGACTTGAGCTAGAGTTCGTCACGGCCACGCTGGCGGGAGATTCGTCTGTAAATCTTGCATTCGTGGTCACAGTGGTGCCTATGCTAACCTTCCTGAGGTGTATAAATATACGTAGTTGGATCAATCTTATTGTAGCCAGCTGGCCCAGTGGCTAACACGTCAGGCTGAAGTTTTACGACTCTTTAACCACAGGTTCTATCCCCGCCCGTGGAATGGTTTGTTTGCAATCGTGTCATTACGATTTCGTGAGTCAAAGTCAGGTCTTATCTAAAATTTACTACCGACCTCCAGGGTGGTAGGTGCAACAGTCAGCCAAGACTCCTGGTAACTTTACTGCTAGGCTAACAGGGGCAGCAGGTGTAAGGTTACTTACCCATTCGTCTCCAGTCTCCCGGACTGAACTAGGCTTCATCGGCAGTGAGCAAAACTCGCCGCCACTGAGCTACAAGCCACCTCTAAAAGGGTAGCGTATCGGGCAAACTTCTAATGCTCTAATTGCTCAAATCTTTATACAAGTCTCAAGTGTAGTGTCTAGTGATCTTGCTACTTTTTCTATACACGTATTGAATAATTAGACATATGTGCAACATCTGAGTATCTTTATTTGTAGACGTTTCGCCATCCAGTGGCTTTATCAATACAAATTCAAGTTCATAAGGGAAAGACTGTAGAACTATGTACAAAAGACGAGGTAGTCAGTCCCTCAGCCTTGAAGTTGAAGAGCACCGTTTTGTCTTACATTGTGATGGAGAGTGGATCCGCTAATTCTTATTTTCACTTCTCCATTTTCTTCAAACTCATCTGCTAGTTCTATTTTAATGGTAATTTGTACTGTGAAAAAGACACACATACAAAGAAGACTTTATAGTAACATCAAGTGTCAGTATCTAGCCAAACATGACACACCTATGGGGGATATCTTACAGACGTGTGAAACATTCTCCACCGTGCCTGGCCCTTTGTTGACATTATTTATAGTTCAGTTTACTGGCTAAGAGTTGTTACCTTACCTCAGCTCATTTCAATCCCAGTGTAACGTCCACTACTAATCCCTGAGGATGCCACGGACAGCAGACTTACAACAAATTACCCTGTCTGCTGTGTATCTTTCACGTCGTAATGCCTTTTTAGTCGCTTTCTCTGCTGGACTCGCCAATTTAAGTCCAATAGTCCAACTGCTATCTTTCAAATATTTCGAAGCTTCTGAATGTGCTTGATCAGACTAGGGCCGCACACTGCTACACTTTGTAGTTCTAAAATTTGTTTGATTTTTTCTGTTGGGTATTTTGAGATTCGTAAGCCTCGTGTTGGCTTGCACTGACGGTGGCCTTTCTCTTCAAGTGCTCCAGTACTCTCACCCCGTTTTGTGTATTTTGCATTTCTTCAGCACTGTGTTAGTCCTTATTTTGGGCCTTCCTTCAGCCCTCGTTCAACTATGGGCTCTTTATATTTCATTTATTTTCTCTTAGGTCTGGTATAAATCTTCCTAAGACCTCTCGAAACTTCATATGCAGTTTTTGCATTGTCCCATTGACTGTCTTGTGGTCCAGTTTCCTTAGTTACTGTTCTTTCGGAATATTATCATCCTTCATAGCCTTCATTTATAGTCTGATATTCTCTTCTCTCCTATTTCTTTCTCCAGTTACACTTTTACTAAGTAGTCAAAACTTAGCCCTCTGTAATTACTTGCACATAGTGGTACTGTATAGTAAATGATATTGATACTCATTCGTTTAGAAGGAATATCAAGTAATGCCAATTTCTCCCACTTCCCCTTATCTCCCATCCTGACTAAAGTTCTCTGCTGTTATCTCCATTATCTTGGCTGTATACGTTTCCGGCTCCCTGTGTGAGGCTCAGGTTTTCCAGTCCATTTCTCCATAACTGATAAACTCTTTTATCAGTAAGTTTTCGTATGTGTTGCTTTATCCCCGTGCTGCTCTTCCCAAAACCTTTATTGAGGACCCGTCGTCTTTCTGTGAAACAAGATATATTTGCAGTATTAGGATACAGTAATGAGGAAACGTTTCGTAACGAAGAAGCCATTAGTGGAGAAACGTTTTCTTATTAAAAATACTAATACTGAGCATATCTTGTTCCACATTGATCGGCATTTTATACTATAACTTACCTTGTTGTTTTTCTGATACTCTTTTCTGCTTTATATATTTTTTTCAGCCTGAGCTGAGAGACCTTGGGCAATTGAGATTATCAGGTGTTCTGTTAAAGGTTCATCAGCTACGGGAGATTTAAAGGTTTCGTTCCAACATAAATGGAGTTACTCGTACTTAGGAGTTACAATGTCTCAAGACAGTCTACCCCCATGAGGCCTGTTCTCAGACCGAGCCGCGGGGGCGTTGACCCCCGAAACCCTCTCCAGGTAAACTCCAGGTAAACCCCATTCACAGGAGAAAAGGAATATTTTTATGAAGATATCTCCATCATCACAGATAAAAACAATAACAATATATATATAAAAAATAAAGAGAGAGAGAGAGAGAGAGAGAGAGAGAGAGAGAGAGAGAGAGAGAGAGAGAGAGAGAGAGAGAAGGTGAAGAGATAGAAACCAGGACGACATAATATATCTAAATTTTCATATTTATTACATTTGTACGAGTCCATATTTTGCAATGACCTCGCAACAACAAGCCTGAGCTTCATGAACAATCTCTAATTCACTTGTACTCAGCAACACCCGCTATACGAAGGCTAACCCTCCCCCCACCCCAGATAAGTTGGGCTAAGCTGCATTACATCGCGTGAATCCACCACAGAAGCCAGGTCCCTACGAGAACAAACCGCACGACAGTCAGTGCACACTGGTGACGGTGATGATGGTGACGGTGATGATGGTGACGGTGATGATGGTGACGGTGATGATGGTGACGGTGATGATGGTGACGGTGATGATGGTGACGGTGATGATGGTGACGGTGATGATGGTGACGGTGATGATGGTGACGGTGATGGTGGTGACGGTGATAATGGTGACGGTGATGATGGTGACGGTGATGATGGTGACGGTGATGATGGTGACGGTGGCGGCTGCACTGGAAGAAAGTGAATGGGTCGCCGCTCTTATCCTGGGTGTGAGGCGGGGGCGGTGGCGGGGGCGAGGTTGGGGTGGTATGGCTGGGTAGGGGTGGCACCGTAGGGGAGTCATGGATGGATGGGGGGTTGTTATGCTGGCCGCCGCCGCCACCATGTGTTGCCCCAGTTTAGGGCAGTGACGTCACAAGGGTCGCCGACCTGCCTCTCCTTGGTTCACATTATTACTATATTCATCTGGGAGAGCGCTAAACTCGTGCGAGTCATGAAGAAGAGGAAGATTTTGTTCGGATTAACCCAGAGAGTTAATAACCCAGGATAACCCAATAAAGTCAGGTTACCTGTCTTATTTCCATAGGTGTTCTTTAAGCCTCTTCCTCAGGATGCGAACCACACCAGTTTCCTACTTACTGATAAGTGAACAGCGGAATCAGGTGTAATTAAACATACCCAGCATTTTCACCTGTGCCGGGGATCGAACACCATCTCTCTGTGTGACCTGAGGCGGCTACCATCTGTGCCACGAGACACCTATACAGCTCCTGAGGAATGGGAGGTAATCAGGTTTGATCTAAGGGTAAGGAATCCCCTATTCTTCGGATGATCAAGAACCATTCACCACCACCAACACACCTCTCCTGCAGGGTCCCTCATGCATATAAGCAAGGCGTCGGGAGGTCTGGCTGATCCCTCAGGAAACCTCTGTCCTACCTCCCCATCCTCCCTCTCGGGGTTACTTGCGGTCTGCAGTCTATCTGTGCTCGATTTCTGGGGAAGGGGAGGGAGGGTCATCGATCCAGCGACCGGGTCCCAGACAAGGTTACCTGCTGGATAGCCTAACCAATCATGCTGTTGTTATCTGCATGCCGTCCAAGGAAGTCATCACAGCCCGGCTGTGGTGGTCAAATAGGATACCAACATCTCCCATTAGCACCCATAACTAACAACTGATATCCTTATGACTACAGGAACGTCACCTAACTAGTAGTGTACACTAGTTAGGTGTAATTTTGACCCTTAGGCGAGGCTGGTGTATCTTGTAGCATGTCCTTATATATTTTAATAAATAAATAGGGGAAACTACGAATTCTGTAGTGGGCATATAACACCTGGGCAATGGGAGGCATTAAGGTTCGACCCAAGGAAAGGGAGACATTCAGTTCCTTGGATCAAGAGCCGCTCACATACCTATCCTTGAGGAGGTAAATTTCAACACATAGTCTTCCGGCATATTCAGTAAGGTCGTCATTTATTAGATCTCAGTTAATGTATTTATTGTTAAACATGAATTTGTTGAATATACCCTGATAACGGGTTGTGTTGGGCTGTTCAGGACCAGTGTGTTCAGGACCAGTGTGTTCAGAGGTTTGAACTTCAAACAGGGTGTGGCCCGAGTTTGCTGTGTTTGACACCGTTATGTTCTGTACCAGATCCACATTATTTGTGAATATAGGGTCAAGGGTGTTTTCTAGCCGGATCGTTTTCGCCGTTTGCTACTTAAGTCAAATTTATCAAAGACTCCTTAGGCTTTTTGCTAATGCGGTATTCAATACATGTTTTGATTTAGGGCGTCTAAATTGAAATCACCTGGCTTTTTAGGCCAGGTTTGAAGAAATTTAAAGGCAGTGTGGCCTATCTTCAATAAGTGATCTTTTAACTGGTGGGAAGTCGTATCTGGTAATTTATATAAAAGCATAATATGTAAATTCAGATTTTTAATTTTCACTGACAATTCTTCGACTGCATCATTTGTGGTGAGGCGTAGCTCAGTGCAAATGAGCGACTCTTGTAGACCAGTCCCTCCTTTGCATTTAAGTAGATTGTCCCTAGGTAACCACATTTCACTGTCGAAGTAGGTTTTAATATGTATCGCTGTGAAAGCTACAAACATTGCAATTAACTCGGTGAGAAGTTCACTAATTAACGGCATTTTGTTCTTGCTTGCTTCCCGACCCTGCACATTTGCAAAAAAAGTCAGTTTTTTTTTCTGTGTTGGCTCTGATGTGGCAGCCACTGGCTCTGGTGATACAGTCTTATCATTTCTGGCACTAAAATATCTATGGTGTGTGTGTGTGTGTGTATGGTCGTGAATACCATAGTTACTGTGATTATGTTCCATGGCTCTCCTGGTTCCTGTCGAGAGCCAGGTTGGGTAGGCTGTGTTGTAGCTCTGGACATTCTTTATACAACTGAAAAGTCCTGTGTTCGATCCCAGGGTAAGGCAAAACGTATGGAAAAGTCTGTTATGCCTGTTCACTTAGCAATAAAAAAAAAATAGGTACTCGGGCAGCATTCTGCCGACAATTGGTAATATAAATGTATATAAGAACTCCAGACCTGCAGGAAAAATAGTTTCCATGTGAAAAGTGCCTACTTAATCAAGTCTGCATATCTAGTGTTGACAATTTAAAATCTCAGATTCATTCATTCATTCATTTTCGCTCTCTCTGGCTGTCTGTCTTTCTTTCTCTCTCTCTCTCTCTCTCTCTCTCTCTCTCTCTCTCTCTCTCTCTCTCTCTCTCTCTCTCTCTCTCTTTGGAATTACCCATTTGCAACTAAAGAAACTGATCTATGTTTATGGTGTCTAGTTTTCGTACAAATTCCTTCGGTTCCAGTGTTGGCAACACACATTCTTCTCTTGTTCTACTGTTATGCTAAAAATCCTTATCTACTGTATCATATCTTTTATATATGGTTATTATGTTTCATATCTTCCTTCTGTCTACCACGAGGACAGTTACGATATTTTCGGTCTGTCTTGTACTTGTATGTTATACAATACCGACGAGATGGAGAATTAGACACGTGTGAAACATCTGGGTATCTTTATTGAAGACGTTTCGCCATCCAGTGACTTTATCAATACTGTATTGATGTTGATATTGTACTAATAAAGCCACTGGAGGGCGAAACATCTGCAATAAAGATACCCAGATGTTGGGCTAATTCTTCATCAGTTTTTCTTCATTCCCATTTTACAATACCTGAATCCGTATTGATGCGGGTCTCTGAAACATTCGATTTTCTATCTATGTCTTTTCAATGTGAACTCTATACTTCGACTGCATATTTCAAGTTTAATATAATGTATATTTTTTTTTTTTTTTTTTTGGGGGGGGACATTTAACATCAATATACTTAAAATTATTTTGTCAATGTAGCACACCAGTGCTATTGCATTTATGTGTACCCACCTGGTAGTGTTTATGTGAGATGAAACTCTGCTCCTAACACTCTAACATTTAATGAATTCTGGCCTCACGAGGCCTATAGTACCTGTACCTGAAACCCTTTAGCTTCTTTCACTACCCTCTTGTCTAGCTCATTCTATTTACCACCATGAAAAAAGAAAAACATTCTAAAATCTTTTTGATTTATCTAGGTCTTCAGTTTCCACTTGCGTCCAGAGGTTTCTCGGGCCCCACCTCTCGAACCCTATCACTTCCCATCTCGTAAATTTTTATCATAAGTTTGTCTTATGAACATGTTCCTTTGGGGTAACCAAAAATAGGAACAAGTTCTGTTCCTTCAGCATCTTTTCAAAGTTCACCACTTTCAGTTCTCGTAGAAGTTTAGCTGCAATTCTTTTAGCTGCTTGTGCTCTATTAGATGGGGTCTCCTCGCTTGGGCTGAACACCCAGTGATGTGTATAACGTCCTGAGGAATTATTTGTTTAGGTTCCTGAATGCTCTTTCGGTATTTTCTTGAGGTTACACGTTTTATAAGTGGTGATACTTAATTAAGCATAATACTAGTTCCCAGGTCCTTCGCTTTATCTGTTTCTCGCAGGCACTCTTCCCTTCCTTCCCAATACGCTGTACTCCGTTCACGGTTTTTCTTCACCCTTCACCATTTTTTGGATCTTGTATTCATGCAACTTCAAATTCAGCAGCCACTTGTCAGATTATTCCTTTAGTCTTTGCAAGTCTTCCAGGAGCCATCCCATGTACTCCCATGCATTTATCCGTCACTTTATTTGTATTGTACATTATTAGCAAAGAGTGAAACACAAGACTCGATTACCTATTGAACAGCATTGGCCTCACTAATGATCTATAATTAGGAACAGCAGTGACCTCAATAAGAATCCCTGAGGCACTCCCACTGGTTACTCTCACTCCCACTCACATCTTCACCGTTATCCTTTGTCTTCTATCTTTCAGATTCTCCCTGAGCCATTTCAGTCATTTCTCTCTTTTACCCTCGTTTGTTTTACTGGTTTGTATTTACCCATGATAAATACAAACCAGTAAAACAAACAAGTTACCCTAGCATGAGATTTCTTACAGTCCAAAATAATGCAGTCCACCCAGTCATGTCGTTCATGTTTTACCATTAAAACTGTTGTAACATGGTTTTCTCTAGACAATCATCCATCTCCAGATACGACAGTAGCCTTCTCTCTCCTCCTCCCCCGATTTTCTACATTATTTTAGCCAGTATACATGTCAGTGAGTATACATGTCAGTGATACAACTATGTAGTTCAGTGCCTTCTGCCTTTTCTCTAGTCTGATAAGGAGAACGTTATCAGCCTTTAATATTTTGGGTAGCTGGCTTGACTCTGTGGGTCCACTCAAAGTTTCGGCTCTTCATGCCAGTACCCATGGAGACATGCCAGGTCCAAAGGCTTTTATTGTATTCAGAGCTTTTAAGAAATTTCTCCACTTTTTCCCTTTCTGCTACCTCGCCTTGGGTAGATTTCACTGCTGGTGTCTACCTCTAACTTCTGGGAGGTTTAACTGGTGTCTACCTCCTCTAACTTCGGGGAGGTTTCACTGATGGTGTTTATTAACCTCGGGTTTTTTTCACTGTTGGGTTCTGGTGTCTCATCAGGTATGTCTCACTGTTCGATTATAAATACTTACTGAATCTTCCTCAGACTTCATCCCACACTTCCTTGAATGTTCTGTGGAATTCGTACCTCACTTTCTCAAATGTCTGATGTTTCACTCCTCCCAGTTTGTGCTCCGTATCCGGTCTTCTCTCTCTCTTTCCTGGAACTGCGTGACCTTGCATCCACCCTTCTCCAACTCACTAATCCACCCAGCAACCCAACCATCCATCCACCCACCAAACCCGTCACCCAACTTCCCACCCAAATAGTGGAAAATCACACTCTCGTTGCCTGGATATACCTGAAGCGCCACTACTTTTCCCAACACAGTAGAGTGCTCCAGCTGTAGAGGGAAGACAGAATACAGTGGAAAAATCTAAGTTACCCCGAAGTTTTCCAAAGCGTTGGCAATAAATGTCATCTAATTTCGTAACAATTATTTTATTTGGGAAAACTGCAGTGTTTTTTCTCGTTTGTTTTGGTGTAGCTAATTGGCTTTCTCTCTCTACAACGAGTGATACATTCCCTGTTCTACAAGCACAAGCAACAGAGCGCACTCTCCCTCCCTCTCTGATATTACACCTATCATTCTGATATTACACGTATCAACTCTCACCCCTGACCCCTACATGAGCCAGGTCACTGACGGGGAGAGAAGAGGTCACTTCCGTAACCCCTCTCATACTTTCTACTCTCGAATATACCCTGTCAAAAAAAGAGAGTGTTACACTACTCATTACCACCTTCATAACCACAAGACACATACTATTCTCAACATTCAAGATAGAGACATCAACAAAGCAGATATACTTTCACGAGGGAAACAGTTGACGCAGAAAACAGATGTTTAAATAAGCCAGAAGGATATGACAAAAAAAGTTTGTCTTTGTAAGTACGGATTATACATCAGGAAGCTATAATGTAGATCGTACTCCTAGCGGGGAAACCTAGCTTCAGGCCGGGCTGCGAGGGAAGAAGAACTCTCCAAACTGCTCATAGGTATATCACAGGTATGGACTGCTCAATAGGTGCGGGAAAAACAAAGAACTACGCGAAACTGTGTTCAGCACAGGCAGGCCAAAACACAAGGACAATATGACTAGCTGACTACGAACCTACGCATGTACGTACAAATATATACTATATATATATATATATATATATATATATATATATATATATATATATATATATATATATATATATATATATATATATATATGTCGTTCGAATAGGTAAATTGGCCAATTAGCAAGAACTCATTTATAATTAATTACTTTATAAAATTTGCTCTTATACGTTTTAAGATATATTTTGTTCATTTATGTTAATGTAAAAATTAATAATTTTGTACCAAAAACATTAGAAAACTTACCTAACCTTATTATAACAAGCGCAATTTAATTAAGCCTAATCCAACTAAATATATTTTACACAAATTTACAATAATTTAATAATAAACGCACAATGAAATATATTTTTTTCGTTAGGTTCAGAATGATTTTTGTGAAATTATTGCATACACAAATTTTCGCTTGCTCTATTCGGCAAGAAGAGCGTTGCTGTTTAAGCCCAAAATCGCGAGTTTTACCTATTCGGCACGACATATATATATATATATATATATATATATATATATATCCACAAACACTGATCTCTGGCCGACGGAGACTCGAACCTACGAACCTCATGACAAGGTACGCAGTGCTTTACCGACCGTACCACACTGGTCCAATACCTTGGCATCCAGTGTTTGTGAATATTTCGCCTGCTCTTGCGAATTCCTAGCATTGTAAAAATCTCTAGTTGTGTCGATGCATGCAGGGGATGAGATGAAAAGCTGTAAGCCTCCTGCCTGAAAGCTGGCTGCCTTGGAATAACGTCTAGGTAAAGCACTGCGTACCTTGTCATGAGGTTCGTAGGTTCGATCTCCGTCGGCCAGAGATCAGTGTTTGTGAATATTTCGCCTGCTCTTGCGAATTCTTAGATATATATATATATATATATATATATATATATATATATATATATATATATATATATATATATATATATATATAAGATAAAAATAGAAGAGGAGAGTTGTTAGATGGGGAGTTGGATGTATCGGGAAGATGGAAAAAATATTTTGAGGAAATGTTAAATGTTGACATATAAAGTAGATAGGGAAGTTATAATTTCGTACACTGGCCACGAAAGTATAACATCTTTTAGGGTATTTTCAGGTCACCTGCCTTGGTGGGGAAATGGCTGATGTTTTAGAAAAATGTGTGTGCTAACTTAGTTGTGGTTGCTACTAGGTCATTCTTCCTGCTACATGAGCTTTATCATACCTCTTCTTAAAGCTGTGTATGGATCTTGCCTCCACTACATCACTTCCCAGACTATTTCACTTCCTGACAACTCTGTGACTGAAGAAATGCTTCCTAACATCCCTCTGACTCATCTGAGTCTTCAGCTTCCAGTTGTGTCCCTTTGTTTCTGTGTTCCCTCTCTGGAACATCCTGTCTCTGTCCACCTTGTCGATTCCTCTCAGTATTTTATATGTCGTTATCATATCCCCACTATCTCTCCTGTCCTCCAGTGTCGTCAGGTCGATTTCCCTTACCTCTCCTCGTAGGACATACCCCTTAGCTCCGGGACTAGTCTTGTTGCAAACCTTTGCACTTTCTCTAGCTTTCTTACGTGCCTGGCTAGGTGTGGGTTCCAAGTGGTGTGTGTACTCACCTAATTGTGCTCACCTAATTGTGGTTGCAGGGGTCGAGACTCAGCTCCTGGCCCCGCCTCTTCGCTGTCCGCTACTGGGTCTCTGCTCTCCCTGCTCCATGAGCTTTGTCATACCTTATCTTAAAACTAAGTATGGTTCCCGCCTCCACTATATCGTTCGCTAGACTATTCCACTTCCTGACTACTCTATGGCTGAAGAAATGCTTATTAACATCCCTCTGACTCATCTGAGTCTTCAGCTTCCAGTTGTGCCCCCTTGTTTCTGTGTTCCCTCTCTGGAACATCCTGTCACTATCTACCTTGTCGATTCCCTGCAGTATTTTGTATGTCGTTATCATGTCTCCTCTAACCCTTCTATCCTCCAGTGTTGTTAGTCCTATTTCCTATTTCTATTTCCCAGGTGTGTGTGTGTGTGTGTGTGTGTGTGTGTGTGTGTGTGTGTGTGTGTGTGTGTGTGTGTAACCCGAGCTACTGTGGGTGAGATGTATTTGTGAGATAACTGTTATCAGGAAAAAGGGTTCAACCTTCACAGCCCGACAGGAGGATAGACTTCCTGGTTGACTGCCTCATCTACCAGGCTGTTGCTGCCAGCGGCCCACAGGCCCATACAGCAGGCCTACACAGCGGCCCGCAGCCCCACACAGCTATCACAACCTGGCTGATCTGGCACTTGTTACAGATAGTGGACCAGTTTCTTAATGATAGATACACTTAGTTATGAAAAAAACAAAGAACAGATGAAGGAAGCAACCAGAGGAGACAACAGATGATGCTGAGTAAATAATTGATGAAGCTGAGTAAATAATTGATGAAGCTGAGTAAATAATTGATGAAGCTGAGTAAATAATTGATGAAGCTGAGTAAATAATTGATGAAGCTGAGTAAATAACTGATGAAGCTGAGTAAATAACTGATGAAGCTGAGTAAATAACTGATGAAGCTGAGTAAATAACTGATGAAGCTGAGTAAATAATTGATGAACCTGAGTAAATAATTGATGAAGCTGAGTAAATAATTGATGAAGCTGAGTAAATAACTGATGAACCTGAGTAAATAACTGATGAAGCTGAGTAAATAACTGATGAAGCTGAGTAAATAATTGATGAACCTGAGTAAATAATTGATGAAGCTGAGTAAATAACTGATGAACCTGAGTAAATAATTGATGAACCTGAGTAAATAATTGATGAACCTGAGTAAATAATTGATGAACCTGAGTAAATAATTGATGAACCTGAGTAAATAATTGATGAACCTGAGTAAATACTAGAAGCTGAGTAAATAATAAAAAAAAAGGAAACTGAGGTCACAATTAAAGAAACTGGAGAGCCAACAGATGCAGCTGAGAAAATATTGGATGAAACAGAAAATAATTTAAAAACTGCAAAAATAGACACAGGTTTTGAAAGTAGATGAAACAGATAGAAAGAGAATAATAACAATGTGTTCAGGAGAGACACTGATAATTTTAAAGGTAATGTGAAGGAAAATCAGGGATGAAATCCAGAGATGAAGAGAGCATGGAATCAGATGAGCGCCAAGACAAGGGCTCTTGATCCAAGGAATTGGAGCTACCCTGGCCGCCCTCCCCATGAATGTAATAAGAATCCAAAAGAGATCAACTGAGTAGGAAATTTCCTTGGATCAAAAGGCGGGCCTTCAACAGCAAAAGCCTGGTTGAGCAAACATCCAAGAAGGAAGCCTGGTCTAAGGCCGGGTTGCAGGGGCAGAAAAGCCTCTGGAAACCTGTCACAGGTATGTCACAGGTGAGGCAGGCGGAAAAACTGCCAGTATTAAGCTGCCTCTGGTACTTGCTTGACCAGAGTGGCTGCACAACTCTGTGTCAGCTGCTGTAAGTTCACTTTCACCTTCAATATACACCAGTCTCTTGTATCTCCTGTTCCCCTCTCTCATATCTGCTTCCCCCACTCACATCTGCTATCCCCTCTCTCCCATCTCCTGCCATCCCCTCTTACATCTCCTGCCATCCCCTCTTACATCTCCTGCCATCCCCTCTTACATCTCCTGCCATCCCCTCTTACATCTCCTGCCATCCCCTCTTACATCTCCTGCCATCCCCTCTTACATCTCCTGCCATCCCCTCTTACATCTCCTGCCATCCCCTCTTACATCTCCTGCCATCCCCTCTTACATCTCCTGCCATCCCTCTACATCTCCTGCCATCCTCTTACATCTCCTGCCATCCCTCTTACATCTCCTGCCATCCCTCTTACATCTCCTGCCATCTCCTCTTACATCTGCTGCCATCCCCTCTTACATCTCCTGCCATCCCCTCTTACATCTCCTGCCATCCCCTCTTACATCTCCTGCCATCCCCTCTTACATCTACTGCCATCCCCTCTTACATCTATTGCCATCCCCTCTTACATCTCCTGCCATCCCCTCTTACATCTCCTGTCATTCCCTCTATTTCTCTATCTCATTCCTACCATTCCCTCTCTCTCACATCTCCTGCCATTCCCTCTCTCTCATCTCCTGCCATTTTCTCTCTCTCTCATCTCCTGCCATTTCCTCTCTCTCTCATCTCCTGCCATTTCCTCTCTCTCTCATCTTCTGCCATTTCCCCTCTCTTATTTCCTGCCATTCCCTCTCTCTCATCTGCTGTTCCCTCTCTCACATCTCCTGCCATTCCTTCTCCCTCATCTCCGGCCATTTCTTCTCTTTCATCTCCTGCCATTTCCTCTCTCTCATTTCCTGCCATACCTTCTCTCCCATTTCCTGGCTCCTTTCAAATTTGCAACTACTGAACAAGGCAGAGGACCGTGCAAGGCGACTCATCTCGTGCCTCGACTCGGTTTGCTCTAATCAGTCATTTCAGCAGGGCCTCAAGAAACGATGAGATGTGTGTAGCCTTTATATTGGGCCAAAATCTCAAATTTTTGTGGAGAAAAACAAACCAAATTAAAGATAGGTGTACTGAACGCAAGTAAAAGTTTTTGAGACTTACAATAAGACAAGAAAAACTGCTGATCTGCCTGATAGCGAAACGTTTAAAACACATTCGTTTGACGCTCGTTTGAGGAGGGTAGTACCTAGGGACCATGAGAAGGGGGTTCAGCCGGTACATTGGTCCGGGGCCCGGCTGTGAGTCTCCGAAGGGGCCTCGTAACCAGAGATGCTTTATTTATATATATTTTTTGTGATTTCAACTATTTTTAGTTTATTTAGAAAAAATAATTATGCAAAATTCACTTAGACTGGGGGAGGAGGGCCTCAGCTTACCCCAAGGGGGCCAAAAACATTGTCCCTCGTAGCAAAATTGATCTTGGAGGCCCCTGATAGTACCTCCCTGCGGAGTTGCTGTCTACCAAGTATAGTTTGACTAACTGTACATCTCTCAAGGATCTGCCTTCACCGTTCATTCATTTCTCATCTAACTCCCATCTAGAACAGGTTCTTACGTCACATGAACATTATACAACTCAAGCCTAGAAGATGACTCCAGTTTCACCCTGTAACCTACACGTGTGTATGTATGTGTATGTGTATGTATGTATATACAGGAGAGATGACTTCATAGGCTTTAAAATTATTATTGCAGTCATGGGGTAGTGCTAAACCCGCAAAAGTCATACAGCACCTTGGGGGAATGGGAGGCTATCAGGTTCGATCCAAGGAAGGGGAGGTCAAGTCCAATTCCTTGGATCAAGAGTCCCCTCGGTAGGCATGTTTTCACAGCGCAGTCGTAGAATAAAGATCAATCCCAGAGAAACAAATTATTATTATTATTATTGTAATTATTTTTGTAATTATTATTATTTAATGACATTACAAGAATCTGTTGTAATTAAAAGAATGCATAATTAAAATGATTGATAAAAAGGCACAGTAAAATGAAGTTAACGAAGACGAATAACCTAAGACAGTTAGAATAGATGGTTAACAGTGAACAACAACGACAACAATAACACTAAAAGTGACTTACAAATGATCCAATACAAAAATCTCACGTCAGCTAAATTAGAAGCAAAATAACGAAAATATGACTAAGATAACGGTAACAAGAATGCTGAAATTACAAAAAAAAAAAAAAAACTATCAGGTACAAGGAACTCAAACATATTTGCTGTACTGAGGTAAATTAATCTCCCTCCTGTACCATGGTTATGTAAGTGATTTAATGCTTATAATAATGCTTAAGAAAATTGAGAGAGAGAGAGAAGGGAATGGAAAGGTAGAACGGAGGGGAGGAAGAAAAGGGGGTGAGGAGGGAGGGAAAGGAAGAAAACGGGAGGGGAAGGAGGGAGGGAGGGAGGTAGAAGGGGTGATTAGGTGGAAAGGTGAATATCCTTAAATTGGGTTTACGAGTTGGGGAAAGGAGCAGGCTGAGTAAAGAGGAAGGGAGGGAGGGGGGTAGAGAGAAAGAGAGAGAGAGAGAGAAAGAGGTAGGTGCTTAGAGATAAAGTGAGTAGATCTCATCACTTGATGCGACAAATCCATTCCCGTGATGGAATATGATAGGGAAAACACACCTAATTTTCTTCCAACTATTTAAGTCATATAGATCAGGATAGCAGCACACTGCGGATGTACTTATTTTTTCCTAAAATGTAAACAAATGCTCGTCTCCAGTACTTACGCTATCACCCTCCCCCAGTTCCCATATGAACTAACGTGACCCCTCACACAGCCTCCCTACACAGATTTCCTACACAGCTTCCCTACACAGCTGATTTTAGTATGACGAGATGTATACCTTGAGGGGTGTATTTGGAGGATGTTTCGGGGTCATCGCCCCCGCGGTCCATGACCAGGAAACGCTCTTTACATTTCCTGCCCCCTGTTCAACTAGCAGCTAATAGGTACTTAGGTTTTAGTCGACTGTTGTGGGTCGAATCCTTGGGAAGAGGAACGAAGGACCCTAAGAGAAATAAGCTACACTGCGTGGCTTTCCTGGTTTATCCTGGGTTGATGGCCCTCAGAGGTCAATAACCCCGAAGTGTTGTTCTACCCTGGCCCTCCACCTCTCCCGCCCTTACGACTGGCGACCATACCCTTTCCCCTACACTACGTGCTCTCTAGCCTACAGGTATGGGGTTCCACATCCTCAAACCCCCCACTTATGGGGCCCCATACCACCAGCCCTGTACCAGGACCCCCACCGACCCCCAGAAGGTGTGTGGGTCATGGACCCCGTCTGGCAGCTGCCGTTCATTGACCTCCAGAAATCCTTTTCGCGTGTGCATCCAAGAGGAAGGCAACAAAGGTTGAGAGAACCCAGATTTGAATACAAAAAATGACCTTTATGACCGTGGGACAACGTGGTGAGAACCGAACATAGAAAGGGTCATTCACCTTCGTTCTGCATTCCTCAAAGAAAACATTGCCTCAACTACAAGAAAAAAAAAGGTAAGAAAACAAATAGCGACATGGGAATCCATA